>JAIEZT010000021.1:13535644-13785549 GCA_019594935.1 Periophthalmus modestus
ATGTTCTTGGTAATGTCCTGATTAATGGTTTTTTTCAAGCTTCAACTTTAAGCAAACAAAAATAAATACACAAAATTCATATAAATGTAAGACATCGATTCATATTGTTACTGTTGACCAAAATACGTGTATTTTTTTTTTATTTTTTTTTAATCAATATCGCTACATTTACACTTTAACAAATGAACAACACTTGTGTGAAATACTTTTTCTTTAGTAGATCTTTTCATGTGATAACTTGAGTAACTTTTTACCTCTTAAGTAACAAAATTGAGTACTTCATCCACCACTGGCTGCACTGCACTGCCTTTACATGAAATGAAGAGACATTTTGTATTGTGCGTAAGTAGGTTGTTGGCGTTGTCGTGCTCAGTGTTTTTCCTGGTTCACTTTTCAAAGGTCAGAAAGGTTCAAAGTCTAAGTCTAAGCAGTGTCTGAAGCAGAGTCTAAACAAGGTGAGATCACACCAGTGTTTTATAACCCTCCCAGAGTGAGGGTTACACATTCTACAAATAAGAAATTGAAAGCAAAGTCGAACAAGGTGAGTGTTTTATAACCCTCCCTTCGTGGGGGTCACACATTCATGAGATGAGACGGGCAACAGATAAGAAATGTGGCCTTAACCAAAATGACCAGAACATAGCCGTTATCTTCCTTTAGTGTGAGATGTGGCCACTGCTGCATGGGAAACAGAACTTTTTGCACCTTAGTAAGCAATGTATTACATTTATATATTGTCATACGAATGTACTCATTAATCATACATCAAAAAATATTCTACACACTACAAACCCTCTTAACCTATGTGTATTTTTATTCAAATTAGTACAAGTTCAACAAATGATCAGGTCAACACTACTGCACAACCTCAAGAACCGTGGTCCAAATGTGACCTGCCATGTCATTTTTTGCAATAATTTACCATGACAAAGTAAATTAAAGGGTTTGACTGTCATTTTAAAATACGTCTATGCAGCTTTAATGTGTGCGTTGACCATAAACTAACCAGACTTTCCCAACAAGTGGAACTGAGAAATATTTAGGACCAAAATGTTCAGGAAGAGGAAAATTGATACAGGACGGAAGGCAGTTTCCAGAAAGGTGGGAAGGTGAATACATGTTTGTGCTTCCAGGAGAAAAACCTGTATGTTTTCTGTGGTATGAGGCGGTGTCGAGTGTCAAAGGGTTAGGGTTACGGTTAGTACAGTCTACATCAGCATTTTGACACCAAACACGGAGCTAAGTATGCAAAAAATCCAAAAAAAAACAAACAACAAATTGGACAAAAAGTTAAAAGGCAAACTGTGATCACAACATATGATCACAAAAGCCACAACCAAAAAACATGTGGCAGTGAAACTAACTTTACTGTAGATGAGTCTTTTTCAGAGGGTGTGTTTTTGGAGCAGTGCTGAGGGTCTGTGAGCAGGTGTGCACTGAACAGATACACACTTTTAAAAATGTCAGTCTAACAGGAGATATGCAGTTACACAGACATATTTTTTACATAAATGGAAATGCATATGTAATATTTGTCACTTGAATAAGTAATAAAAACAGAAACAGTTATTTAATTAGTAGTTATACATGTATACTGCCTTACAATTACATCTGGCTTTCTTGAGGGCAACCATTTTGCTCTCGTGGCCCTAGGTGAAAATGTGTCCCCTGTCCTACTGTATCCGTGTAATAACTATGCATTTTGGTTGTAATTCGCCTCGTTTACCACCAGATGGAGACAAGAGGACAAACTCAGCGCAGGAATGCAACGAAGAGGCGTCCATTTATCTTCATTGTGCACTGTCAGTGCATTTCATCTGCGCTATTTCATTATCATCCTCTGCTGCTGTGTCTCAGATAGGTGTAATGCAATGCCCTTAACAACAGGCTATTTATCCCACCACTTTGAAAAATAAATATTGATTGGAATGACTGTGCTCTGCGTGCAACAAGACACGCGTAACTGCAGAGGTTAACCCTTTGAAAAGAAAAAAAATATTAAAAAAAAAAAAGATTAATAAAAAAATAACTCCTTCTCCTCATCCTTCTCCTCCTTCTTCTACTACTACGAATGCTATAACTGCAACATTAAATCATAATTAACATTGCTGTCCTGATAATTGGAAATATTATTAACAAAAAAGTATCATTACGCGAGGACATGCGCTGCTATTTGTCAACTATACCTAAATTAAAGTATTTAATGAATGGGGGGCAGAGCAGAGCCAAAGATAATTGAGGATGGGGACGACAGAGGGAATCCACACGCTGTCACGAACTACCTCCCACCGGCATCTTCCCCCCGCCCCTTTACGCTCCCATTGGCTACTACAAAGCATTCGATGCGCTCTGATTGGCCGAGAGAGACGTCAATCATACGCGCCCTGTCGGCTCTATGCTAATGAGGAGAATAGACACGGAACAGGGAGAAGGAGAGCATAGCGGGCATTCATAGGAAGCCCGTGTGTCCTTCACAAGTTACTCGCACAATTTTGTACATTTTGGAGCTTGCTGACATTTATCCGCTCGCGTTGCTGGAAGAATTACATGCAAAATGGCACAACCGGACCACAGCAAGAAGATATTTTTCGAGAATCTCTCCGGAGCAGGGAAAGCCATCGCTGTATTGACGAGCGGTGGTGATGCGCAAGGTAAAGATATGGGGAGTTTTAAGCATTTTTTTGCCCGTTATTAGCTGCAAAGACAGCCTAAAATCACTTGTCATCATCTGTACACCAGCTGATGAGGAGTTGAAAGTGTATCTGCTGATCTATAGCATTGCGCAGTTGTTAAATCCAAAGCGATGCTAGCTGGTGCATTTTTGCTAACGCGCTAACTGACCTAACAGCATCCGCGCGCATTGATTTGATGCACGTCGACGTAACGGATTTTAATTATAATTGCAACACATATTACTGTAAAGTTGATCACGACTCCACTTAACCCGTGCGTTTTCTGATAATATTTGATACATTTGAGCGCATGGCATTGACAGTGTTGAAACGAGAATATAAATGTAATTTTTTAAAGTTTTGAACTGTCATGAATTAGATGAGTTGCTAGAGCGTAGCCGCAGTGAAGGGATGCTCGTATCCTGTGTACGTGATGAGCGGCATACAGCCTTTTGACGTGCGTCTTCTTTACGTCGTGCGTCAGAAAGGAAACCCCAGTCACGTGCTCCCCGGTTCGGATCCTGATTGGTTAAAACGCCCCAGACAATTATAGCAGTATCCAATTAGAGAGGCAATTACGCTTTGATGAGCACTTTTGAACAGTGAAGTGCTAGGAGAATGGCATCCTTTATGTGGGTCTACAGCCTGGCATTGTTCGATTACATAACTCCAACAGTGCATCACCCAGTAGTCTAGTCCATTATGCTACAAACAGTGATGGGAAGAATACTTTGAAAATGTATTTAGTTACACAGTTCTGTGTACCTTCATTAAAATGTAGTTTGTAACATACACCGATACATAGTCCCATCAGAGTACTGTATTCTGAATACTTTAAGTTAGAGTTGCATTTAAAGTACAGGGTAAATATGCAGCTTAAATTGCATGATCAAGTACTAAAAAGTATTTTGAATTCCTTGGTTTTGGGAAAGTAACTGTGTTTTGAATACCACCAAATGAACAAGTAACTGTACTCGAATACAGGTACTCAAAAATTTGTATTTAGAATATGTATTCTCAGTTCATGTGTTAAGTTACTTCCCAATACTGCCTAAAACTATGTTTCTAATCTTATTGTACATGTGGTTATGCTGATGAGGGGTGTACTGATAACCTTGGCAAAGTCAACAGAGGTTGTAGATTGTAATAGTAACTTGTATATTACATTGTAATGTAGTAACCATTTCACAGTCAGCCTGGGTCTGTTTTGAAATGAGCCCTAGTTTAGTCCTTATGTGTGTTTGGTCATGTCCGAGTCCTGGTCAGGTCCTGATCTACTTCTGGTCAAGTCCTAGTCAGGTCCAGGTTCAGTTCTGGGTTTAGTTTCTGTTTAGTCCCACTGTTTATATGGTATGTGCCCATTGTGAACTCAGCCTTAAACAATGGACATGTTTCTGTACAAGTTAGTGCATTATTCATTTGCTACAGTCGATCAGTCACTCATTTATATTAAGCCAAGTGGGTGAAGTGTCTTGGCAAAGCACATGCAACAGATACTTACAATACCTGTAGTTGGAACCTACCCAACAGCCTTTCAGTTAGTGGGGTGAATGTGTCTGTCCTAATATGTTGTATAGGGCCAGTCCAGACCTGCCAACATTATGTGGCTATTTTCTATACTATGTGGAAATGGCCTATCCCAACTGACTTGAATAGTTTTGTTTTTTCTTGATGGAATGTACCAATTATATTTTACACCCATATTTAATTAAATGGTGTGTGTGTGCAACAAAACCTATTTTTTATTCTTTTGTGAATGCTAACACGTGTGCATGCTAACTTCCAGCCTCATTATGCACTCTTGTTAGTCATCCATTCCTACAGGGTAATTTCTGAATGACTAAACCAGCACCAGTTTTCTTTCCAAGCACGTAGCATAGCTCTCCTATGTACTTTTACCAGAGACTCAGGAGCACGCATGACAGGATCAGTGCCTATAAGGCCTTTGTACACCCTGGGCCTTCCACTGTGGCTGAGAGCTAGTCACGCAGAAGAAGCTGCAGCACACCACACAATATCCCAACAGCAGGGTTTTACAAGTAAAACAAAACAGGAGGATTGTAATAAACCAGTTTATTGTACATATTAATATTTGGACTTTTCAGCGTATCAGCTATCAGGCTTAAATCTCCAGCACAAGCTGATATTTTGTTTTGGCCAATCTGCTGCTTAAAAATCCACACAAACCTAAATCTTAACACTTTAATACAAAGAGACAGCTGAACAGCAAAACATGATTACACAGCTCAAAAAGACCGGCAGAGTTTATCAGTCGTTGGTTGCTCTGTATTCTGAACAATTGGTATTGGCATTGGCCATGAAAAAAGCCCATTTCATTCGATCTCCAGTCACAATACTAAAATTTCAAACTCGATTTCAATACTAAGGAAAAGGCTCGATACTCAATGCCAATTAGTCATGGTCTAGTCCAGGTTTAGTCCTAGTTTAGTCCTGTGTGCTGCTAGTGAATATAGTTTAAATCTCCTCCTGTCTCTCTCTTATATGGTATTGCAATAAATCAGGTTGTTTTATTGTGCATTCATGACATGCTTTTGTGTCATGTCCTAATAAGGCTGCGTTCACTGGTTTGGTCCTAGTTTAGTCCTGATGCAGACCTGGGTTAGTCCAGCTCTAGTTTTGGTTGAGTCATGGTCTAGTCCAGATTTTGTCCTAGTTTAGTTCATATTATTTGCATGCCGTGTGTGCAAGATAATGTGGTCTAAATCTCCTCCTGTCCGCACTGATGTGATTAAACCTGACTGTGCACTTGAGAGCTGTTATGTAAGAGGGCATTAGGTCACTGTCCTCGCAGTGGACAGCAAGATGCCTCCATGGTATACGTGCAAGGCCGCCAGCTCGGATCACACTGAAATGCACCGCGTTTAGTGGGAAAATAAAGTTACATTTTTTTAAATAGTTTTTTTAAGGGGAGGATCAATAGACAAGCAACTAGTGAAAGTAGTGGAAAAAAAGATGTCTAAACATTAAATGGGCACTTCTTGTCTGACTGCTTGTCTCTATGGAGAAGTTAGTGCTTTGCCTGGAATTTTCCACAGTATGGGATTAGACTTATTTATCTCTATGGAGACCAGCAGATGCACCAGGCCAAATTTCTGGTCAGATGAGACGACACCACTTAAGAATACTTGTTTTTTACAGCTGTTTTGTGCAATAAAACCATGGACTTTTCGAATAAACAGTAATATTGAAACTACTTTTTAAAGACCTCCCAGTGAACACAAATAATCATAATTTCCTCAGAAATAATCATTTGTCCTTTAAATATGGACCCCAAGCATTGGTGTATTACATTTACATTCTGACAGTGGACTTTGCTTTTGCTTTAAGGCTTTTATTACAATAGCAAGTGTTTTTTTTTATAGATGGAGAGTAGTTCTGAATCATGTTTGGGGAGTGTAGTAGTGTACTCCCATTTCCTGTTCTGAGGAAAGCGTGTTACAGGGACAACCCCAAGTGTTACGAGAGCCAAACTGTGAATCATTACTATAAGAAGGATATGAGACACAAGATTTACTATCTGACTTTTATTGTTCAGTCTGCTTTATATTTGAGATTAATGGATGTTAAAATCATGAAAAGGAATGAACTGGATTGTAACTGTTCTATGTTGTACTATTGCTTTAATCTGAAATACAACGTAATTGGTGCATGTGCTAATTAAAATATGCAACAAGCCAATGATACTTTTCAGAGATTTGAATGTTAAAAATTGATGTAAAGTCTTGTATTGCTGCTGTTGTCAAAAGTATCAAAAATCAGGTACTAAACGATATTAAAACTAGTATTGAAACTATACTCATTTGAGCAGGTATCGATGCTAAAAAGTTAAATTCACAGGACAGAAATAAACCTTTCCTGAAGTTTTAGGATGATGTATCAGAACAAATATAAGACCATACAGACTAGTATATGTTTTTATTATCATCGTGGTATCGGTATCGAGTATTGCTTCTATCCCTCACGTTTACTTTATGTGACTACTTATAATGCTACTCTGGTTGGTCAGTGCAAGTTTTCAATGCAAGCTTATCTTAAACATGCTGGTCTCGTCTCATTATTTGCCCCTCTATGATAATGTAGTGTCCTTCTGTTAGTTCAGTTCTGTTTCTTCTGTGGTGAAAGATAAGTGCACACGAGTCTTTTTATTCTCCCTCTGGAGTCTGCAGGCTGATGGTTTCTCTTAAGTTGTTTGTTTAACACTATACTAAATAGATTTAACCTCTGAACCAAGTCTAGACTCCTCCAGGAAATGTCCCCAGCCTCTAATGTCCTTTTGTTGGACTCTGGCTAAATTTTCAAATTTATAACAAAACAAATATTTACATGCTTACTAGTGCGAAGCTGGTCCACTGCTCTGACAGTTTACCTGCAATCCTGATAATAACCAACAAACTACACACACTGGGACTGGAATAACAAAAATAAAGTGAAATTAAAAGAATAATATAGTATTTCTACTTTTTTTTACTGAAACTAGTTTAGTTAAAGGTGCACTCTGTAACATTTCTGCTGCCACATGCTTATCTCTATAGGGATGATATTGCTTTGCCAGGAATGTTCCACGGTATGGCATTAGACAAATCTATGTGCAAGTTACGGGTCAGATCTGTTGAGAGGTGACCCCTCACAATAAAACTGCCTGTTATCAGGGTATTTTTGAGCCTGAAAACAACATGTAATAATTGCAAAATAGCCTTAATGCCTGTGGAACATTTTGGACAAAGCAATAACTTCTCCACGGAGACAAAAGATCCATGGTGCACCTTTTTTTCCTCCTCAAATCCTGGTTCAGGTCAAGTTTGGATTGTATAATATTAACTTTAAAGGTCCCATATTACACAAAATTGACTCGTGTGAACTTTAAGTCATGGTTGTACTGCTGCTACCTCCTCAAAAACAGACCTAGAGTTGTGTTTTGTTTTATTCACACATGTCTGAGTAACTATTATTATCAGTCTGTCTATATTTCCAAAGCTCAAAATGCTCTGTTCCACCTGCTGATGTCATTCAGTGGTAGTTTTTAAGTTAACAGCTCCTTTTACCTTTTGTTCAGTAAAGATTGCAACTCCAGGTCTGAAATCATCCAAATGATTCTAGTGTGTATGAAGTATAAATATAAAGGGTTTATGGATGTGTGAATGAAACAAAACACAACTCCAGGTCTGTTTGTGATGAGGAAAAACATTATAACATAGATCTGAAAATAGAGCAATATGGGGCTTTTAATGAATTTTATGTTGGTATGCACCTAGTTATTGAAATATGCACAATCTCGTTTTGTCTTGTTGTTTAGCCCTAAGTCTGTAGATGTTCTCTATGCAGATTTTTTGTTTTCTGCCTTCTCACTCATTCTCACAGCTCTCCGTATCCCTCGTCCTTTGGTTCGGTTGCTATGCTGGACTTGTGCCAGGCCTTGTCCGCTCACACGGCTGTAAAAGGAAACCTGCTCCATTCTCCTGTTGTTTAGGCCTTTCTTCCACAGCCAAGTTCCCGTCTATCCCTGAGCCTCTAATATAGCCGAACATTACCATTTATTACTATACCACTGCTGTGTTCCCTTGAAATGCAAGTCACGAGATGGGGCCTTTATTAGTTAGTCTTCACAGAAATGTTTAGTGTTTTAGTGCTGAAAGGAGGAGGAGGAGCTGGGGACAGAGCTGCTGACCTAAAATGGTGAGCTTTAGTGGGATACAAACTTCAGGCGTACCATAGGAAGCACACAGTGTACACATGAATGCTGTGCGGTCATGTTTAGATAAAGATGGGACATTCCTACAGCTGATATCGTTCCGACATGGATTTAAGGCATGTTACATAATTTAGCTTACAATATACTTCACTCTCTATTCAAACATAATTGCTTTCTCTTTGAGCTACCTTTACTCAGTCAGATGCCCTTCCAGTTGCAAACAACCCACTGTTTAACTGACAATCGAATAGTATCTGATTTTCAATACTTTTGACAACCCTAACTTCCACACATGGATTTTCTTCTGAAATATGCTTTACTATGTTTTTATTTTTTTTCACTGACATACAGTGGTCCCTTGTTTATCGTGGGGTTTAACGTTCTAAAAATAACCCATAGTAGGCGAAATCCGTTAAATAGTCAGCTTTATTTTTTACAATTATTCTACATGTTTCTTGGCTGTAAAACTCCTCACCACACACTTTATACACTTTTCTCAGACAGGCATTAACATTTTCTCACATGATTCTTCTCTCTTGTTTAATTAGTTAATAGTGACTCATGTTTATGTCACAGTTCCTCTGCCTCTTCGTTCTGGCGTCGCTCCGCTGTAGTGTCGATTGAACATTTATGTAAATGTGTCTGAACACATTCTGTACTGTACAGGAGACATGGCACAGAGGAGACTGATTGACATTGGTCTACAGTCCCTCAGCCAATCAGGACGCAGAACACAATGCACGTTCATAAGCAGTAAAAAAAAAAAAAAAAAAAGCATGTAAAATTGCGAAAGGCGAACTGCGATATAGCGGGGACAGCTGTATATCTTTATTCAGTCGGATGCACTGTGATTTGCAACCAGCCCCATATCTTAGGGTGTTGCCTATGTACACGACATTATGCACTCAGGCAAGATTTGAATCAGTGACCAGCGGTTAAAGGGGAAATGCTGAGCCCACTGAACTTACATTTAAATTGACAACATGTATTTGCCATAGTTTATTTCCTATTGACAATCCAGTCAATAGAGACTTTACCATTTTGCAGAAGCAGACTGGAGCAGTGACATCAAACCACTGAGCACTTAAACTCTCATTTATTGCACTTTGGATGGATCCGTCCAGGAAATGATAATGGAGTTTTGGTGTCATTTATTGAACAAAGATGGCTTCAGTTATTGCTGGATTTCAGATGATCATAACATTCTATAGGCCAATAATATTTTATACAGATGGGAGCAGCTAAAATGAATATTGTTAAACTGTGTGTTTATTTGGTTTATTTTTTAGTGAGGTCTGAGGTCTTATCATTAATAGAAATGATCAGGTTCAACATTTATGAATTTACCTTTTGGATATTTTATGGCAAAGTACAGGAAAATCTGACTGTTGCCCCCTACTGGGAGTATGACATCATCACATCACTAGAATCTGAAAACCACAAACTGAAACTTATATCTCCAAAAATATAACTTAATGAATGTAATAAAATGTTTACTACAAGAATCTTTGTATACATTATGATTACAGCATTTTCCTCTAAACTAGAATGTTCCCAGTTCAAGTCTTAGCTCACGATTCTGCAACTACATGTTTTATTGGCCACCATTGGCAAACAAACCAAAATGTTCCAAATGGTAATAAGGATGGAAATGTCCAGGATCAAACGAATGTGAGGAATTTTCCAACTCAAAATTCAAACCCATTTTATGACAAGTTCTTTCAGTTTGACCCTGTTGTGGTGTAACAATAATTAAAAAGCTTTTTGTAACAACATTTTAACCCTAAACCTTTTATTTCTTGTGTCAGGGATGAACGCTGCAGTGCGAGCCGTGGTCCGAATGGGTTTATACGTGGGAGCCAAAGTGTATTTTATTCATGAGGTAAGTCCATTATCCTCTAACTACAGCTATGAAAATATGTGTGTCAAAATGAAAGTGCCAGTCAGCCTTTTTTGGGACTATTACGCAATCTTTTTTTCAGTCTGAAATGTGTTAAAAACTGCCTTGGTTTACTTTAAATACATTTTTACTTTTGTTTGAGAAATTAGTTTTTCTAATTTTTATCTGAGCTTTTTCAGCTTTTTATCTGAGTTTTTTCAGCTTTGTAATATTACTTACTAATATTACAAAGTTTTGATTGTCTCCTCTACGACAGCAGTATTTCTGTACTACTGCAGTAAGTCTGATTTGAACTGAACTACACTGACTGTGTATCCTCATGTTTAGTTCTGGGATTGTGTTAAACATTGTGCAGCCATGTTTTTGAAAAGCGATTGAACATTATTATTAGAGATTGACCAATATATCGGTTAGCTGATATATGGGCGCCGATATTTGGACTTGTGAACGCTGGAGATTTAAGGCCGTATCAGCTATTGGCCTTAAATCTCCAGCACAGGCAGATATTTGGATTTGGTCAATCTGCTGCCTAAAAAATACACACACAAGATTTATATGAACATTTTAATACAAAGAGATAACTGCGCTAAATGTTATACACAGCTCTCTTATAGACTAAAGTAGTACATTTAAATGACATCATTTGGGGAAAATAATCAAAATTGGCCCAACCTAACGGCCCAAAAATCAGTCGAGCAGTCAGATTATTTCTGTTACACTGACACTTTTAAAAATACATTATCAACTAAATAAGGGTTAAAATATGGTGACTGAAGGCTTCTACCGAGATAATATTTCTAAATAAAGTAAATAAGGAAAACCATATTCTTTTTGGATTTAAGAACGCCAGTCTCTGTTATAAAAAGATCTTTGTGTATGTGTTGTAGAGTCTGTAATCCAGATAAAAGTTACGATTATCAAAACACCACTAGGATTATTTGTTATAGCTGATAAGTCATGATTATTCGATTAATCTTTGCCACAACCACAACAGTATTTAAACATCTTAAAAGTCAACAGTACTCTTTAAATCCTCGCTATTAACTTTATTCACCTTTGCCTACAAAAGTCCACCATTATTAAACCCTCAGATTATTACAGATTAAACGTGTTTCCATACTGGGGTAGCTTTGAGTCTTTGAGGCAGTTTGAGCTGTGCCTGATTTTCTCTCATGTTTTCATCTGCACATCTGTCTTTTCATCAGAGTGTGATTACATAACCTGCTGGAGCTCACAGGGAGCGAGTCACGCCTCTTTTGGCAAACTACACGGGTCTGTCACTTGTAGAAAGAAAATAATGATGAAATAAAGAAGATATATGACAAAGGGTCTCTTGTTTGACCTTATCTCCAAGCACAGTATAAACGTACTTTCTGTCAGCCTCTATAGGTCAAGCACTTCCGTTACATTCAGACATGACGCTTCATAGAAACACTGTTAAAGGAGCACTGTGTAACTTTCCTGATCAGGATCTGCCACTTTTTTGTTTCTATGGAGATGTTATTCTAGAGTGTTCCATAGTTCGTGAGCAGGGATGTCTCTCCAGTGATCTGACTTGTAACTTGGGCTGGTGGAGATGGACAAGTTTAATGTCGTACCATGGAACATTTTCGTCGAAGCATTATCATCTCCACGGAGAGTCGCAGACAGCACTTCTGTACTTAGGGGCCAAGGTCTTATCTTCTTTTGACCTTTAACCCTATAGAAACTCAAAAATATGAATGAACTTGAAATAGATCATACGTTTTTGTTTGCAGAGATTCTCATGAGACCCATCTCCATCTGTCCATGTTGTTGGTAAGCAGTTGTTTACAAATCTGAAGACGTGTGTATGTGTCCTCAGGGCTATCAGGGCATGGTGGACGGAGGGGACAACATAGAGGAGGCCTCATGGGAGAGCGTCTCCAGCATGCTGCAAATCGTGAGTATTCACTTTATATGAGCTGTACCACTGTGGCTCTCACATCACATATCAGACTGAACCAGACATTTATAAGCAAATCTAAAGCTTCAGATTCATACGGATAAAACTGTGCTGTTGATAGAGGCTTTTTTGAATGAAGGCCTCAGGATAGTTTTGTTATTTGGAAATATTGACTCACAAATGTGGTTTATTTCATTGATTTTCAACCAGTGTGCTCGGGAAACCGTTGGCTGGGATCCAGAATACACACTTGTTCAGTACTTTAAAAAGATGTGAGTCTGCTCACCGGTAAATCTCCCTGTTTTCAAATGGGTGTGATTGACAGGTGGATTAGCCAATTAGGGACACACATGGTCTGTCCATAATGAAAAAAAACAAAACAAAAGGCTAACATTTCTGCAAAATCAATGGACGAAGCTCTAAAATCTGTTAATCTGAGATGAGATAAATTTGGTTTTATTTGTAAATCACAAGTGACCAATGAGCTCCTTCGTTTCACATGTGTCAGTGGAAAAAAACAAGTCTGAGTGCACGATCACGTTTGCCTGGGCGTGAGATGTGACAGAGGACGTGGGACCAGACTGATATCAATCTGTACAAAAAAGACACAGAGAGATCAGTTTGGATTTGCCAGGCAAGAAGAACTGTAAATCCAAAGTCAGTTAAATTGATACACAATTATTCAATGAAATACAAGTGTGAATTTTGGAGTGTCCTGGGTGAGTTCTGAAACAGCTGGGGAAGCAAAACCATCATCACTCTCAAATATTGTGCATCTGTGTAATTTAGTCATCTTTTAGTCAGTGATGTGTCGCAGAAACCTTTTAATCAGAAAAGTGTGCCACGGAAACACGGTTGAAAAGCACTGCTTTATTTTAGAGCTGCAGCTGTAGATTATTTTAGTAATCGAGTAGTCTATTAATTATTTACTTGGATTAATCAAGTAATCTATTATCTACTATTAGATCTGTTGAATAGATCTTTTAAATAGATACAGTAGATCTTTATTGTCCCCAAGGGGAGATTGTTAACTACATAATTCCACATGTCTTACTTGATATATTTGGCTTCTGTATGTATATAAAATGAATGAGAGGGAGTGTTCAAATGTTTGACTAGTGCTGTTTAAACATACACTATCAGTCAAAATTTTCGACACACCCTCTCATTCAGTGCTTTTTTTTTTTTTTTTTAAACCACTTTTCTACATTTTAGACACATGTAGCATTTAGCGTATATAAAATGTAAAAAGTAAAAAAAATTTAAAAATGAATGAATGAAAGAAAGGATGGGCCCAAACTAGTGTAAATGTTTATCGTGGCTAGTGTAATGTCCTGGTTTAAAAATGACTGACCGTTCTTCCTGTGGTTTAGTTGTTTTTTTTAATGCCTCTCCATCAGATAACCTTTGGCCTTTTGTAGCATTTAGTGTTTTGTAGAATCGAGGTGACTTAACTCCACACTGCCGGATGGGGGCAAGACTCCTGAATGGGGCAAGACTCATACTCATTTGCCATGAAGTATCCAAAATGTAAATTCACAAATGTTGAACCTGATTTGTATTAGTGACTAGACCCAAGACAACAAAAATCTGCATTTGAACAATATTCATTTAGCTGCCTCTATCTGTATTACATATTATTGACCTATAGAATGTTGTGATGTCACCCAGCAAATACCATATGAACTTGCACTTCCTTTGAGGTATCTGCTTCCTATTTCTTATTTGTTTATTATGCAGTACCAGAACTGACTATCCATTTCCTCAAACAGCTTGTGTGTCTCTCCAAAACTAAATTATGGGCAATTTCTCAGCTCATAATCACCCGTTCAAATGGGCCGGGGAGTGGTTCAGTTTTTAAACGTGTTAGAAATCCATTTTCACTGGCCTCATCTGCATGACTGAGTCTCTGGCACTGCTCCAGTCTCAGAGAGTGTGGACAACTATCTAATCTAATGCTGGGAATAAATGGGCTTTCAGAAATGAAAATCAAATCTAGACGTGTAAACTACTAAACTGGTGTGTGATAAGAGAAAGTGAGGTTTATGAGCAGACTGCCTTCACCAGGACGGGTCGTGATAAGTGGATTATTAGTTGCCATTAGGGCTGACGACTTTGGCAAAATATCTAAGTGTGATTTTTCTGACAAACATTGCGAATATGTTAAGTTTTGTTTTAATAGTTGGATTATTTTTGAAGCGTACATCGTAAACAACTGCAGGAGCATTAATATTTGAGATTTAAGACTGAAATATGAACTGATAAACTAATGCCAGAATCAAATGTATTTAAAAATTTTCGTAGAGGTCTAGACTACAGGTACAGATACACGAAGTCTTTGCAGAGGATGTTCTATGATCGAAATAACTTCAGCCTTTGCGATTTCATAACTGTGTCAGCTCAAATTGTGATTTCGATTCGATGATGATATTTCGTACAGCTCTACTTGTCATTATAGGCAGGCCTGTCACGAGAACACATTTTAAAGGGTCATATACTGACACAGAGATAAATTGTGATAAGCGATAATATTGAAACTACAATTTTTTTTCATATTGCAAAAAAAAAAAATCTTCCCACTTTTGCAAATAAACTATACACATGATAAATATTGAGCCCCAAAATGTATTGATTCAGCTAAGACAAGTCAATATAGTAATTATAGGCCTCATTATAGAATTTGCCAATATGGGTCACGATTATATAGGCGGGTTAATCAATAGTTCGCCTGTAATTGAGTTGAACATATTTTTCTAGGCTTCACTCTCGTTCATTTAATAGATGCTGGTCATTTCTCACTGTGAGCACCCCATACGAGCTGTAGTCCTGGAAATGCTTAACTGGTTTTCAGGTCATAATTTGGGAACTCATCAAATGTAAAGGGCCTGTTCCTGACCTGATTACTTTTTTTATTCAGAAAATGCACTCACTCCATTGTAATGAAATTTAATGAAAACATTTGAGTGATGGCTGAATGCTAAACGGCATTTTGTTTGATGTGACCCTAGGCCCGTCACAATAATTACGATACCACTTATCGTTCAATATATGAAGGTGAAACAATATATTTTGGGGCTCGCTATTTTTCGTGTGTGCTTTTTCTTTTCAATAGTGGGGAGATTTTTTTGCCATTTTTATATAATAACTTAAGATTTGAGCTGTAGACCCTAGAATAAATCATTTCTATTGCTAATTATCGGTTCATTCTGTTGTTTATCTGTTCCAGCTTAGACTGTTTAATGATACCGTTTGTTTAAAAGTTGGCATAAAGTAGTTTCAGTAAAATTGTTTATTGCAAAATTTGTCTGTAGCAATATATCATGTTTCAAAATGTGTTATGTTTGTTCATGACGGGTCTATGTGAACCATGAGGAAATAACTGCTAGGGACAAAATATTGACGCTGCTGGATTAGAATTACTTGAAAACAAATGTCTTTGATTATCCTAGACAGTTGTTTGTCTGTCATGGTTCAGCATCGGCGTGAGAAAGGGTATGTGGGTGAAGCTAACAGTTAAGTCTGAAATATGTCTGTCCAGTCTCCCGGATAGAGCAGGATTCAACTTTATTTAGCAGATTTTAGACTACTTTCTTCATTCATGGTTCAAAATCATAATACTGGCTCTTTAATCCACTCAAACTGTGTTACTCCTGCTTCTAACTAATGAACGACATACTGGGGAGACAGTGTGTATTTTTATATCCTGCAAATTATGGCTGAATGATTGGGAAAAAAAAAAAAAAAAGAACAAGCGCTGTGGTTGCGATTAGACTTGCGGATTCGGTTCAAAGTTCACCTTTGGAGACTGAAATATGAACTGACAAAGTAATACAAGACTTATATTACAGAACATGTTGGTACAGATTTAAACTGGCCTGTCACGATAACACATTTGTGTGTGCGATATACTTCTGAAGTAAATGTAGACGATAAACAATAATACTGAAACTAATTTATGCCACTGACATAAGAACCCAAGAGCAGATTTGAAATCATGATTTTTGTTTTATTTCTTTACTCCTAAACCTTGTGTTGAATACTCTGTGTCTCAAACACTGAGATGAACTTGTTTCTCAGTAAGAATGCTACACATGATTATTTTAAGATGTCCTCAGTGACACCTGTTACTCCTGTGACAAGAGGCTTTTACAGTCCATCTTTTCAGTGACTGCAGCATTCTTTTCACTGACGTATTCTACCATTTATGACCTTGTGCGGACAGTATGTAAAATTAGTTTAAGCCCTTCTATAGACAGTACCTTTCTTAGGGTATAAGTACTGGATGGCTCTTTTATAATGTAACAGATGTGCATGTGCCTGCTGTTTGTACCTTCATTCATCTGATCAGATAAACTTCTTTCAACTCTTTACCTGATCTGCAATCACTTCCTTCACAATTACAAGATTTAAACCACAAAAACTATTCTAAATCTACAATATTGTAAAAAAAAAAAAAAAAAAAAAAATAACAACAATCAATCAACAAATTGAGCTGCAATAAATGACAGCAGAATGAAACACTTTAGTATTTAGTTTTCATCTATAATGAGTCATAGAAGTTATTAATTCAACCTTTTACATCCTAAATCTTATAGCCAAAAAATAACTAAAAATTTCAATACCATATTTCAATGGTATATTTGAAATTTCAAAACCATAAATACTGAGCCTCAAAAACATTTTTCCAGCTTTCTTAATACGTCACAGTACAGTACAGTATTGTTACAAGCCTAAACTAAACTACAGGGTTAGCTGTTTTTATGGAGAATAAGACAGGACATTTTGTTGTTTGTGGACGAAATTATGGTACTTAAAAATGTAAGCCTTTCTGGTTTGCAAATTTTGTCCATTGCAAATATGATTCCCTGAAAGCCTTTCAATTTCTGTGTAATTCCCAGGGGGGCACTGTGATTGGCAGCGCTCGGTGCAAAGAGTTCCGCACACACGAGGGACGCCTGAAGGCAGCACACAACCTGGTCCAGCGCGGCATCACAAACCTGTGCGTGATCGGCGGAGATGGAAGTTTGACCGGAGCTAACCTTTTCCGAGAGGAGTGGAGCGGACTGCTGACGGAGCTGGTGGAACAGGGTACGCCAGGGCGAATAAACATCAAATTGTTTAGAATTCCTCCCAGTCAAAAGAATACAAATAAATTAGAAAGTAGATATGGTGGGGATGCTGGTTTTCTATCAGCTGATATTTCTAAATCCATGATGTGTTCTATGAGAAGCAAAAGAAGAAATTTAAATCTGTCAGCTTTACAAATACTTGTAGGTTTGAAGACGTTTTGCTGTTCATCCAAGCCGCTTCTTCAGTTCTGGTCAGATTGCTGGTGGAAACTGCCTCATATTTGTCTGAAGGGAGGGACTAACTACACTGAAATTGTAAACGGCTATTGTCTCCAGTTTCATCTTAAATGACCCTATTCAACCTTTAATGGCCCCCCTATTGTTCTCTTTTGTTTCTGTTTGTTTTGGGTCTGAGAATGAAATCATAGATCTGTGAGAGATTATGTCCCCAGGCCCCCATTTCTGTTTAAATAAGGATTGTCTTTCCTAACAAAAATAGCTTCTTTAACTCCGCTCTCAAATCATTTCTTTTCTCTGGTAAAAATTGAACTTCACTATCTTCAAAGGAGTGGTTAGTGTCTTTGAGATGGAGATGAACAGCAGACTGGGGTCCAGAGCAGCTCTCACGATGGTGTTGGTACATCCTCTTATGGAGTTGCTGTTTCGTTTCTCCAATGTCCCGCTCACTGCACTCTTCACTCCACTGAATGGAGTAGCCTACATTACTTTGTTTATAGCTCAGAGTGTTGTACTTTGGGTGAACCAGTTTTCTGTCTTAAAGTGTTTGTAGTATGAGAACCTTTGAAGTGCATTTGACAGATTAATAAATTTTTCTATGTATTACTTGGTTTGGTGTGATAGTATCTGGGGTAAATAATCATCATAATTTTACATCAGTTAAGTGCCAGTTTGTTAAGAAAAGTTACAAAAAGTTGTAAAATACAGGAAGTAGCTGTGAGCTGTCAGAATATCTCTACTTATGTCATGAAAAGATTGGTAAGATTTTTTTAGTAAAATCTCATTAAAATCTCATGATGTTAATGGTGCTTTTGAAAAATTAGCAGTCTAATTCTAAATCATATGCACTCTATGTCTATAATATGAAGTTCACAAAACCTAAGTTTTGTAAATTAGGTTGCCTGCAATTTATGTTACAGAAACTCCAATGGATGCATTATTGAGGTGCCTTCAAACTTACACAAACATCATTACTAGATTAAACTGAGACTAATCCTGGAATCAAACCTGAACTAAAAGAAGACCAAAGCAGGACTAGAACAGGACCAAACTAAGTCTACATCAGGACGAAATTGAGCTCAGGCCAGGACCAAATTGGGTTTAATGAGAGCGCTGGTATGAGGCGTCCGGTGTGATGATGGTTGGGGGAAAGCTCAACCTCATTATTTTGCTGGTCTGGCTGTTGAACCTTGAACAGTATTACCAAAATCTTGTCCATGCATCTCTTGGAAACTGGACACTTGACACTGACAGAAGACAGTAGTTCACCATTACTTCTCTTTCAGGTGTGATTGAGGCAGAGTCAGTTCAGAAATACTCAGCTCTGCACATCGTGGGGATGGTCGGCTCCATCGATAACGACTTCTGTGGCACCGACATGACCATCGGCACCGACTCAGCTCTGCATAGGATCATAGAAGTGGTAGATGCCATTATGACAACGGCACAGAGGTGAGACCAGAGATCAAATTATAATAAACTATTGAATTAAACAGGAAATAATGTTTTATTTTGACTGCCAAGGCTTTCAGTGCTTTAATATAGTGCAGCTTGTGTCTATAGTTTGTAGACTGTGAAAACTATGGGACATGAAATTCAGTTTTCCAATGATATTTCAACTTTTATAACTTGAAGAGATGCATTTTGTATTGACCCTAATCTATTTTGGATCATATGTCTGAAATACTATCTAATTAAATTGAATTATGCATGGGACTCTTTCACCTGGAATGAGATTGCTTGTCCGTGTGTAAATGCCAAATTAGCTGGCCAGCTATTAGCAACATGATGCTAACATGTGAATGAAACAAAACCTTCTTCAGTGATGTTTCTGAGGTGGAAACCAAAAGACTCAAAACAATGGAAGCTTTCAACAAGAAACACAATACTGATACTAAAGGCTTTTTATCTTGCAGCCACCAGAGGACTTTTGTGTTGGAGGTCATGGGCAGACACTGTGGGTAAGCATGGTTTGAATGGATTTATTTGCATACTTGTACCCTGAATTTATTCTCACTAGACATGGCAGAGGTCCATACTAATTATGTAGTATGAGAATTTTATATCCACAACAGCAGAAAGTGTGTAGTTTGGGTCAGACCATAAATACTGAAAGGTTAGTGGTTATTCAGGTCTGTAAGAGCTTTTGCCACACCCCCTTCAAGTCGATCGCCAGGACTTTATTCAAACAAGAATTTCTTTAGTCCACTCCAGCTCTAATAATAATAATATATCTTGTCTCTTGTTGTATTCGGCAGGTACTTGGCTTTGGTGAGCGCTCTGGCGTGTGGAGCGGACTGGGTGCTGATTCCAGAGATGCCTCCTGAAGACGGCTGGGAGGAAAAGATGTGTCAAAAACTGTCTGCGGTAACAACATCGAACTTTATTATAACTGCATTACATTATTATTTATATTATATTTATTGTCTGTATAACACTGTCATTTTCTCCTCAGACAGTAAGGCCTATGATATATGATATTCAGATGATATATGAACCATTTTGTACCAAGACCATTTAAAAACTTTTATTTTATTTTATGTATTTTTAAATATATTTATATATTATTTATTTTTTAAAAATTTTTATATTTGTATTTTTTATTCAGAAATTACCAACCCTGAAGGCTTTATCAATTCAATTATGTTAATTTTGACTATATACATTTGTTTTTTATTATTTATTATTTTATTTTTTAATTCAGAAAATATATGAGTCTGAAGTTTGATCAACGACATGCATTTTTACCATTTAACTTCATCGATAGCTAGTTAAACTTGTTTTAATTTAATTTCACAAGTCCGTTACTTCTATTCTTGATAAAAAATAATATACACATTTGAATATCTGATCCTATTTTAATTATTTTGTATTTTAAATTGTAGTTGTATCACACTACCCTACTGAGTATTGACTTAAAACCACCATATTGTCCTTACACTCAGACGCGTTCGAGGGGCACCAGGCTCAACATTATCATAGTAGCAGAGGGAGCCATTGACAGACATGGAAAACCCATTACCTCTAGTCTTGTGAAGGAAGTGAGTACATTTGTATTAAAGAGAAGGGGAAACCAGGAGCATGGAGGCCTCAGCGGAGGTAACTCAACGTGCGACCCAAATGTTCTGTTATATTTACGGCTATGTTCACTCTGCCAGATGCTAACTCATGTTGTGAACCTTTTGTTACTAATCTTATGTTTTGGCGCAAGTTCAGGTCACTTTTACATCTTTGAAATTAAAACCTTTGCGTTCAAATATATATAGTTTTCTCATTAAAATGTTTATTAGGTTAACGTTTTCCTTAGAATAAAGATAATGATTAGTAGACCTGTCATGATAGTGTGATATGATATATTGCTGAAGTAAACATAGGCAATAAATAATAATATTGAACTAATTTATACCACATACACAACCCAAGAGCAAATTTATACCACAAAAACTATTCTAAATTTGATTAATTCAATTTTCTACAGCTCAGGTCTTATCATATTGCCAAAACATAACCCCAAAAAGTACCACGATCAGTATTGACCCCCAAAAATATTGTTCCGTCTAAGTATAGTCGTTATAGTA
The DNA here is from genome assembly GCA_019594935.1 of Periophthalmus modestus. Taxonomy (NCBI): domain Eukaryota; kingdom Metazoa; phylum Chordata; class Actinopteri; order Gobiiformes; family Gobiidae; genus Periophthalmus; species Periophthalmus modestus. Next base: position 13,556,735 of record JAIEZT010000021.1, read on the forward strand.
ATTATCATGACATTATTGTAATAAATAGTTCCTGAATAGTCACTGCTGTCAACTTCTGCCTGGACTAAAATACTAGTTGTCTTCCTGTTCATGGTACATGGCCCATTTTAGACAGGAAGTAGAAAGTGGGCCAGATGTTTATTTCATTTCATTACATATATGACTCATTCTTTTTAAATTGTAGTGAATTATACTTTAATACAAAAATATTGCACGTAATGGCCAAGTTTTCATTTGGTATTTTGGTGCTCAAAATGATCATCGGATTAGAAAAGCAGTAAGAGCCTCACATGAGTCTCTCATTTGTGTTGCCAGTTTCAGTGTTGAAATCCAGTTGGTTTAAACCTAAAATGCCTCTCTCTAATCTAAATCCTCTCTACCAAAAATCAACTCCTGTCTACATACACATTAAACAGCTATTTGATGTTGTCGATGACACTGTTTTACTGTAGTGTGAACATAGCCTTAAAATGACACTACATTTATCATAATGAATGGTTTGTGTGGGTCTAATCCAGCTTTGAAAAGTACACACTGCTCCTGCCAAGTTCCCAGCAGCAGAATTAATTACACAGTGAAATATTTTTTGGGTAAGACTTAATTAATGTCTCAATCTCCGGTCTCCAGGCACCGTGCTCTTGAAAGCCCATGTCAACGCCCTCATCTAAGTTTTCTGTCATGTTTCTGTTTCCCCCCTTCGACTTTTATAGAACCGAGCAGGCCTGAAAAGACTCAATATCATTATAATAGCAGAGGGTGCGATTGATCAAAACAACCGACCCATAACTACTGACTATGTGAAGGATGTAAGTACAGAGCCATTGTGTATGCTCCCATTTTATTTTCAAAAACCAGCTTGGACCTCCTGTTTACCACCTCTACTGCTGCCCCCTACTGGTGTGGCTGTTGATTCTTGTTGCTGTGTTTCTTGGAATGCACTGTCAAACCACCCTGAGTAGTTTGTAAGTAAAACAAAATCGCATTGCTTCCACCACTTCTGCTATACTAAACTTCACAGTATTTTTTTTTAAGAATCAGGGATCACGATTTGCTGCTAAAAAAACCCTATAATGTATCGGCAGAAGTTGCATTTCTTTGTAGTGTAGTAATGCTTCAGTGTTGGGGCTAACATGACTGAAAAGTTAGACAGGCTTGCTAGTGCTTTGCTGTTTCCCCTTTATCTCTGCTTTTGTGTTTTGTGATCTTTCCTAACTGTTTACTTTTTAAAATGTATTTTTTTTTTTTTACATTGGTCATTTGTTTCAGACCCTTTAAATGCTGTGTCATCTGATAATTCGAAATTCAGGAATAGAGGCAACAGAGGCAGAAAATGGAGTAGACTTTAATGCATATTCAAGGATTAACTGATATCACATCTAAATGTTAATGATTTTAAGTCTTAAACAAAATGATAAGAAGCCGTGTTGAATTTTTGGGTAGAAATCAGTTAGTTTGCTTATCTATTACAATGCACGGGGAGAAAAAAATAATAATTTGCAAGTCTCGTCTTAAAAAGAAAAAAAAAAAACAGAACTAGTTCATTTTAAACTGTTTGCAGTGGTCCAGACTTATTCCTCACTTACTTGTTCTCCGAGCATCTTAATTACTCACCATGATGAGTTTATAAGCACTTTTCACAACTCTCAAAAACCAGGACGGAGTTTTGTTGTGACAATAATGCTAACAACAGTTTGCATGCTAACAGTGCACTTCCTGATTAATGGACAACAAAAACGTCAACTAGATGCAGACAGCACGCAACAGACTTATTTTGACCTCACAAGCTGCGTATAAAACATATCTGTTCTGGGGCAAGACATATTTTGCACAAATAAATGGAAAAACACTCAGGTACAGCCCTTTAAATAAATACAGCAAACATATAAATACAGTTGTAAATGTGTTTAAACCAGGCTCTGAAGTCACTCATGTATCAGAGTGGTTATCATTTGTCAAACATACTGTGATATTCTGTGGTTAATAATCCAAATTTCTCCATTGAAATCACACGTTCCACTTCACTTTTCCCTCCAGTTGCCTCCATTGCAGAGTTTAGAATGTATTTACAAACTTTTAAAGGGTCTGTTGTGAGATTGTGTATGTGCATGGATGTTGGTCGCATTTTCGCATATAGGACAAAAGTAACATTGATATAGATGTAATGCGTGTACCTTTGTTTCTCACTAGCTTGTTGTTAAGAACTTGGGTTTTGACACAAGAGTTACAATCTTAGGACATGTGCAAAGAGGAGGAACGCCGTCTGCTTTCGACCGAATCCTGGTACGTAAATATTTATAAAAAATGATGTATTGTATTTGTTTCATACTATATTTTAAAAGTAATATTATAAATTAGGGATAGCGTATTCATCGCTAAGTGATTAGTAATTACTATGCTAGTTAGTAGTTTAGTAGTAAAGCACTAATAACCAGATAGAGAGTCAGATACTTGCATTGTGCTCTCCCTGTATAAAGAAAGATAAATGAAATGAAAAATAAAAAAATGAAATATTAGTTTATGTACTGTAACATCACTTCCAAATATTGCTAATGAACTGCAACCGTAAGACTAATAATGGGAAACATTTATCTAAAGCTGCATTATGTAACTTTTCCGGTGGAGGGTTCGGCATCTGCCTGTCCTGTCCCCACAGAGATATTGTCTTGCTTATGCAACTTTTCCTGCCACCTGCTTGTCTCCATGGTGATCTCATTGTCTCGAGTGTTCCACAATATGGCATTAAACTTACAGATCCAAGAAAACAAATAGGTGACACCCCCCGGCAAGATACATGTCAGATTTGTTTACAGGTGACCCAATTTATTGCCATGTTAGTATGGAACATTCAAGCTAATGAGATCTCCACGGATACAAGCAGGTGGTGGAAAAGTTGCATAATGCACCTTTAATGGACGAATGCCAACATATTGTCATACTGTTTGATAAGTACTTCACTGTAACAAAGATGTAAAAAATATCCACTTACTATGCCTCTACTGGTCTGCCATTGATATGTGGTCCCTAAACTTCTGTGGATCAATACAGTTTGCAGAAATCTGGCATACACGAAAAAACTGTTAACTTCAATCTTTCCATAAAATAATTTGCTCTTTCAAATGTAGTATTACCCCAGAGCCGCTCTCAAACACCAGGCCATCCGTGTGTGCACAAAACACAGCGATTAGACAGATCCACTGTATCTGATAGTTATGTAACAGAATTTGTGGGTTTATCTGAAACGCAACACAAAATCTCGCATGTTGGGTCTAGTTACTTTAGTATTACAAGCACATAATTTAGATGTACACTGTGATGTAAAATATGGTGTTGCCTGAGGTCAAACACACAGAATAAAGCCGTGGCCTGAAGCCATGTTTATGTTCAACACGGAGCAAATCTCTTCACTGGTTTAAGGATGTGCAGTTGGACATTTAAATGTAAATCACTTTACTGCAATGCACATTATTTACAATGTATTAAAGTGTTAAAGGTGCGGCCCCTGAAAAAAATGTGAAGGTGTCTGCAGTGGTCCAGAGTTATTCCTCACTTACCTTTTGCATTCCGAACATCCTAATTATTCACAGTGATGAGTTCATAAGCACTTTTTAAATCAAAGAGGAATTTTGTCATCACTATAACAACAACTAGCATGCTAACTCGTACTTCCTGTTTATTGGAGAATAAAATGCTTTTTAATTAATTTATTTATTATTATTATTCATTTATTATTTTTATCTTTGTTTATACAGGGAAACACTTGGGCTCTCTTTTTCGTGGGTGCCCTGTTTAAAATACAATATAAGTAGAAAAAACAAACAAAACAGATTATACATTTTACAGATTATAGATGTTCCTTGCAGTGTCTTCCATTTTTACAAACTAAAAGCCTTTTCCTCGTCTCAGTTTTGGTGTGGCTAGTCCTTAGCCTTATGCAGTCATGTGATCTAGTATTAAATGTTCCGGTATCATTATGGTAATCACGTACAGCACGTAGTGGATTTATTCTAACCTCAAGAGCTGCGTACACATTATATCTGTAAATGACACATTTAGCTTAGCTCGAATACATGGGGAAAAATCTGGTACAGTAAACTACATTTTTGTGGTGACGGTTACATTCTATTGCCTAAAAGGGATTTATTTAGTGTCATTGTGGTATCAAAACTGGCACTGAGTAATGAGTTTCAATTGAGTTTGAAATATTACTATCATGACAACACTATGTTATCTCCTTAAAATATTGTATTATTTGTAAGCAGTAACTCTTAATAAAGTAATATTCATGTGTTTGCAGTATTGATGGCATGTCTTTGTTGCAGGCCAGTCGAATGGGCGTGGAGGCGGTTCTTGCCCTGCTGGAGACCACAGCCAACACTCCGGCCTGTGTGGTGTCTCTGTCAGGGAACCAGTCTGTGCGGCTCCCCCTCATGGAGTGTGTGCAGATGGTACGGCTCAAACAGGACAACACTAAACAATAAAACGTAAAGGCGTAACTATAATGGCAACAGTGAGGTATCAAAGGTCTTGCTATTATTACTATAATCTAGCAAAAGGAAGCTCCACTGTCATACATTTAGTAACAAACTGTAACATATTAAGATTATTACTTACGCTTTCTGCATTGTAAACTGCAATATTAATCTTGGCTTAGTCTTAATAGAAACAGCTCTTTGAATTGGCTGATCCCATCTCTTCATAGTGGCATTTTACAAGTTTTTACTCTTGAAAAATGGTGCATGGTATTTTTGAACCCCATGTGTATGACCCAGAGTCTCAAACTTTTGATAAATAACAAGTACAGAGCAGTGGATGGAGATAGGGGGTAGGTGAAAAAAAGACATTTTGTGAACATTCAAGTCTCCAGTGCAAACACGCAAAATACAGCTATGAGTAAACCTTTTTTTTTTTTTTTTTTACAAAAATAAATTATGCACAATTCAGAGAAAAAAAGCCTCCAATAGAGATCCCTTACTCTGAGATTTGGTTATTTTTAGCACCCCTAATATTTACAAATCAAAGAACGATGCAATATTTAAACAGCGGTAGATTCACAGTATCAGAAGCTAGAGTGACTGTTGACCCACATCACAGATCACTGAGTGTGGAGTGGCTGTAATGTCCATGAGAGCTCTATTTACTCAGAGGAGAGTTAATGATTATTTGAATGTTGGCACCAGTGGTTTGGCTGCACAGTGAGGTAATGTAAACTCATCAAAACAAGGCAATAGCAACAGTTCTGACTTTAATTCTATATATTTACAAAGCCTGTCCCAAAAGGTTATTACATAAATCAGGGGTGTCCAAACTTTTCTCATTAACCCTATAATCGCCGATAGACTCACGGTTGTGGACTTTTCGTTACCGTAACTCCATAATCAATCGTGCTTCATGCATCGGCATCTCAAAGGCAGAGGCATGAGGCTCTTTAAATATGTTACTGTCATTACGGTAATGTGCTTATGTCGTCCCTTGAAGACGACCAATCAGATAGTAGTAGATAGAAGTAGATTTTCAGACATGTACAGTAAAAAGTTCTGTTTAAGGTAATATGGGGCAATTCATCTGGAAGTCTGAGGGCCAAGTCTGGAAAAAATTGGTCTGAGGGCCACAGTTTGGGAATGCTTGATATAAGTGAATGTATAACTTCAAGTTCAGTTAATTAAAGCCACATAATGGAACTCTTTTGCCAAATTATAGACTACAACTAAAAATCCTGTTCATTGTTTCATTATAGATGGTTTTATTTAACTAAAAAAGTAGAAAAGAAAAACATGCATCCTTCCTCTGAGCAGGCTTGCTTCTCCACAAACCTGACTATTTGGCTTGAAGAAAGGCTTCCTCTTGCTTTTGTTTCCATGGAAATGTTGTTCCTTTTGGCTTTAAATTTTCACAGCATGGCATCAAACCTATCTGTCTCCATGGAGTTTAACTTTCTATTTCTGTGGAATCATGCAGTTGATTTTCCGCCTCCAGAAAATTACATACCATCACTTTAAACAGGCATTTTTATTACATATTACATTGCTACTACGGCTGCCATAATTATTTTCCTATTGAACCTAATCAGTAGTTTGTGGTAGTAATGGTAGCAGTGTGGTAGCAAATAACAAACCTGTATGTAGTATTACTGATGCTATTTTAAAATTGTTTTTGTCAGACTCAAGAGGTGCAGAAGGCGATGGACGAGAAACGATTTGAAGATGCAGTGAAGCTTCGAGGCAGGTGAGATGAACAAATGATCCTAGTTCCTCTTTTGTATTCAGCATCTTAAAATCTTTGGTTTAACATGAGACTAACTGAAAACTCTCAGAGATGTGACAGCACAATGCCAGGCTGTGTTAGTATTTCACATAGAGCTTCTACCTATATCCTTACACTCCATTCAGATTAATGGTTTCTGTCAGTCTAACAATGTACACACTTATTTTGAAACAGCCTTGTATTACTGAGAAGTGAGATCTGGATCAAATAATGCTTTGCTTGCAACAGTGAAAACATATCACATGAATGTATTGAACCCACTGACAACTTCCTCTTGTTGATATGCAAAGGTCTTTTGTTCACATCAGCTGTAATAATTAATACTCAGATATTGCCGGGTTTCAAATGACATCTCGACATTGTGTAGGCCAATAATATTTAATACAGATGGAGGCAGCTAAAATGAATATTATTAAAAAGCAGATTTTGTTGATTTTAAAAGGCTAAATACTAGCCTTAGCATTTTTTCAATTCTTTTCTGACAATATAGAGAGAGAGATGTATTTACCAGTAATGACCCAGCAGTTTATATACCTCTAGCATGGTAATGACCATTTTTGACATTCCATCCCGAGCTCTATTACTTTGCAGCTGATGTCATCAACATATCCTGGGAGTGTGATGCTAACTAAAGGCACTACTCTGTCAGAAGCTCGTTTAGACTTTAATCTGAACTGTAATGTAACACAATCTGACAAGAAAGAGCTGATTTAGTTGGAACTACAACAGGTGAGCTGATTTGTGCTGTTAACAAGTGTCTCACACATAAAATTGCAGTCACAAGCTAGCAGCTAGCATTAGCCAACAGTTTTTCAGTTAGTCACTCTCATCTTTTTTGTTGAAAATCACCGAAACAGGACTGTGAACGCTCACATTGATCACAGGCTCCTGAAAATGTGTATTTTGTATTTTTTGACAGTGTTTGCTAATGTTTGCATTGTATCTCTATGATAACTGCTGGACATTCCACCATAGAGATACATGTAGACACCCCCAGTGTGATGTCACTGAAAAGTATCAATAGTACCAAGTTCTAGGGTCTAGTCACCATGAGAAATAATGAAGTTCAGCATTTGTGATTTTGCTTTTCTGATTTTTGTTGTACTAAAAGCATTATAACTTTCTCTAAAACCTTGTATTTTCAGGAGTTTTGAGAACAACTTGAGGACGTACAAACTGCTGGCTCATCGTAAACCCGAGTCAGAGCTGCCGGTGGTGAGTGTGACCTTAACTGTTCCTCTGTTTCCTTCAACAACACAAAACAAAAACAAACAACTTTCTAAACTGTTTAAACTCAAAACAGTCCTCCCCCTCACTCTCTGTGCATGTGGGATAAACGATGACATTGTTTGTTCTGTATTTCAGTGGAATAGGAAAAGACGCAAAAGCAACTGCAAAACACCAGGATCCATTTCAGTTTAGCCAACAGGAAATCACCGCCATTAGACACATAGTATTTTTTGAGATTAGAAAAAAAAAAGATTCAGAGAAAAATCTGTCTCCTAGATAGACATAATAGTATTTACAAATCAAAGAACGATAAAATATTCAGCAAACCATGGCTGTAGTTTAAGTCCAAAATGTGATGAGTTATTTTGAGTTTTTGAAATCTGCGTGGTCATGATGACTCAGCTTCTGCAGCCAAGGAGACAGACTGAGGAGGTCTGGAAATAAACCACTGCCAGTTGCTGTAAAATTAATGCTATAGATCAATAATGCTGCTACTAAATTTGAACTGTTATATTTATTGGATTGCGATCACATCGTTAATGATTTTCTTGCATTTTTCCTATTATCCCTGGAGTAATTTACGGCCACTAAATGAACAGTTTGTTGTGTCGCTCCATGTGCTGGTAATGAGTCACTATCGACATTCACAGTTTGGCCCGGACTGGAGCTTTGCCTGGAGAAGTGTTTTTAAACCCTTGCTCTTTTCATAACTATTATACTCCTTTCATTTTAGGGAAATAAGATGAGATATGCTGCAAAAATTGAATATAAAGCATGTTGTCTGATAAAAACTCTTTGAAAGTCCCAGATGGATACATTTTGTGATTATTTTTAGAAAAGTGAAAAGTTCATTGTGAACTTTACTTCAACATGTGTGGACTTTGAGATAACATGCTGGATTGTAAAAGATAGAATATAGGTATCTGTAAATATCGGTCAGTCAAATATCGAATGTAGTATTGGCTTAAAAAAAATCCAGCTCTAATGATTTTTTATGCATTATTTATTTACTATTTATTTGTTAAGGACAAATGTGACAAACTAATATGTGGAAACCCCCCCCCCCCCCAAAAAAAAAACATGACATATCGCTACAGAGAAATATTGCGATAATATTGAAACTACTTTATGTCATTGATTAAGATTTAAATAATCCAAGATAATCCCAGTGAACCATTTTGAAATAGCCTTTTTCATCAAACACATGACCTGCAACAAATAAACAGCAGAATGAACCAATATTTAGCCATAAAAGGGACTTATTCACCCTCCACAGCTCAAATCTTATCATATTACAGCAAAAACACCTAAAATCTCCCACCTTTGCAAAGAAAAAGTACTCATAATAAATATTGAGGCCCGAATATAGTGTACCAGCTTTCATATACTGATCGATATAGTAATTATAGTGACAGGCTTACAATACCAATATTTGCTGCAATATTTGCCGATATCGATACAATATTTAGCTTTTAAAATCCATTACAAGACCTGCAAATGTATCTTAGTTACGTTTGCATGTTTGTGTAAATATACAGCCATGTAATGCTCTTCTATTTCCATTTTGACTCATTAGTCTGTTCATTTTTTTTTTTTTTAAATAATCATGATAATCGCCAACAGAGATCACCTTTATATCACCAGAATGTGCAGAAAAAAATGACTTCTCCAAGAGGATCTTATAACAAAGTACAACACTATAACAGTTGTTGAAATATGGAACCTATTCATAATATTAAAATTATAATTACTACTAACATTTTTAAACTGTCAGCAACTTTAATAATCCTCCTGATATATGCGTTAATTGTAATTATTTTGGCCATGGTAATTGTGACACCAAATTTCAATATTGTCTCATGTCCATCTAGCATGAGGTAATATTTCACCTGTGTCACTCCATCCTGTAATGAGATAACGCCCGCTTAAGTTATAATTAATGAACAAACCGAAATTGATTTGAGATGCTGATTTCTTGCCCCTTGCGTATTTTCTAACACTTTATTATCTCAATAAGCATCTTTAGATCGCTCATAAGAATAAATGTAATTACCAGCCCTTCCAAAATGCTGTAATGTGATTTGCTGCTGTAAAATGAATTGAGGTGAATGAACAGTTTGTCTCTGCGCTCTGGTTTGGTCTCTGGAGATCGGCTGTGACACTTCATCATGTGGAGCAGGTGTTGTTTTGTTTCACATCACACAGGGAGGTTTTCTGCCGAGGGGCCTGTCTGCTCTGTCTAAACACGGCTGAATGTGACAACTACAGTAATATATTTGCTCCTAGTTTTTTTTTATCAGGATTTGAAGTTTAGTTAGTATCATTTATGTGTTTTCTCTTTGTTATTAGATCGTAATGTGTGAGTTTGAAGTGCGATATATTGCTGAAACCAGACTATAAAGCAGAATTATCTTTAAAAAGTATTCTAAATGTACAGTATGGTTCAATATTGTTGAGCTGTATAAATAAAGCAGAATGCAACACTGAAGTAATTTGGGATGGATGGATAGATGGAGGGATAGAAGGAAGATCCAAGCTCCTGTTTATCAGTTTTGATTTAGTTTACTCACTTTAAAAGAAAACTACTGCATATACAACACATATGCACATTTAAACATTCATTTTTACATGTGGTAGTTAAAGTTAATAAATGAGTGCATTATGATTAACTATTAAATATGGACAAAATGGGAAAAAAAGTGTATTAATTTTTAATGATGTTTTATACTGACTATACTGTTCTTGTTAATTGCAGTAGCTTTTTTAAGGACGGGCTAAAAACAGGATTATCTCTTTATTGCATGTTATATTAATTGGTATGTATCACTGTGGCACCTTGTCTTGTTGAAGCTAAACACAAACACAACACAAACCAAAATGTGTAGGCGAAATGAGGCGTGTCTCTGAGTATAGACATGTCAAACTCAGTGGGCTGATGTGCAGAGGCAGAGTGCTAGACTCAGGTCCAGGTCCTGTCATAAAGCGTTTGGTAAAGCTCATTGTCAGCACAGTGTGAAGTCCCCACCGAGCAGAGACGGAGAGGATCGATTCACTCCCGCAGAGAGCAAAAAAAAACAAGTCTGAAACATACTGTACACTTGGAGTTCATGTTTACTGAACCTGAATTGGCCTTTTGAAATCTAAAAATATCTATTGATTATTGCATTGCCTACAAAGGTTGTGCAACATTGTCACAACATTCAAAATTTTTAGAATGAGTAAAAAAAGTTTGAGCATCAAGGGCAGTAATGGCATTTTCTCCTGTAAAAGCTTAAAACATTAAATCTAAAATGTGAAAGAGCTACTAAAGCTTAATAATAAATCTATAAGTTTACAACTCTGCTAAATATTTCGTTTGTACGTGACATTTAAAACAAGAAAATTAAGTCAACCGCAGTAGAAAACCAATTAACTGTTAGCTAAGTAAACTTTGGTTCAGACACAGCTGAACTGAACCTTTCTCTCCTTAAGTAACATGTTTCTGAGTCTGTGTTTTGTAGTTGCTGTGGGCCAGTTTAAGTGTCCTTTATCTCCCCCTATTGTTAGCTAACACGCTAGCTAAGCTCTTCACAGTCACAGCAACGAGAAAGTACTTCCACTTTCCATTTTGCCATATAAAGCTAATTTGAGCAAAAAAAAAAAAAAGAACAAAACTTAGACAAGAAACACCCAATGAAACACATTTTCATCTGTTGTTCTGCTCATAGTTCTGCGTCAGTTCCACTCAGCCAGAATGTTGAGGGCCATTTTTCAAATAAAATGATGTCACTGCATAACTTTTATTGCATACAATTCATATTTTGTGACAGAGGTTAAGGTAACTGTGTAATCTGAAAAATGTACGGTATGTCCTTGGATTTAATAAGTTACATATCACTGTACAGTTGGCTGTATTGTATTCACAGGTTTCAGGCAAATGATTCTTTCCTGATTTGAAAGATGTTTTCCCCATTCTTTTTTTTTCTTTCTTTATTCTTTATTTGTCAGGGACCATGTACAAATTCATTAATCTTACAAAGAAAAGTTTAGCTACTGCTACTTTCGCTCTGCAGTCCCTGGGCAGGTGAACACACATTAAAAAACACATTTTAATTAACAATGACAATATACAACTACCAGTTTCTCATAAACAATAACAATTAAATACAATAAAAAATGTCCCCATGTCCAATACAGTATGTTCCCCCCAGTCCGTACTCATATAGAAAATCATTATGTGCAGGTTTATACAGTGAGGACAGAGCAGCACCAATTATCTAGAGTGATGTGGACACATTTGATTATTTAAAATCTACTTTTTCAAATTTATAGTAAAACTAATTCAAAAGATATAATATTTTGATTTTAACTAACTTGTATTGACCTACTAAACTCCACATTCATTTTAACGGATAATTTGGGGAAAGTTTTGCTGCTAAAATCTGATATCAAGTTGGTTGATTTGTGTAAAAAGTTCTCTGTTAGTGTGTTTTAACAAGTCAACACTACCTCTTCACTCGAGGCTTTAAAACATCTTTGTAGTCCTGGTAGAACTTAATTGCATCGGCAGCCCCATCCAAAATATTACAACCTGAATGACGTTGGCATCGCCCAAGGTGAATAACAATAGCGGACAGTTGCCATGCCAAATCAGGAAGGAATCCATATATAAATAGACCTCAAAAGAACATTTTATTTTGTATTCAGTAATTACGTATTTATATGTTTTTATGTATTACATCCTTAACACCCTTAACAACAATCACATTTGAGCAGTATATTATTGCTACTAGTTGTTATGTTTCCTTTTGTTTTTAAGACATATATTTCCACCCATGAGATTATCTAGAGATTACTTATTGTAATTTTGTTATACTCCTGTAAATATTAGTTTTACCATTAGGCTGTGAGTTTTTTCATGTGTCTTCTTTGTGTCCACACAGAGTAACTTTAACGTGGCGGTGCTGAACGTGGGCGCTCCGGCGGCGGGCATGAACGCAGCCGTGCGCTCGGCCGTCAGGGTGGGCATCTCCGAAGGGCACAAGATGTTTGCCGTCAGCGATGGATTTGAAGGATTCAGTAAGGGACAGGTGCGTAATGACTTTAAATGAGGTATGTTTTTCATATAATAATATTAATACAATCTTAACCCAAGTTTACGAATACCTGATTTTCTGTAATTGGAAAAAAGTGAGTATGGCCTGGTATTTTTGCTCTAGCACCAAATGTTGCCAGATTATTGCTACTGGTTTGTCCTTCCCTGACCTGCTGAGTTAGAGATTAAAGGTCACAAATAAGCTTCTTGAGGGTTGAATACTACAGTACTGTTAAAATGGTTTGAAACTGAGCAGTGTTGACTAATTCAGATGTACTTTTTTTTTTTTTTAACTTTTTTAGTTTATTAGTTGGTGTAGATTTTTGCACTTGTTTCACAATATGTCTGATTGGTTTACTTTTACTTTTGCTACTCAGTGAATAACCACATAACTAACCCATACTATATAAAGATAAAATAAATAATACAGTAAAATAAAGATCGATATTTTTAATTAAAGTTGTTTTTTTTTTTTTTTTTTTTTTTTTACTTCTGTAGATACAGTTTAGTTTAATGTAATTTAGTCTATTTAAATGTGCATCATTTAACATTTCTGGTGTACATAGCGCATGCACGTCTCAATGGAGATGGAGCTTTACCCTGAATGTTCCACAGTATGGCATTAAATTTATTATATATCATTTTTTTTTTCAATTACTAGCATTTGTATTGGTTCTTATCTACATGGAAAGAGATATATTTAATCCTAAAGGGTGGAACATTCAAAGGGAAAGCAGTAATATCCTCATGGAGACAAGCAGGAAGCAGAAAAGTTACATATCACACCTTTATTTTTTCTGTATTTACCCAGAAAGTCCCATTGGTATTGAGAATCTTTTTTACAACAGAGAACAGGGTGACTTTGTTATCCTACCTAAACACTGTTCATTCTAATTACCTTTACTGTAACAGAAAATACCTGCTTTTCACACACTGTGCCACTTCTCTATTTAAACCTGCTCCACTGTTTGTATTACATAAAGTGTCCCTGTCCCTTGTGTATTTGTGTATGTGATCGGTCTTTAATAAAAGTGGTTGGTTAAATATTCACTGAGGCCTCTGCCAAAATCAGACTATGCCAAGTGACCCAGAGCAGCATTAATGAACTGCTGTCTATCTGCTGCACTTCACGGTTTTTACTGCTAAAGGTTAAAAAACTGTTCTTTTTTAGGTTTGGCATGGTTATATGGAGACCTGAATGTGTAAAAGGTAAAAGTGACATAGCGCAGTGATGGTTAAGATAGAAGGTAAACGTGACATGTGAATGAGCCCCAAAGTTTGGTAAAAGATATAATGTCCTCAAATCTCAATAGAGTTGCTGAGTGATGTTATGTTATTTTTTAATGTGCCACAGTACTTACTTGTGACATCACACTTAACATTTTAACTCTTTGGCGCTTATCAATAATGTAGCTTGTTGTTTCAGGAAGGGCATCTTTCGCAGATTTACCAAAATATTTAGATTAAGTATTTGTTTATTTCAGTTGTGTATACTTAAATAGCAATGTGATGTAGGTTCAAGGTGGATCCATTAAGGGGAAGTAAAAAAGGTATAAACAGGACAGATACTAAAAATGTGTTTCTTAAAGATAATGTTTATTTTTACAAATGACTACCCTAAATGTTTAATGTTCTTATTAAAGAGAAGTGGGCAATCGGAGGATGGACAGGCTCATTACTGGGAACAAAAAGGTATCATATAAATCCTGGGAAACAAAAGGTATAAAAATACCCTAAAGTCCATTGATCTTTTAAACAATGGTCCTGAAATAAATTCTTTTCATCTTTTAAACAATGGTCCTGTTTTTCACCAGAACACTCCCTGCAAAACACGTCGAAAAAATTGCAGAACAAATGAGAAAGCACAGTATCAATGCTCTGCTCGTTATCGGTGGATTTGAGGTACGTGTTTACTCAGTCAGATGTAAGTTACAGTTAGTGAACCACTAACAGAGTGGCATTAACATAATCAGTTAAATATACTGGTACATAAAGTTAACAGTTACACTTTGTTAATAATAATAAAATAAAGCCACTATAGTTTAAAACTGTTTATAAGGCTACATATTGCATAACTTCATTCTTGATATGCTGATATGAAGATTGATGATATATTTAAATGTGTGATGTTCTGTATAAGATTAGGGCTGCACAGCATTTGGAAATATTACAATAACTTTAATGAACAAAATCATCCTTTGGAACATTCTCCTTGGACATAGATAAATAAAAAAAAACAAAAAAACAAAAACATGGAAATAAGCAGAGGCCCTCTTCCAAGAGTCAGGTTTGTGGAGAAGCAAGTAAGTAAAGACGCATGTTTTTCAGTGTAATTTTAAAAAAAAAAGGAAAAACATGTTTTTTCTAGTCTATTTTCTGAAAGTGGCTTTAACATACAACATACATGACAAGTCATATTATAACCTCATGTCTTATCACGATTTGGGTCAAATTCTTAACAGTTCTTGACACGTGATTCTCCTGTGCAGCCCTTAAACAGTTTATTGCTGTTAACATGCATTTATTCTTATTAAAATCAAACTACACCTGCCTTTTTCCTAGCCATTTCACGCAGCCCTGTTAGCGGCTTACACTTACCTCTGTAGTAGTACTACTGTGTATGCTAGGCCTGTGTATGTGTTTCAATGTTGTTGTTGTAGTAGAGTGGTACCTGTCTATTTCGCTGCTGTCCGTTGTGATAGACCTGGCTCCTCCCTTGGCACCTTCACTTTTGCCTTTCCTTTGTGGCAAGTAGCACCTGTCCCTCACCTGCTCCCCCGCACCTGTCGACCCTGCCAATCAATAGCGAGTCCGCAGACTTAACCCACGGCTCTGCTCTTAGGCCTTGCTGTCCCTGTTGGAGTTACAATCGGCACGCGGCAGATATGAGGAATTCTGTGTTCCTATGGTTATGGTCCCTGCCACTGTGTCCAACAATGTACCGGGGTCAGACCTCAGCATTGGGGCAGACACGGCGCTGAACGCCATCACGACTGTAAGTGATGGGGATGACATGCTGACGAGGCTAATGTGGAGTGCTAGCATGTGCATATGAGAGGAATTTGAATAGTAAATGTAGCGCAGAAGAGGAGGGGGAGAACGAGGAGACGGGAGAAATGGCTTTTATGTTGAGTTCCTTTTGGATTGGTATGGCAAAGGTTAAAATGTTAAAATTTTTGCCTGGATTTTACATACATAATTGTTGATGCTGATTTTGAGAGGTAGTTATATTAAAATCTAGTGTTTTTATGTTTAATGCAGCTCTATGCTTAAAAAATAAATACATTCTACTTTTACTGACCCATGCCTCCTATTGCTCCCCTCTGTGAGTAACAGGTGGAGCTGACCAATCACAGCGAAGAGGCAGATTGTTATACTCACCTCTTAGAGAATATATTGTAGAGCTACTAATTGAAACTTATCAGAGACAGAATCAGAATAAGTCTAAAAGTACTTATGATGTAGTCTAGCATCATAATTGTGAGCGCAGAGGCTGGTACGGAACATCCACCAGATAATATAAAAGGACACTTAAAATACCTGGAGATAAGTTTAGAATGGCAGCCACTTCTCTCCATCTCTCTCCCTCTTTCTTCAGTCTGAGGTAAGTAGAGTGAGTGAAACATGGAGGCATGCTGAGTGCTGCACGGGTCTATCAGCCATGTTTGCTCCGTCTGCTCCTCGAGTGTGTGCTCTACTTCACGTATATGTCCTACAGATGATTAGCATGCTGTGGTTTTTGTACGCAGACATCATACAAGCAGTCGATGTAGATGCCTGCTTTTAGTTCTTTTATTTTTTGTGTATTTGGAGTTTCATTCAGAAAATAGTCAGCAGTTCGCTTGTGTGGGGTTAATATACTGTACTATGTTGTTGAGATTTTAAGATTCCATATGACTCTTTGGTTATGTCATCATTTCAACACATTATTTCGTATATTACCCATAATTAATTGAAAAGGCTTGAAGAGGTAAACAAGAAAGCCCCAGAATTCTGCCTAATATTAAAAGTTAAGGTTAGTACTTTTGCCTCACAGCAAGAAGGTCCTGGGCAGCTTGGGTCGGTGTGGAGTTTGCATGTTCTCCCTGTGTTTCCTCCAGGTGCTACTGTTTTCCCTACCACAAAAAAGAATGTGCAGTAGGTCCCCTCTAGTGCAGGATTCCCCTGAAAATGAAATTCCAAATCCCAGTGAGACTATCCTGCAAATAAAGAATAATACATGAATGTAGAGTAATAAACTGGAACTAAAGCTGGACAAGAGCAAGACCAAACCGAGTCTAGGGATATGGTGAAGAAAATCATGAGCTCATCACAGTGAGGATCTGCTGTTTTGGTCAAATCGTCACATTGTGATTCATAGACTGCAGCTGTCTGCTCGAACACAAACACTTCTTCTACCTACACCTCCAGTTACTCAGGTTCAGGGAGTGACCGGTGGAATTAACCAATTGCCATGACATGTGAACTTTCAGAAGAAGCAGAAGATACTAAGTTTACATGAATTATGATCAAATCTAAATTGTGATCTGTCTCCAAAAAAATCATGATATTGCTACTACTCTGGCTCAGGAGCAGCGGCACAGGGAAGAGACCACACAAGAAGCAAAGTTTTACCAAAGGTTTATTAAATTAAGATAACATGAAGGTGTAGGTCTCAGTGGTGTGTGCTGTGATGTGGGTGCGTGCGGTGTGGACATTTCACCCACCCTAAGTCTGCATCAGGATAACCTGGACCAAACCAGGCCAAGCGTGTACATAGCCTTCGTGTTCCACTTACTGAGCTACTTCATGTTACTTCAATTTTAAAAAAATTTTTTTTATTATTATTATTATTATTTTGCTTAGCTTAGAATATTATATGGTCACATGAGAATGACAAAAAACAGATGTGGCCAAGCTATTGTCACATAGAAGACCTGGCAGGTGCATTTGAAAACAACATTTGTTAGATACAATAGCATAAAATGACTATTATGTAACCACATGAGAAGGCTAAAAGCATTACTATAATGGAGATAGGGCCAATTATGTTATCATCACTATAATTACCACCATTCTGAGTGACTGTCCACATAAAAGATCTGTCATTTTGGTTCATAATAACAACACCATTCTTATAAAAACAATCAAGCCATCCATCCATCCAATCCACTGCATTTTCTTTTGTTTCATTCCAAACTTCCCCTTGTTTCTCTACTTCAACGGTCATCCAAACCTATTTCTTATCTATCCTTTGAACCCCAAACTTCAATCTTCGTCCTCCTCCTCTCCCTATCTCTCTTGTCTCAAGTTTGCCAAAGGGAAGCCATCTCCCCTATCACACGGAAAGAGCCGGAAAGACGGAATACGCTCTAGCTAGCACACAGATATATACTCTGTGTGGATGGCTAACTTGGCTCTAATGTATAGTTTTGTTCATATACCATAACTACTATAGGCCCTAGAGTGTCTACTGCAGCTGTACGATGCGAGAGGGGCGTATGAGGAGTTTTGCGTCCCCATGTGTATGATACCCGCCACCATAAGTAACAATGTCCCAGGCACTGATCTGAGCATTGGGGCAGACACGGCCCTCAATGCCATCGTGGAGGTAAGGCGATTTAGGGTTATTGCTTAGGATAAAAGGTATTGGTAATATTTTATAAAGATTTTGTTGACTTTAAAGGTGCACTATGTAATTTTCTTACTTGTCTCCATGGAGATTTGTATGCCCTGCCAGGAAAGTTAAACAGTATGGTATTAAACGTATATATATATTGCATTTATTCAATTACAGATCTGACCTCTTACCTCGGTGACGTTACCTGCTTGTCCCCAGGGAGATAGATACGCTTGATACTTTGGAACATTTTAGGTAAAGCAATGACATTTCCATAGAGACGAGCAGGTGTCAGGCCATTCAGAAGAGAAGCTACAAAGTGCACCTTTAAAGAAAAGTCCCCAACGCATTTGGAAACGTGAAAATATTCTAGTTTTCAAATACATTTTAGCTATTCACAATAATTGATTATTGATTATAATGATTCTTATTTACAGTTTAATAAATTGAGGCATTAGAACTCGTTTGATTTCAGCATTTGAAAACTTATAATAGTGTGACCTCAAAAAAGCTATAACAAGGTAGTTACCATACCATAAGTTACCATACAATCCATACTATACAAGAAACTTAAGACTGGTAGTGTATTTTATTGAATAGATTATGACTTGTAATGACTCTCTGTGCAATCTCATAGTTATAGTGGGCATATGAATCAATCTAATACACGCCATTGCACATAACCTTCAACTAGCCTGACAATCTGAACAGTAAGTACGTTTGCTGTCAACCTAGTATCGTATGTGTATGTATGTTACTTTTGTTATAATTTCTTTAGAATCTCAGTTACAATATGCAGCATTTACAGTAATTTACAGTGTCATTGTATCCGCTGTATTAGCTGTATGCATGCCTGCCTTGAAACGAGCGACGCTGTTATGTGGAATGTACAATGCTACTATTGATACTTTGCAGCGATATGATGCTGGGGGTGTTCTACGTGTATCTCTATGGTGGAATGTCCAGCAGTTACCATGGAGACACAATGCATATGTTAGCAAACACAGCCAAAAATGTTTTAAGATCTGAAAACTCAAGGAAATACAATATGGTTTAGGTTTTCAACAAAAAGGTGAAAAAACTGTTGGCTAACGCTATCTCGCTAGCTTGTAACTGTAATGTTATTTGAGAGGGACTCAGCATCAACACCTGTCAATAGTTTCAACTAAGTCAGTTCTTTATGGTCAGACACTGTTATAACAAAGCTCAGATTAAAGTCTAATAGATCTTCTGACAGAGTAGTGCCTTTAGTTAGCATCACACCCCAGGGAATGTTGATGGCATCAGCTGCAAAGTACCAATACTTTCTATTATCATGTATAATTTGATATGTTCTTAATATTCTGAGTTCTTTGCACACTCTAGACCTGTGACCGCATCAAGCAGTCTGCGAGTGGGACCAAGCGGCGCGTCTTCATCATCGAGACCATGGGGGGGTACTGTGGTTATCTGGCCAGTGTGGGGGGGCTGGCTTCTGGAGCCGACGCAGCTTATATCTATGAAGAACCATTTGACATCAAAGACCTACAGGTGAATTTATACTGTGAATAAAAATACTAGAGTTCATTACTAAACCCCTTTTTTGTTGGTATCGGCATGAGAATTTGCAACAATTGGATATGAGCAGTATTGTGGAAAGGATTTGTTCTCAAGTAAGGCTGAAGGAGGGATATGAAATAGTAACACAAATATGTATTCTGTTTGTAGTATTTATTTATTTATTTATTTATTTATTTGACTGGGACAGTACACTAAATAAAATGGTATATGTCATAATGTAAAAATAGAGTAAACAGGATACTTTGGTAACACTTTATAATATAGTAACTACTCTTTTAATAGCCTTACTTTTTTTTTCTTTGCTGAAATGAAGCTGTATGCAATGCCAATTCAATTATTAAATATAAAACCTTTTTAGAGAAATAACTGTAATGCCTGTCTTCCTCCACTAGAGAGCATTTGAGTCTCATTCTGCTTTAATTATGATATCTTGAGCGCCATCTGCTGGTGATAATCCATTATTTGTCTCTTATTTCTACAGGCAAATGTGGAGCACTTGACAGAGAAAATGAAGACCAGCATCCAGAGAGGACTGGTTCTTAGGTAAATTAATGGTACCAATAATTATTTTCATAAAATACACATATTTGAATAAATCAGGACTACATTTCACATTTTGTTAGCGTTTAAAATAGTATTATGACCTTATTATTTTTTTTTTTTGTAAGATATATTTTTCATATTCATTTATTCTAATTTCTAGATACCCATCTTCAATATTTTTGCAAAAAATTATAAAACTAAAGCAAGCAGACATTTTAAGATAGTGGATAATTATAATCAACTATACAATCAATTATAATGTGTGTGTGCTACTTTGCCATGAAATATTCTAAATGCACACGTTTTGGATCTGATAATTTTTTATTAGTGACTAGATGCAAGGACTCAGTGTATAACAACAGAAATCTGAATTTTAACTATGAATTTCTGCTGCCTCTCATCTGTATTAAATATCGTTGGCCTATAAAATGTAGTGATGTCATCTGAAACCCAGCATTGCATTTTGGTATCGTATTTTTACACGTAAAGCTGTCTCAACTTGATTTACAGTTAGAGTTCTGTTTATTATTTGATGTCACTATTTCAAGTTGCATTATTTACCTGTATTTATATAAGTATTATTGTTGTAAGCACAATGCACATTATTTGCCATGTGAAGGATTTTTACCATTATATCCCTCCACTTTCCTTTTAAGTTAATATTTCTATTTGTCTATACAGGTACGTTTGTTTATTATTTGATGCCACAATTTCAAGTTAATGTTTCTTATTGTCTTTGCAGGAATGAAAACTCCAACGACAACTACACCACAGACTTTATCTACCAGTTGTACAGTGAAGAGGGCAAAGGAGTGTTTGACTGCAGGAAGAATGTACTGGGACACATGCAGCAGGTGGGGCCTTTCACTAAACAGGAGATTACAGCTTTTAAAGAGCGCTTTGTACAGGATTTTAATTAACCACAAAACAACTAAGAGAGTTTAATGAAGCGTGTACCTGCTCTGCTTTGTGTTTACTGATTACTGATTTACTTACTGATTAGGCAGGATTATTGTGTTTTGACTGTGAGTGTGTCCTGGGATTAATGCAGGTAAAAATAGATCAAAAGAAGTGATTATCTCGCAGAGGAACGAGTGGAGAAAGTAAACAACTGCTAATTAAAATAAAGCAGAAAGTATGTATTTAATAGTATCGAGACAAACTCAAATTCACAATCTCATATGTTCAAATAAGCAATTATGAACTTACCCAGTACTTAACAGGAAAAATATGTATATTATTTTGTGGAAACTTATATTACTGTAGACTTGTCACCAAAAGTATCTGCATTTACAAATGTACTTTTGTCTTGGTGCCACAAATTGTTTTCCAGAATGCAAAATTGTGGTGTCATCGGGCTGTTTTAATTGGTTAAATGTGAGTTAAAATTGCAACTTTGAGTTTTATGACCAGTCTTTTTAATTGTGGTAATAATGGGTTGTGTTGTAGTTTGCAAAATGTGAATTCAGATTAACATGTATTTATTTATTTTTTAGGGCCATGACAAAACTGGGGTCGTCTTGTTGGCAAACTTGTAGCTTGTTTTCTAACTAAAGTTAACGTTGCAGAATAATAGTGCAGTCAAGGGCTGAGTACGAATGTCCACGCTAGTCCCTAAACCCTCATTCACTACACAGGCCTGCACTCTTTAGTAGACTCTATAGTGCACTCAGTCACAGAGCGATTTGGACACACAGCTTACTACATTTGGCTCACAGGAGTCTGGCATCTGGGTGAAAAAAGTCAAAAACAATGATAAAACTTGATTTCTGTAATAAACAATGATCAGATTTGGTATTTATGGACTAATAATAACCATACACATTTTTGTCAAGATGGATCTCATGTAAGCGGATTCGATTTTTACATTTTTGTCTGAGATGTGGAAATTATCACTCTTTTTAACTAAGGTAATAATCAGAATCAGAATCACTTTTATTGATCCCCGAGGGGAATAGTCCTGACTTTGGTCAACATCCTCCTGTCCGACACAACAGACAGAGAGTCCAGCTCCTCCCCCACAACATGGCCAGCCTTCCTGATGATCTTGTTGAGTCTATTAGTGTCCCTCACGTGTGGCGAAGTGGCTAATATCAGCAGCTTTACACAGCAACAGTTTATTTAAGAACGATTTATTCATAATCAGAAATCAACAGTACATTACATTAAGCTTCTCTCTCCTTCATTCAGTCGTGTGTGGTGGGAAATTTTGAGAGCACAACCTTTTCACCAAGTGGACATTCAGATACCACTAAAAATGGCGTGGTCCCTAAATACTGCCCTAAGTAGGTACTAGTGTGGACATTCAGACACAGCCGAGCTCTTTTCTTGTCT
Organism: Periophthalmus modestus; assembly: GCA_019594935.1. Classification (NCBI taxonomy): domain Eukaryota; kingdom Metazoa; phylum Chordata; class Actinopteri; order Gobiiformes; family Gobiidae; genus Periophthalmus; species Periophthalmus modestus. Next base: position 13,579,336 of record JAIEZT010000021.1, read on the forward strand.
GTAAATCTATTGTGTCATGTTGTTGCTATGGATTAATATGACGGTTAATATTTCAACAATCACGGTTCAGATACATTGTGATGTCTTGGTTTTTAAAATATCTGCTCTTGTTTTTAATTATCATGATCACCCAGTATTTAACTTCTCATTTTATTTCAAAGGGTGGCGCACCGTCTCCTTTTGATCGCAATTTTGGCACAAAGATTGCAGCTAAGGCCATGCAGTGGGTCACTAAAGAACTCCAGGAGACATTCAGACAAGGTAAAACAGCCTAAAAGTAAAAAGTAGCCAGTTCTATGTTAGTAGTATTGTGTTATATAATATATAGACCAAATATATATTATATGATCGTGTTAGCTGTAACCTTGCCTTCCAACATAGATGTTTTGTATTACAGCCAATATAAACCCACAGTTTGTCATGGAGTCATTCTGTCTGATATTTCAACATATTTTTATTCATCTTTTTGAGGTTAACCATCAAACATTAACAAGCTACAGCGTTTCCCAATTACTTAATAATTTTATTGAATACTATTTCCATATGTTGTAATTATGTCAGTTATTGGCTTTATTAATCAAAGAAAAGTTAAGTTTATTTCAAGCATTTGCAATACCAGTTAAGCTCAGCTTATTTTTACTATGGAGGCAAACAATATACTATGGGGTCACCATTGTCTCCTCTATTAAAAGGAAATACTAACTTAAATTTACCCAGAATGCATCTTTCTTACTGACAGGCTAAATAATGCATGCAAAGACTAAACTGTGTCTGTTTCTATCCATTTTCCAAACTCATGGATGACTTAAGGCGAAGGTAATGATTGTTTCTCTCTGGCTCCATGACCACCCGTGTCCAGTGTCTGTCGACTTGTTGGTTAAAGGCTCTGTACCTGATTTTTTTACATGTATTTGAGTAAACTTTATCTTACTCCAGTACAGATATAATGTCTAAGCAGCTCTTGAGGTCAAAATAAGTTCACTGTGTACTGTCACCATCTAATTATACATTGCTGTTGGCATCACTATCACGGGCAAACTCTGCACTGCTCTTTGAGAGTTGTGAAACGCGCTTATAAATTCATCTTGGTGAATAATTAGGATGCTCTGAATACATAAGGTTAGTGAGGAATAACTTTGGACCACTGTAATCTGTTTGAATTTAACTAGCTCAGTTTTTCACGTCTTTTTCAATGAAAAAATCTGGTACAGCGCCTTTAACTAAAGAAATCACTAAATGTACTAAACTTGTGTATTGTGCAAACATTTTAACCACATCAAATGCAGCGCTAGCCTTTTATGTTGCACCCATTCCTCTTTCAGTATACAGGCTATTTGCTCATTATAGATTTCAGTAGCATTTTGTCATCAGTGACTTGTAGTGAAGTACAGCTGAGATGGGTGGTAAAAACAGTTATTTATCCATTTAAAGGTGTAAAATGCAAAAATGTCAGACTTTTAATTGCAACATAGTGGCAATAAATAATAATAATAATTCACCATGTCTAACTTTTGAGTCTTGATCTATTTTGCTTTCAAATTTTCCAAAATATAAAAAAAAAAAAAAAAAAAAAGGAACAAAAATAAGATGTTTTTCTCCTGCAGCCTTGTAACAAAACTTCTCTAATGTGATATTTTACACCTATATACTATGATGTTAAAATTCACTTTCAAATTGTATTTCATGTAGTTGCTCTTGCATATAGTGTTAACTTGTTCACTATCCACCTCTGAAGTACTTTACCTGTTTCAAAATACAGCCTTTGTCTCATGTCCTCTCTCCACACACATGCCCCAATCCAGCTTTTTCAATACTCGAGCTTCAAGTATTTGTCAATGCCCAATATCAACTCATACTAGTGCAGAGACTGATAATTGTATTTAATTCCTTAAAACAAAAATAAAATAAGACAAAACTGATCAAAATGTGTTATGTAGCTGTTTTTATCTCTCAAGTAACGACAGAACAGCTTTGTGTAAATACAAATTCAACATTAAGCGACTATGACCAGTAAATAGTCTAATTACATTGATGTATAAAAGTCCAATCGGGATATCAGCCGATATCCGATCCGGCAGATTTTTCAATATCGGTGCTGATATCGGATGGGTGCATCCCTACGCACACGCACGCACACACACTGATTCATGTCCAGCCCCTGTCCACACATGCATCCAGTTCCCAAACACAGAGCCCCTCCATCCTTATTGACACCTCTGATAAATATGAGTTCAATAAAACAAACAAACTATGTGGGTGTCACTGAAAAACAGTTGTAGACACATCAGGTGTAATAACTTCTAATATAAACCTTATAAATAGGGTTGTAAAAATTGTAACTATTGAAGTGTTGATATAAAAGAAAAGAGGATAACATATGGCTTTTTCTAAAGAATGTTACATCAGTCTTCTGTATCAGTATCTAACGAGTATAAGACTACATGGCAAAATGAAAGAAGCTATTATCTGAATAAAGTTTGTTTTAATCATAATCAATGCTGCATCAGAATCGGCGCTGGAATCAAGCCTTTTCCTTATTAATGAATCCAAGATTAAAAAAAATGTTAGAATCGGGACAACACTAGTTATAATATAAGTGAACTTTGTGTTACTTCACTCAAAGGAAAACACCTCCCAGTGCAGCGTCAGTGGGACCTAATGGCTCCAAAAATCTCCATGACTTACTACTGGAGAAGTACTGAAGTTTGTGTGTTTGTGCAGGTTATAAATCCTCTAAAACTGCCACACAAAGTTACGTACACCCCATAGACTTAATCAGAGGTGCCAATATCACCAGAGGGCACTGTTTTATTTTGGTTGTGTCTCTGATGGCGTCTCTGTCCCCCCAGGCCATGTCTTCGCTAACACAAAGGACTCCTGCTGTTTACTGGGCATGCGGCGCCGGGCTCTGGTCTTCCAGCCAGTCGTGGATCTGAAGGACGAGACTGACTTTGTGTGAGTATTTTCAAGCTAAAACTTTTCTGGTTGAGACGTTACCTGCTTGTCTCAAAGAAGATGTTATTGCTCTGCCTGGAATGTTCCACAGTTAGGCCTTAAACTTAGATCTCTAGACAAGTACATGAAGCTACCAAGCCAATTCACAGGTCAGATCTGTGGAGGAGTGAGCCTGCTGCAGTTATGAATGCATGGTTTTCCAGGTTTTTCTGAATGTAAGATCATTAAAGGCCCTGTACCTGATTTGCTTTCAGTGTAATCAAGGAAAATATGTCCCGCTCCAACACAGGTCAAAGTAAGTCTGCACTGTGCTGTATGCATCTAATTACGCATTTTATTGTCCGATAATTAGGAAGTGCAGGTTAGCATGGTAGTTGTTGCATGCTCATCACAGAAAAACTCCACTCTTGTATATGAGACTTGTGAAAAGCACTTACAAACTCATCACTGTGAATAATTAGGATGCTCAGAGTGCATAGGGGTATAACTTTAGATCACTGCAAACTGTTTAAGATGAGCTAGTTTAAGACAAAAAAACAAAACAGGTACAGCGCCTTTAACACTACACTGTGGAATGTTCCATCCAAGCAAAGTAATAGCATCTCCATGGAGACGAGTAGGCATCACACCCACCTCCAGAAAAGTTACATACTGCATCTTTGAAACAGAAGGAACCACAGTGGATGCCATCAGCCAGTATAATACAGCGTTACAAATCTGTGAATAGCAATAGTGTTATGTGGGAGGTGAAGTGACAAAGGGATTTGGACAAAACGCACAGGATTGGAATTGGATTCACCCGGAGAAGGAACGGCTTAAGTCTTAACTCCTCTGTGTGCTCAAAACGCTGGAACAAATGACTACTGTAAAAGTCAAATCCCAAAATGCTATGTGGAAACGGTGCTTTAGTTATTGCTGTCATTTTCTCTGTATGTACCGTCGACTTAGAGATTGTAGGAATAAGTCGTATCTACTTATTTTCTCATAGTAAAGCAGAGCAGTACTGATATCAAAAGACTTCCATTTGCAGTAGTGTTGTAATACCATTTGCATCAGTATCCTAACACGCATTCGCAGATAAGCGCTGATCTTTTCATTAAAGGTGCATTGTGTAACTTTTCTGGTGGACAGTCTGTCACCTGCTTGTCTCCTTGGAGATGTTGTTGCTTTGTCTGGGATGTTCCACAGTAGCAAGGCAAGTTTATTTGTACAGCACAATTTCATACACAAGGTCATTCAAAGTGTTTTGCAGAATAAGAAAGACTTTAAAATCACAAAACAACAAATCAAAACATAAATAATGACAAATAATCATCATAAAATTAAGAATGCAGAAAAAACCTTTCAGTCATATGCACAGCTAAACAGAACCGTTTTGAGCCTGGATTTAAACATTGTCAAAGTAGAGGCCTGTCTCACATCTTCAGGAAACTGTTCCACTTTTTAACTGCATGAAACTAAATTGCCACAGATCTTACTTTAACGTGGCCTGGGAGCATCACCCACTTGTCTGCATAAAGTAGATTAGTTTAATGCCATACTGTGGAACCTCAGAAACAAAGCATCAACATATTCATGGAGATAAACAACTTTTGTACTGTGTTAAAATGTTCCCTTATCACAAACCTGCCTGAAGTGGATTTACACGTCATCCATGCATGTTTGAGCACAACGATTTTCCATAAATAGACAAACGCCTGATACAAATCAAGACTCTACAACTTCACAAACCTGATGCGATGTGCGTTAGCGGGATGCACTCCGATGGTGCTGTGATGGTGCTCTGAAGAGGGGGTGACTTAGCGCAGAGAGCAAAGGGAGCAGGGCATCAAAAACAAAACTGCAACTTTTCAAACATTTTAATATGTTGTTTTCTGTGAATATAGCATTTTCGAGAATATAAAAGGCAGCTTGGTGATTTAAATCTGCTATATGTTAGCAATTAATAATCCCATAGGGTATAAGTTGTACAAGTTTTTGTGAGGGAACAGCATTATAACCACAAGTCAGTGAAATTAGAGCCTGAAGTTGCAAGTCGACAAAAAAGTGAGTCTTATATAGTTAATGCATTACCATAAGTCTCCAACAATTTAATAGAGTGACCCTGTTCTCTGTGTCCATTAGCTTGTCCATTAGCGCAGTAGCCCTATTGCTAAACGAGTATTAAAAAGACAGAGAGGTCATGTATTCACTTAACACATTTTAACTGGACAAATGTTTGCATAGGGCCACACATATTAGAGCTATTAAAAATGATCTATATAAATATCTAGATGGATTATCAGCTCTGTCTCTCTGTGTTACGAGATGGAAATGTATTTAAATGGCACCAGGTCTTTAGCACTGCTCATTAGATTTGATTAGCTGGGGCCTAATGAGCTCTGTGGTTAATGTTAATGAATGTATTATAGACAGTATCTCTATTCATTTTTAATTTCTCCTAAGGAAGTTTTCCATTACAGACGCAGCAGACCAGAAATCACTAAGAGGGATGCTCGATGCTCAAAATATTACGTATTTATGGTAATAGTGTTAAATAGTACACATTAACCAGTGAAATTAGGTTATAGTCAGTGAATCTCCCGCTTATCTGTGACTATTGCAATCATTTGTTTAAGTCTAATTCATTAAGTCTAATGTTGTCATGGTAATGGTTAAAATTTACTGAATGTTGCTATTACTCGCTCGACTCTAAAGTTGAGCCAAAAATATGTAAAATGTGTGACTGAATGTGGTGAATGAGTAAGGTTGTGATCAGAGGGGCCGATGGCACAGATTGGCAGCCTTGCTTCTGTCAGTCTGTCCCAGGGCAGCTGTGACTATCTTGCCACCATCGAGTGTGGGCAGTGAATGGATAATGCAATATCAAGTGGGTTTTGTTTTTTTTTTTTTGTCTTGCTTGGTAATTTTAGTGCAAACTTTCTGGTCACTTAAATCTAAGTCTGTACTTCATTCAGTGACTACTACAATTTCAAGTACTATGTGACATCACACAGGACTGCCCTGATTAAAGCCAGGTATTCCTGATCACAAACACCTGGCTGCAGGGCGGAGTTTGAAGTGTGGATACCTGTTGGATCAGTCACACTGTTCTTTATACCTTTACACTCCGCCCCTCCTCCCCCCTCAGTCGCCCCTTTAATTCTCCAGTCACTGCCCAGTTTAGCAGCTGTTTGAAATGAGGTTGTAGGTGGGGTGTAGGTGTTTAATTCCACTTTAAGAAACACAACAAAAAACAGAACAAAAGTCTTCCACTAACATCACAGTGTATCGGATCAGACGACTTCCTTCTTTACACTCACTGTTTTGTTGCAGCAATTGCTAAAAAACAGAGAACGGCATTTACTATGATCCTTTGCTCTATTTCAATGCAAACATGAAAAAAATAAAAATACTAAGCAGCTTTATAAGCTTTTTTTTGGATTGTTACATCCTTTAATTTAACATGCTTTAAATTATATAAATAAATACACTAACAGTCAAGAGTTATTTAATGTTTTTTAGTTTTTTACTACATGATTCCATATATTTACTTCGAATATGTGATGTCTCCTGTATGTATCTAAAATGTAGAAAGTAGTAAAAATAAAGAAACAAAAAAAACATTGAATATGATGGTGTGTCCAAACACTGGAAGTGTAAAATCCATTAAACAAACTCAGTTTTACTAACCACCTTATTGATGTCGTGTCTTGCAGTCACCGTATCCCAAAGGAGCAGTGGTGGCTGAAACTGCGCCCCCTAATGAAGATTCTGGCCAAGTACAAGACCAGCTACGACGTGTCCGACTCGGGAATACTAGAGCACGTCGTGGGGAGCCGCCCCAAAGAGCTGGACGCTGCCGTGGCGATGTAGACCCCTCTAGAACATACTACATGCATAACTACTACTGCGTACGGTGGCCTGTGAAGTCCAGTTATTAAATGTGTGTGAGATAGCAGCTCCTTGAGGCGTCAGTCTTGTGAACCGTTCTCTCCTGTCTGTCTCAGACTCAGCGTCTTCTGCAGTGAACCTACATTTCAAATACGACTGCACAATGTAAATATTGAACTTGACAATAATTTAACATATTGATACTTTGCAGGAACATTACACTGGGGGTGTTCTACATGTATGTCTATGGTGGAATATTCTTCAGTTACCATGGTGACACAATGCACACATTAGCAAATACAGCCAAAAAAGTTTTAAGATCATCTGAAAACTCAAGAAAAAATACAAAATGGATTTAAACAACACAGAAGTGTGCATGTGCTGTTTAGGTGTGTAACTAAGAAACTGTTGGCTAATGCTAGCTAGCGACTGTGATGCTATTCAAAAGTAACTTATTTCACACCAAAAAATTAGATCACCTGTTGTAGTTCCAGTTAAGACAGATATTTATGGTCAGATTGTGTTAAATTAACTCAGATTAAAGTCTAACAGACAGAGCAGTGCCTACGGTTAGCATCACACCCCCAGTGAATGTTATCAGCTGCATCAGTATCAAATAATTTAACAATAATGAAACATTTCTGTAACTCATGTAGACGTTACCAGGTTTAAGACGAGGCTTAAGGACCACGACACAAAGGGAACTGATCAGTTTTATTTGGTCATAAAATATTTACAATTTCCAATGAGGAAAATGATTCTGCCTAAATCTCTGTAAGAAAACCATACAAATGTTACTGTTTTTTAGTTGCATAATTTAATCTAATTTATTATAAAGGTTGGATATATCAGAGCAAAGGTATAGGACTTTGTTTTACTGTAGTTTTTTATTATTTAATAATATTGGAGAATGTGGGCTAAATTATGAATTAAACTTGTTCACTTTAAGACAAAGAAAACCAGTAATTACACCTTAACCACAGTCGATTATAATTATATCTATATGAATCAAATGAACAAACCAGCAATACAAGACAATGAAACTTTACTTGAGAAGCTTTGAGAAATGTAGATATTTTGAAAGTGATTATATACGATTACTTGGAAGTGCTGTGCTCGTATCAGAGGTGGGTACAATGAACAAAATGTAGTATTTTCAAAGAATAGAGGCAAAAATTTTAAAAAACTAAGTCATATCTGAAGGAGCGCAGCAAGAAACACGAATGTTCAAATCATTTCATAAAGCTTTTGTCACTTGTAGATTAACTCACAGTGGGAAGAGGAACCACAACTTACTACTGTTACTTCAATAAAAATATTACTTGAATAGGAGTAAAAGTATGGTGCTAGAAAAGGACAGTTTCTTTTAAAAGTTACTCAAGTAAATGTAAATGTCAGTACTACCCACCTCTGCTACGTACAGCTTAAAAGTTGAGCCACTGTAAACTTATGTGTTGAACTGCCGAGGCGTCACATATTGTGCAGTCCTATTTCCAAACCACTCTATCTCCACTTCTGTGTGTCTCGTTTAGTGTCACTGAATGAAACTTGCACTTTCCTCTGTCTTCAGCAGCTTAGGGCTTTTGTGAAGACAGAATTTTAGGCGACAACCATATAAATATTTCTTTTTTTTTTTTGTTGTAAAATCCAGTCAGTATATCTGCCTAGGACCAGCGAGCAGTTTACCATATTTATGACTGATGCAATACATTTCTGCTGCTGCAAGACCAGTGTGCGCGTGTGTGCTTTTCACCGAGAAAACTAATATTTATCTTTTTAACATTGTATTTTATTTTTGCTCGTAAAACATATGAATATATATATATTGGTAATAAGTGTAGGCACTGCTGTATTAAGTAGCTGTCTGTCTTAACGCGCAAGATTAGATGTTAAAGAAATGTTTCCCACTGAATAAATTATTCAAGTGTACACCAGTCTGTTTGCATTTATTTGCATTTTTACATTTCGGTGCTGATATACAATCACGTTTGACCATGTACAAAATCCTCATACATAAATGATTACAGATTGTAGTGGGTTTGTCCAAAGTATCAAAAATCAGAGACTAATCATCGAGACTAAAACCAGAATCGAAGCTAGATACTCATTTGAGGAGGTATCGATACAAAAAAAGTCACAATATAATGATGTTGAAAATCACATTGTATCGCCTAAATTAAGTGTGTTAAGAGTGTTTTTTTAATTATCATCTTGGTATTGGAATCAGTATCGAAATAAAGTTTGATATTTTAATATTGTTAAGAAAATTTAAGTTATAAGAGCGATTTCTTTTCAATATGTTCTGAGCAATAAACACATGTACAAATGAATCAATGCAAAATGGATTTAAAGCCTTACTGTGGAACATTCCAAAGCAATGACATCTACATGGAGACAAGCAGGCGGTGGCAGTTGTGCACTATGTAAGATTTCTGATGGTCCTGCGTTCTTGTCTCCATGGAGATGTTATTGCTTTACCTGAAATGTTCCACAGTATTGCATCAAAAAATGAAGTGGTTTTATATGGAAAAACTACCATGGATAACGTTTATACGCAGTGAAATGAAAGGGGACGCCTCTCCGCAGACCTGACCTGTGACTTCCCCTGAGTGCATCACATAATCTGTATCTTATCATTTGTTCCCGTGCCCTATACCATACAGAAAACGAATACTCAAATCAAACACGTGTATAATTCAGGAGAGCGTCGCTGATTTGCATTTTGTATTGGATTTCCGTGGTTAAATTAATACTCTACTCGATTACCAGCGTCTTTCTACCTGCGTGTGTCCTGATATGTGATTGTTTCTCTTCATTAGTATGAGTTTGGCATTGTCCCGTTTACATAACCACTCCTTCCATTCCCCTGTCCTCCAGCAGATGGCGCCAGAGCACCGTCCCTCCTGCCCCGGGCCGGGTTCATTGGGTCCATTCTGACATGAATTCTCTCCATCAGGCTGTGTCCACTGCTCCCACCATTTCCCTCCTTTACATGACTTATTATTGCTTAAGTGTATTAACTATATACAAGTGCGCATTTATAAATCGGGTTTAATCGTTTTTTTTTTGTTGTTTTTTTGTCCTTGTTTTATTTTGTATTTTTTCAATTTCCCATGAGGTCTATTAATTGCGTATTCATGCAATTGGTCAGCGCAAATGAACCCTTTATTCAATCTTAGCTCGACATAATTACACGCTATACGTTTGGGATGATCTCTCGGCAAAATCGTATTAAGGTAAAAAAAAAAAAAAAAATTGGGGGGAAAAATACGAATAATTGTACCTGAATTTCCCAGAAGACCAAATCATTACCATCTTTAACTTCTTATACAACCACTAAATGCGATATGACTCCACCAGACCCAAGTGGCTGTTCCTGTATTTGTTCATTTTTGTGTTTTTTTTTAACCAGTTATGAAATAAAATTAGTCAATGTAATAATTTAGCATGTGATCTTACATAGTGCAGGGTCCCACAAAACCAACACGGGCCTATGAAAACCTCAGCGTGTGCAAAAACGAAGCCTAAAACACAGTGAATATGAACGATATACTAAATATATCCATGTAAAGTGAATTCTTCTCCTGCCAGTTGCGTCAAACTCTTTAAGCTCCTTCTCACTATCGATATTGGTGTCAGGATGAATGTTCATTAGAGCCAGTCCAGCAGCCCGGTGTCCAGCGTCCATCGTTGGGTAAATACGTCTCGAGACGCCTCAGTGAGCTAGACGTTCGCTCGGTTGAGGCACTGGACACTCGCACAGTCAGAAGAACTTTAATTATCATGTGTATATTGGCATTTTTAACCCCTGGCCCTGGCAAATGTCACTGTTGTTTCCTTTTTATCATGAACCTGCCTCCACAGCTTCGGTTCAACATCTGCATGAACCAAACTGGGCATCGCTGCTCCATATTCTGTTTTTATCTCCTGCCAAACAGAGTCTGAAGGTCTGACAGGGCACCTGGTAAAAACTGGCCTTTAGCCGTGGTAGCGTCAGGCGCAGGCAGTGTCTCTCTCTTCTGAGGAAAAGATGATCGATAAATGGAGCGAACAAGTTACGTCGCCAAACTCCTCTGGTGTCGCTGCTGCTGCTGCTGCTGCGTGTTTGACCTTTTTGTCACATCAGTCACAGTCCTGGACACTGAAGGACAGGTTTGTACGAGAGATGCGTCTTTTCAACTTTTATTCCACGTTTCCGAAGCAGTCGTCGTCTCTCTTCAGGTCGAGCGGCGTCACTAAGGCCTTGGTGCTTTGATTGGACTTCATTCAGCTCATTTTTGCAGAGGGGATGATAAGTATAAGAGAGTAATACAAGTTGTTGCTGTAGCTGAAAGCGCGCCATAATTTGGTTCGTTCGGCCAGATTACTAAACCCAACGGGCCGTATTTGGTCCCCGGGCCGTAGTTTACCGCCCCTGATCTAGAGTCACACAGACATTCTCACAGTTTTATATTACAGTCCAAATACACACATCAAAACTGTTGCAAACACTGATGAGTCCCACTGTTATCCAAGAAGACGTGAAGTCACAACGTCATTTCGCACCAACGGGACACATGCTGAACGCACCACGGCCGAGTGAAGTGTGTGGCTTGTGCAGTACAATCAGGAGGCAGCCGGACACATCTGTGGAATACGCCCATGAACCTCTTACACTTTTCCTGCTGACACCCGGCCGTATCATATCCAAGTCCCACGATGTCGCTTGGCTGTAGTTTGAGTTTCGTTAACATGTCTCTCGTTGTATCCTCTCCTAAAGCAACAGGAATCCTCTCGAACTGTAAAGACGCAGTTGCTCCGAGTGGCTCATGTCTGCTGTTTCGTCTAATAACAATTAATGGCGTTTTGAATTTGTATCCCACATATTTCACTCATGTCATTTGCGTTTGCAGGAGCCTGTTGTACATATCGTTTTATGTTTGCGTCACCATCTGCGCAGTGATTAAGAAATTCTTGTGAAATCGCTGCATTCATGAGCGTCGCCCCCTGCAGGTACGTTTAGTTTACCACAACTTACAATAAGGTCGATGAGGGCCTTGAGACCTCTCACGATCCAGGGCCTCCTGTCGAGAGCGACTCGACGTTCCCATAATGCTCTGCTTTTACCCTGTACAAATGCATAGAAATTGTGAAGCATGTAAATGGGAGCTCTCGTGAGGATATACGTTTGCCGGCGATTTTCTTGGCATCACTCCAGTCGCTGAGTGCTTTTGTGCGGAGAATCGTATCACCGAAGGAAAACAGCAGCGAGACACACACAAAACAGTCCGTCTTTCCGTCCTGTGAAATGCTGTTTTTTTATTGTCAGGTATAAATCCTCATTGAAAAACTCGTCCGGGACTTTTCGTTGTCCTCCAAAAATGATCCGATATGGCGCGACCCAATTTCTGGGGTGTGTGAAATGTTTTTGTAAGGCTCAGAGCTTTTCCGGCGTTCTTAAGTTTGTCTGATTTTATGGTGCTGATCTCAGAGACGCCTTGAAGATGCTCTGAGTCTCTCCTGTAAATGACGTTCTTGATCTTAGTGGGACTTGCCTGATCACATTTTACTGAGTAGCTCACGATTACCTGTGCATGAGCTGCTACGGGAGCGAGAGGAGGGCCGGAGCTGCATGGAAGTGCAGGGCAGAGATGTTAGCGGCTGAGTCCGAGTCGTCCGCAGGAGGTGTGAGTGGAGGAGATGTCCACGCTCAGGTCTCTTACTCTGAGGTTCAGTTGAGGAGAAGCAGGTGCAAAAACACAACCCCAGAATGTGTCAGATTTCACAGTTTTAAAGGTTTTTTACTCATTTTACCAAAGTTTTCGTCGATGTTTGTTTCATTTTTAGCCAAAAGTGTCAAAAATCAGTCCAATAGCTTTTTATAAAACACATGTAAAATGTATGTTTATATTATTGTATTATTAATATCCAATTCAAATACACAAATAACAAAAATAATACAGTCGTCCTTCAATATGTCGTGGTTCACCTTTCGCGGCCTCGCTGTTTCGCTGATTTTTTTGTGTAATTTTTCATTCTTTTTTTCAGAGTCTGATCGTGTGTTGTGTTCTGCGTCCTGATTGGCTGAGGGACTGTAGACCATTGTCCGTCAGTCTCCTCCGTGTCTCCTGTACAGTACAGAATGGTTCAGACAAATTTACATAAATGTTGGATCACAGTGTGACTCTTAAGTGCTGTATGTTTGCAAGTTTTCTCCCCGACAAAACCCACAATGTCGATGAAACGTTCTGCACCGACAAAGGCACCGACGAAGGTTTGAACTTTGAGAGAAATGTGAGAAAAGTGTATAAAGTGTGTGCTGAGGGGTTTTACAGCCGCAAAACAAACATATATAATAATTGTTAAAAATAAAGCAGATAATTTTGCCGGTTGTGGGTTATTTTTAGAACGTAACCCCAACGATAAACAAGGGACCAATGTACGTGAAAAAAAAAAAAAAAAAAAGAAAAACCAGATTTTTTTTGGGATATAACCCTGCAGGCGCCATTGGCAGTATATAACTTTTCTAGTAGGGCTTTTGCAAATACTTGTCTCTATGGAGATTTCATTGTTTTGTCTGAAATGTTCCACAGTACATGCTGTACGTCTCTCGGCAAAAACACATTATGGCAAAAAAATATCATAATTGTACCAAAATTTTCCAAAAGACCAAATAATTACCCTCTTTTAAGGACTTATCCATGATTTTTTCCATGTTTTTGAGCTTGTCTCTCAGGGTCAAAATAAGTCTTCTGGTTGTGGTCTGCATCTAATTATAAAGCATCTTATTGTTCTATAATCAAGAAGTGCACATTAGCATGCTAGTGGTTGTTAGCTTGACTGCAAGACTCTGCACTGGTGTCTGGTGAGAGTTGTGAAAAGCGCTTACAAAGTCATTGTGGTGAATAATTAGGATGTTCTGAATGCATCGTTTAAGTGAGGAAGACGACTGCAAACTCTTTAAAATGTTTAGTTTTGTTTTTTTCCACATTTTTAAGACTCCGGTGGGTACACGCACCAAACGCTCTATAATTTCATCACACCCTAGTGGCTACTGCTGATATATGTAAAGGTTTTTTTTTTTTTTAACCAGCTACGAAATTAGTCCATGCAATAATTTGGCGTGATTTAAAGAATGCAAAAGGGGAGACATAGGGTCATCTCCTCATTGGTAATCAATACTAATTAGCATTTCATTTCTGCCCCCGTTGCTTCGTTTGGCCCAGAATCTGAGTGGATCTGATGTTATTGAGCTGATTAAAGCTTGCAAATGAAAAGCCTTATTCCTCCTTTTTTTCCTCATCAAAGGCCAACCACTACGCACCAACTTTGTCTTCATTTAATCCTACATTGTTCGCTAGACAAGGCCCAATTATAAACCCGCAATGAATCTCCAAAATAGCCAGCGGACTTGACCTTTTTTCCAGATTAAAACACATTTCCTCTATCTCCCGTGCAGTTCCTTTCGAAGCAATCTAGCGCTAATGAAGTAGGTAGTGATAGTAGCGACTGGTAACAGGTAGTAATGCTCCGAAATAAATAGCTTAAAGGCGCTCTACCTGATTTGTACCGTCTTAAAATCGTGAGAAGCAGAACCAGTTCGTTTTTGCAGTCGTCCATGGTTATTCCTCACTTATCTTATGCATTCAGAGCATCTTAACTACTCACCGGGATGAGTTTATAAGCGCTTTTCTCAGAGGCCGGAGCGGACTTTGCTGCAACGCTTATGTTAACGACAACTATGCTAACAGAGCGCTTCCTGATTATCAGACAACAAAACGTTTTATAATTAGGTGCAGACAACACACAGCAGACTTATTTTGGCCTCAAGAGCTGCTTATATGTCGTGTTTGAACTGGAGCAAGACACATTTTTGCTAAAAAAAAATTAAAATTAAAATCAGGTACCGGCCCTTTAAGAGACATTTTTGACACTTACTACAATTACTTCTACTATCACCAATGTATCCCCCAATTCAGGCATCAGTATGTCCCAGAATACTGCTATAAAATGTAAGACTGGAACTGCAGCCTCACCAAATAAATATCTACTACTACTACTACTACTACTACTACCATTACTACTACTACGGTACCATTTTATTGTAAGTACAGTTACTAAATCTGCTTTCCCATCTTTTGTAATAAATTGCACCATTTTTTCCCAAATAGGTGGCTATTAAGGGCAACAGTAGGTAGTATCAGAGAATGAATAAAGAGTACTGTTACTTCAAAACAGTATACACATGTAAAAGTACAATAGTGGTCCAAAAAAAAAAAGTATTTGGGAAAACTATACTACTCAGGTAAGCGTAATTGTATATCTAGTCAATTTAAAGATGCACTGTGTAGATTTTGTGCTGGAAGGTCTCCCATCTGCTTGTTTCCGTGGAGATGTAATCGCTTTGCATAGAATGTTCCGCAGTATGACTTTAAACGTATCTATCTTACATTTATTTGTGATGTTTTCATAGCTAAAAAAACCCTTCAGAACCATTTTTCTTCATTTATTTAATACGTAATGATAATAATGATACTGTGAAACATTGCAGCAAAGCCATAACATCTCCATGGATACAAGAGAGCGAGGGACCCGTCTCTAGAAAAGCTACACAGTGCATCTTTAACCAGTATGATCCAAAACGGTGAGTGTTTCTGTAGTTGTGGTGATGACGCTGGTGCTGCCCAAACACAGAGCGATAAAAGGTGTGAGGATAACAACAGCAACGAGACCAAACACGTGTGCCGCCTGGAAAAGCAATATTTTACCTCAAATGAATCACGTTCCTGACATTCTGAATGAATATGTATGAATTAATAAAGCCATGCACAAATAAATGAGCCCATAATACGGTTTGGGAGCCACTGTGAAATGAAAAGGCTGAGGAGGAAGTATAGATTTTAGATATGATCAGATCTCTGCTGCATTGAGTTAAGGTTGAACTGAAAAATATTCTCTCTGTGAATGTAAATGTGCTGTTTATCAAGAATCTGGTGTGTCTTCTGCCATATTATTGATTGACGCTGCATGTTGCCAGCGAAAACACGTCTTTCCATAGAGATAAAATCAATGCTGGTGTATGTATGTTACGACCAGCCACAGGTTTCAGAATGATGAAACATTTCCATAGCGATTTAAAAATAAATTCTGTATATTTAAGTGGCGCTAAAGCTCTAAACGCCTTCCACAACCGCATTTCAGATAGAGCTGCTAAACAGGGCAGTGCCTCGAGGACTAAATGGGCGACTCAGGGGGAAGTGGGGCTTAGTCTAGAGGTATAAGGAGCAGTGTGATTGGTCTAACACTGAGGTGCCCAAACTATGGCCCGGGGTCAAATGCGGCCCTCAGACCAGCTTTTATCGGCCCTCAGGCCTCCTGTTGAACCGGCCCAATTGATCATAAACAGAACTTTTAACAGCAAATTAAACTATTTCTACCACTATATCCTCAAACGTCACATTGCAGAGTGATACAGACTAAAATGAAAGTGTTTCAAGCTTTATTAATACACAGCGGCTCTGTCAAAGGACTGTGCAGGGAGTGTTTGTCCACTGATCGGAAGGTCGGTGGTTCGAATCCTGCTCTCGACGTAAGCATCATTGCTCGAGCGGTCAGATCCACTGACTCACAGGTTGGCGGTGCGATTCCAGCTCCCACAGATGAACGCTGTTGATGTGCCTCCTCGGGTAAGACGCCTCGCCCCCAGGTGCATCGGAGTATGAACGTGTGTGAACGGGTGAGTGGTTCCTGGATGTAAAGCTTGAAGGTGGAAAAGCGCTGTATAAAAATGTGACCGTTTTACCTTTTTAGTCCCACTTTAACGGTGAAATGTCCTCAAAATGTCACCAAAGAAACAGGAAGCTGAAACCAGTGAATATGGATGTCAAGATGTTTTATTTTAATTTTAGAAACAAAAATTTTATTCAATTCAATTCAACCCCAACAAGTAAACCTAAAAGTACAATGTTTTAGTTTTTTTTTTATTTTTTTAATCTGGCTATTTATGCAGTATTCTCAGATAGTTTCTATTTGATAAAGCTAATCACATACTTGAGTAATAAGGGTCTAAAAGGACAGTATGAACGAAAGAAAAACAAAAATGATTTCGTCATTATTTCAATCAAATCATCATTATTTTTTGGTCATAGGGACAATAATTATGAATAAATGTGAAATTGTAAAAACTCTTCTCACAACAATTGTAAAACTAAAACGGGTCCAGGACTTAACTTTTGTATTGATCGACTTTTTTGGGGACAGTAAAATATGATATAAAAAAAAAAAATTGAAAAAATATGAAAAAAAGGCACAAAAAACCTAAAACATCACATCTTTCTTTTATCATCAGTGATATTCAGTTAATAGTAACGAAACAACATATATTATACTTTTTATACATGGGCCCAGGCTCAAAGTAGTCAGCTATTGTACTTCGCCAGTGTCCCACAAGTTTCAGGTCTAGTACATGGTCAGTTTTGCATGTTCTCTCTGTGCCTAGTTGGGTTTCCATCAACCTAAAACATGCACAATAAGTGAATCCTCCATCTAAGGTACTCCTGACTATAGCCTGTATACAGAAGAGGACGTGAGTGTGACGTCACCCACAGCGTTCAGCTCCAGTCAAATGAAGCTCATCGAGGCTCGCGCAGGTGTAGGAGCCAATTTGGACCCAAGTATCATAGCAACCAAAGAGCCAATCCGGTGCGAGGCTGTTGAAGGTACCGTCCCTTCGCGTCTGCACCGCTGGTTTAGCAGGGTGTGGGTCCTTAGCGACGCTGTCAATCAAACCTGATGCTAACGCTAGCGAGTGCGACCTTGGGGAAGAAGAAGGCGTCTGATTTGTCTGTTATTAATGTTCATATCTTGATTTACGGACGCAATAGCGAAATAAAAACAGCAGGATCATGTAGAGTTGTCATAACGACTGACAGGGGGACCAAAGATTCAGATTCGGTAATATGAATGATGGTTAACGGAGCAGTGGGGTTGTGTGGAGTGGTCTTGGAGCGCGGTCAGAGACGAGGAAGTCGAGGTCGTGAAGAGCTGGGTCGAAGGCGAAGAAGAAAAGATAGAAGATCCAACTGAGTACAAAAGTCAAAAGTGTAAAACAAGACGACGCCAAGCTGAGCTGTACCACCGAGGACACGCGGACGATCTGGCTCTGAGTGTCGGGTCCTCGGTCCCTTTCATCGTCCCCAGGTGCGGCTTGATCACGGATGGGTCGCGGGTGTGCACGGGAGGAGCTTCGACACAGAAGGGACGGGGGAAAACAGCACCAACCAGAACACAGAGCGGACTGGGATCGTGACAAGAGCGGGTTAAAACGAACCTTTTAAGACCAAAACGATGAGTCTCACAGCAGCAGTTACAGAGAGAGGGGTGACAGTTTTTCAATAGAAAGTGAATTGGAGCCAGAGTCGTTGGAGCCAGAAGCGCGGCCCATCACTTCCTCTCACTTCCTATTTGTAACGCAGCAGCTAGCAGGTTAGCTACGTCCACTCATATGTACAATCTGGTCCTAGTGCTGAACGATTTGGGAAAAAACCTAATTAGGATTGAGATTAGAGTCGCAATTTAGGCTTTACAGTAAGAATTTTGTTCAGGATTCACATTTTATATTATAACACATCCAGGAGAAATCGCAAAAAGACTGAAATATGAACCGACAAACTAATACAAGAATCACATACAGTATAAAACATGTTTGTGCAGATTTAAACTACAGGGTTAGCAGCTTTTTTTTACACATAATCAGACAGGATACTTTGCTGTTCTTTTGATTTATTTTAGTACTTCAAAAATTGCAGCCTTTGATATTGCGATTTCGATTCGATAGCGATTACACAAAGACCCTGACTCAGGTCTGGAGGAGGGTCCCCGGGCGGTGCGCTGTGGTGGCTCTCTGACAGGTTTACAAGCATTGATGGATCAAATACAGTACAGTGTGCAAATTTCCCAAAGGAGCTCATAAAATCTACTAATATCATGACCATAAAACTATATACTGTCTACTATTCACAGCAAATATTCACGATAACTATTCAGATAATGCACCTTGAAAGTAGTAGTAGTAGTAAGGAATAGACTTGATACTCACTAGAAGCTGTGTGTTTGAGTAACTCTTTATTATCAGTCTGTTACATCTCCAAACCTCAAAATGCTCTGTTCCACCTTGTGATGTCACGAAGTGGTAGTTTTTAAGCTAACAACTGCCTTTTACCTTTAATTTCAGTGCAGATTGGCGATTCCAGAGCTGAATTTATCCAAATGAAGGTGTACGGAGTTTAAAAACATAGCACTTCCTGTATTACCACATGATGACATCACAAGGTGGAACAGAGCGTTTTCCGTTTGAGAGAAGAACTCGGTCTAACACGAGCCCTTTAAGTGTTAGACATGACGTTAAACAGCCTGATCTTTCTCTTCGCTCTGGCCTTTAGAATATATATTGACTTGTTTTGGAGAGACAAATGCTCGGAGGCTGGGGCTAACCTCCTTCAGTGCAGTTGTGCTTGTATTTAGCCGTGTCCCGGGACGTCCGTGTGGCAGACGGGGGGGGGGGGGGCGGCGGCCATCTTTGATCTATTGGATTTAATATCTCAGTGACATTTCTAAGGACAGATTTCTCATCGCTGGATTCGTGTACATTTGGGGCCATGTGATAAATGTGTCCAGACAGTTATACCCCTTCCCCCACAGTACATTGACACTAAATATTGTATTTGTCGTAGCAGTGCGCAGTTATTGGTAGTAGTACTGGTAGTAGTAGTGGCAGTAGTTGTTTTTGTTCTAGCACTGGGTTTACAATTTAAAAAATATAAAGATTGGGCCATGTCTAGTACTGATACTGTGCAAGAACAAAAATCTTATGCGTAGTAGTAGTAGTAGTAGTAGTAGTAGTAGTGGTAGTTGTTGTTCTAGTACTGGGTATACAATTTTAAAAATAGAGATTGGGCTGTGTCTACTACTGATACTGTGCTAGAACAAAAGTCTGATAGTCTGATGTGTAGTAGTAGTAGTAGAAGTAGTAGTAGCAGCAGTAGTAGTAGTAGTAGTAGTAGTAGTGGTAGTAGTAGTAGTAGTAGTAGTAGTAGTAGTAGTAGTAGTAGTTCTAGCACTGGCAATACAATGTTAAAAAAATAATGATTGGGCTGTGTCTAGTACTGATACTGTGCAAGAACAAACATCTGATGTATGGTAGTAGTAGTAATAGTAGTAGTGGTAGTAGTAGTAGTAGTAGTAGTAGTAGTAGTAGTAGTGGTGGTAGTAGTAGTTGTTGTTCTAGTACTGGGTATGTAATTTTAAAAATAGAGATTGGGCTGTGTCCTCTGTTGATACTGTGCTAGAACAAAAGTCTGACAGTCTGATGTGTAGTAGTAGTAGTAGAAGTAGTAGTAGCAGTAGTAGTAGTAGTAGTAGTAGTGGTAGTAGTAGTTGTTGTTCTAGTACTGGCAATACAATGTTAAAAAAATAATTATTGGGCTGTGTCTAGTACTGATACTGTGCAAGAACAAACGTGTGACGTGTGGTAGTAGTAGCAGAAGTAGTAATATTAGTAGAAGTAGTAGTGGTAGTAATAGTAGCAGTAATAGTAGTATTTGTCCGCTTGTCTTTGAAGAGATGTTATTCCTTTGCCTGGAATGGTCCACAATACTGCATTAAACATATTTATTTCCATGGAGACAAGTATGTGATGCTGCCAGACCAAATTACAAGTCAGATCTGTGGAGAGGTGCTTACAGTAAAAACGCCTGTTATTACAAATACACACGAGATAGGTAAGTCTAAAGCCATACTGTGGAACATTCTCCACATTAACACCTTCACTGAGCAAAGTAGGTACCCTCCTTTAGGGAAATTACATAGTGCACCTTTAAGCATAAGTATTTATCTGTTTTTAGTAGTAGTAAATACTGTAAATACTAGTAAATACTAAATATATGTGTATTCTTTTAATGTTTCAGCTCCTGTCATATGGATCTTAGGGTCAAAAGGTGGAAACTTGAAAATATCTATATTTTTCTGTGTGAATTTGGGTTGAATACTGAATAAATTTGGACATTTATATTCTCTTCCTCCCCATCCCTCGCTCCCTCCCTCCCTCCATCCTCCTCTCACTCTGTCTAAACCAGGATGTGTCTCGTACAGTGGCTCTGCATGTAAATCTGTCTGTCTGCTGAGGAGAGGAAATCTGGAGAGAGGGAGGGATGATGGAGAGAAGAGAGACAGGGGCAGAGAGAAAGAGAGAGAGGGAGTAAAAGAGAGAGAGGGAGAAAGAGAAGGAGACAGAGAGAGAGCGAGAGAAGGCAAGGAGGGAGATAAAGAGCCGGATTGAAAGATAATGACAGAAAGAGAGAGAGGTAATGATAGTGAGGAACGAGGGAGAGCAAAAGAGAGAGGGAGGGAGAGAGACAAAGAGAGAGAGGGTGAGAGAAAGAGAAGAGAAGAGGGGGGATAGATTTGAAGAAAGAGGGGGATATAGAGAGAGAGAAAGATAGACAGAGAGATAGATAGAAAGAGAGAGGGGAGGGAGGGAAAGAAGGGGATAGCAAGGAGCGAGGGAGAGAGAGGACAGAGACAGAGGGAGGAGGAAGAGAGAAGAAAAGAGAGTGAAAGATAGACGTACAGACAGACAGCGAGGAGGGAGAGAAAGAGGGGGATGGAAAGACAAATACGGAAAGACAGAGAGAGGTAGTGATAGTGAGGAGCGAGGGAGAGCGAGCGAGAAGGAGGGAGGGAGGGAAGGAAGGGGGGTAAGTGACAGGAAGTGAGCGGAGTGACGTTAATTTGACAGAGCGCTGGGTAACATGCGAAGTCACTCACGGTTCATAAGAATAATATTAACTTCACATTAACATGCAGGGCTGTCTGGTGCAGCAGATGCAGCGTTTTAGGAAGAGTGTGGAGGGAGAGGAGGAGGAGAGAGGAGAAGACAGGAGGAGTGAGAAGAGGAGTGGAGGGAGGGGAGAGGAAGGAGGAGAGAGGCAGGGAGAGGACAGAGGGAAGGGAGAGAAGAGGAGAGGAGGAGGAGAGGAGAGAGAGAGAGAGGAGAGAGGAGAGGAGAGGAGGGAGGAGAGGAGAGGGGGAGGGGATGGAGGTCCTAATCAACCGAAAGACTTCTACAGGAGGAGACCAAATGTGCTTTAGAGATGGAGGAATTATGGGACGAAATGTAGGTTAGGATTATGTGTGTTTATCTTACCTTATTAATGTTGTATGTTTAAGGTTCAGGGTGAAGTCTTTCATGATGTTTTCAACACTGTTCTTATTTTATTTATTTGAAAAGGGTCGAAACAAATTCATGGATATTTAAAATGTAAATATGTAAAGATTACACATCTTTAGCTAATGTGGCTAATTTCCATCTTCAGTCCCTCAGCAGGTTGATGTAAAACAGAACAAAACACAACGGAAAAGCACACCAACACACACACACACTCACTAGCACAGTCCACAGGACAGGACAGAAGTAACAACGGAAAAGCACACACACACACAACACTCACTACACAAGCACACACAACACACTCACTATACACACGTATACACACACACACACTATACACACGACACACTCACTATACACGACACACGTATACACACACTCACTATACACACCACACACTCACTATACACACTCACGACACACTCACTATACACACGACACACTCACTATACACACGACACACACTATCTCAGTATATACACACGACACACACTCACTATACACACGACACACTCACTATATACACACGACACACTCACTATACACACGACACACTCACTATACACTCAGTATACACACACACACTCAGTATATCACACACACGACACACTCAGTATACACACGACACACTCAGTATACACATACACACGACACACTCACTATACACACGACACACTCATTATACACACGACACACTTACTATACACACGACACACTTACTATACACACGACACACACACTAAACACACAATTATAGAACAGTTCATTTAAAGTTAAACCCACAGTCCCTCAGTGTAAAAATAAAAATGTCATATTAATGTAGTTTTAAACAGAGACATATTTGACCCTGGACCAGCCTCTGTTTTAAATCTGTGGAAAAGGCTGCCAGTGAGAGACACGAGCTCTACATGAGCAGACGGAGCTCTACATGAGCTACATGACGGAGCTCTACATGAGCAGAAGGAGCTCTACACGAGCAGAGCAGACGGAGCTCTACATAGCAGACGGATGAGCAGACGGAGCTCTACACGAGCAGACAGAGCTCTACACGAGCAGAAGGAGCTCTACACGAGCAGACAGAGCTCTACACGAGCAGAAGGAGCTCTACATGAGCAGACGGAGCTCTACATGAGCAGACGGAGCTCTACATGAGCAGACGGAGCTCTACATGAGCAGACGGAGCTCTACATGAGCAGACGGAGCTCTACATGAGCAGACGGAGCTCTACATGAGCAGACGGAGCTCTACACGAGCAGACGGAGCTCTACACGAGCAGACGGAGCTCTACATGAGCAGACAGAGCTCTACACGAGCAGACAGAGCTCTACATGGCATTAAATTAACCCACTTCCATAAAGACAACCAGTCCATCCTACAAGTCAGATCTGTGAAGAGGCGGACCCACTGTGCGTTTTGTGAAAATGTTTTACAAGGTATTTATGAGTGATGAAATCGTCTGTAAATGCAGAGAGATAAGTTTAATGCCATACTGCGGAACATTCAAGGCAATGCAGTAACAGTTCCATGAGACAAGTAGGCGGCTTCTCAAATCACATTCAATTATTATGTCAGTTATGTCACATACAGCACTACTTTGTACTTTTACTTGAGTAGTATCGTTCTGAAGTATCAGCGCTCTTACGTGAGGTACTCTCCACACTTCTGTCTATAGCAGCACCTCTTGTACTTGTCGTGTATATTCTAAGCCTTCCTTCACAAACATGCTGCAGTTGTGCTAATAAGTGCTTGGCGGCTGGCTGAGCAGACACAGGGGCTTTCCATGGCTCTGTGCGGCCCTTAATTGTCAAAGGGAGATTTCGGTGTGCGCCCCGGTGGATTGTGGGTAGTCTAAATTGGACCTAGACGCACTGGACTTGTTTTATAGCCGGGCTTCTGTCATGTGTGCGAGCCGGATCAAATCCCTTATCCAATGTGGAGAAGCAGCCTCTTTGATTCATTCTTGTTTATGTAGTGTTGTTTTTCACTGTGGAGTGTATAGGGACTGCAGCGGGGAGCTAAGCACTGATCTATATCCAGTGTGGGGAAGTAACTAAATACATGTGCCCAAAATATGAGTTCTGAATACTAATGAGCATTTGAGGGATAATCAGAATACAGTTACTTTTTTCAAAACATAAAAGGAAGACGCTGCAGTACTCCATCATTCAGTTTTAGCTTTGAACTGCACAGTATCGCTCAGAAAAAATGACAGCGCACTCTTCTGGTGAGTGTATGCGCAATTTTTCTCTCTCGAATTACACATAAAAGAAGGCATAGCGCATAAAAATAAAGCTGTTTGTAATTATGTGTTGTGTTTTTTCATAATGCAGCTCAGTATAAAAGTATTCTAAGCAGTCAGAATATAGTACTCTGACTGGACCGTGTAAGATATGCAGTATTTTGTACCTAAATACATGTTTTTGAAGTATTCTTCCCATCACTTTCTATGTCCATAACTCATATACAGGAACATTTCTGTTTCTTTTTTGCTTGAACAGAACAAACACTGCTACTACTAGTACTTTTATAAGGCTACAAGTACTGCTAACAACTTACTACTTGCAACAATAAAGGTTGAAAGGTCCAATACCTGCTTGTTTCCATGGAAATTTGCCTGGAATGTTCCGCAGTATGGCATTAAACATATCTATCATGTTGTTTAGCGCGTTCTGATTGGGAGCAGGCATGCCTCTCCGCAGATCTAACCTTTCACGTGGCCTTGTAGCATCACCTGCTGTTTTTCATGCCAATTTCAACGCCGTACTGTGTTATATTTCAAGCAACACATGAACATCTCCATGGCGACGGACCCTCAACCAGAAAAGTTACGTAGTGCGCCTATAATTCTGTTTATTATTTGAATATAATCTTTATTTAAACAAAAAACAAGGACTAAACCGATGTCCTAAGCTCGCATCAGGTCTAAACCAGGTCAGAATGCCAATAGACAGAGCCAGGCCTATATTTCTCGAGCAAATTGAGACTTTAGCCTTGTTTATCAGTGCAGTGCTCAGATAGCTTTCTCTTCTTGATGAATTGCCGGCGTGCCCTTGAGCATCGCAGTATACACACACTCTCACTCTCTCCTATATACACCCACCCACATATAAAACAGGTGTATCCTATGAACCGGCCGAAAGCTATTTAGTCCAAGCCATTAACACTAATCAAAAACCACTTTGGCTGATAAGAACTGCAGGGGTCATCCAGTAGCTAGCGTTAGCCACATCCCTCTTTGCTAATATTGAGCTGCTTTTAAAGAAGGTGCCACGGCCTGGAAGCGCAGGTGATGGAGAGATAGGGGTGAGGGAGCTAATTCGCTAAAATGCCAACAGAGGAAGAGCTTAATCGAGAAAAGGGTCGAGACCTGGAGATCTGTCTGAGGGTGAGGGACCAAAACAGTCTCCGTGGGGAAGAGGAGGACTCTGGAAGGGGAGGAAAATTGTCAAATGAATGTAATGTGCTATTAGATCCAAAAGTAAAGCTTCTACTACTCACCACTACTACCGTTAATACTGCTACTACTACTACTTCCACTACTACTGCTACCAGGTGACTCGACAGTGGGGGACAAAGGGGCTCCCAAATTTCTGTCAACAGGCCTGGCTACTACTACTACTACTACTCCTACAAGGCAAGGCAAGTTTCAGTGAGCAGGACGTTACAGTCGTCTAATCTACTGGAGACAAATGCAGGATAAGTCTCTCCAAGTCTGGCTTTGACAGTATAACTTTGATTTTTGCAATGTTTTTTAGATGGTAAAAGCTGCAGATGTTATTGATTTGATGTGGCTGTTAAAGTTCAAGTCTGAGTCCATTATTACCCCTAGATTTCTAGCCTGATTTGAAGGTTTTAGAGAGAGTCTGAAGGTGACTGCTGACACTTTCTCTATGTTTGTGTGGGCCAAAGATTATGACTTGAGTCTTGTCTGAGTTTAACTGGAGAAAGTTGTTTTGCATCCACACACTGATCTGTTGGATGCAGTGTCAGAGTGAATCCACTGGTCCATATTCACCTGCTGCAGTGAGGCATAGATCTGAGAGTCATCTGCAGAGTTGGGGTAGGACACATTGTTGCTGCGTATTAACTGACCTAGCGGCAGCATGTACAAATTGAACAACAGGGGTCCCAGGATTGACCCCTGAGGCACCCCACAGGTCAGGGACATTTTATCTGAGACACATTTTTCTTCTAGACAGGACTTGAACCAGTTTAGTGCCGTACCAGAGATGCCCACCCAGTCCTCTCGTCTCTGTAAGAGGATCCCATGATCCACAGTGTCAAAAGCAGCACTCAGATCTAACAGGATCAAGACTGAGACTTTGCCTGTATCAGTGTTCAAGCAGATCTCGTTTGTCAGCTTGATAAGAGCAGTCTCAGTGCTGTGGTGGAGTCTAAAACCTGACTGGAAAACATCAAAGGAGTTGTTAATTTGGAGAAAGTTAATAAGTTGTTGGTAAACAACTTTTTCAAGGACTTTGCCTAAAAATGGCAGATTTGTTCCAGATTGAAGTGACATGTTAACTATGCAAGCGAGTGGTGATAAACTACTGAGCACAGACTTTAGAAATTTAGTGGGCAACACATGGAGGCAGCGTGTAGATGAACTCAGACTGGTGACGATCTCTGGGACAGTTTTGTCAGTTACAGGTGCAAAGTGAGTCAGCTCTAAGTGTCTAGGTGGCTGGAGGGGTGTTAACTACGTTGTGGAATTGATGTCATTTTTAATCCTCTGAACCTTGTCATTAAAGAATACTGCAAACTCATTGCACATAGATGTGGAAATTAGTACTAAGCTGGAGGGTTAATCTGTTTACTGCTGCAAACAGGATGTCAGAGTTGTTGCTGCAACTTCCAATAATGTCAGAAAAATACCTCTGCCTTGTTCTACATAACTTGTGGTTGTACCTGTGCATCTTTTCTCTGTAAATCTCATAATGAACCTGGAGCTTTGACTCTCCGGCACTCTCTTTTCTGTGCCCTGACCGAGTCACCATTCCTCCATGGCGCATTTTAACCTTCATCGGGGCAATGGTGTCCAGAACATTCAAAACACTCGAAGTCACACAGTTCAACAAATCATCAGCATTAGAACATGAGGCATTTTCAAAGTGAATCATTTCCATGAACTGTGCACCTGTGTTTCATGTGTCTCCTTCGAACAACTGCAGAACCAGCCGTTGGTTTGGGAATAACAGACAGGTCAAATAACTATTAGTACTACTTTTACTACTACTACTACAGGTACTCCGACAACCACTACTACTACTACTACTACTAATTTCCATAAGGCAGTACCTCAGCTGCTACTGTTTTTCCAAACGTTGGCTGTTTGAATCCCGCTCTTGACATTAACATCATTAGTTGAGCGGTCAGACCCACAGGTTGGCGGTGTGATTCCAGCGCCTACAGATGAATGCTGTCATTGTGTCCTTGGGCAAGTGTGTGTGTGAATGGGTGACTGGTTCCTTGATGTAAAGTATGTAGTAAACAAAAGTGTGAAATAACATAATAATCAGTTTTATTTTAGATTCTTCTAAATAGCCACCCTTTGCATTGATCACCGCTTGGCACACTCGTGGTATTCTCTCAATGAGCTTCATGAGGTCATCACCTGAAATGCTTTTCCAACAGTCCCCAGCTCCCAGAGATGCTGAGCACTTGTGCCCTTTATGCCTCTGCTCTGCGGTCCATCTCATCCCAAACCAACTGAGCTGGGTTTAGGTCATGTGACTGTGGAGGCCAGGTCATCTGGTGCAGCACTCCATCACTGTCCCTCTTAGTCAAACAGCCTTTACACAGTCTGGGGGTGTTTTTAGGGTGATGATCCAACTGAATGCAAACATGGTGGGATGGCACTGCACTGTTGTGGTAGCCTTCAGTTTTGACCAGAGCCTTAGCATTACCAGGAAAGCACCATCACATCTCCTCCTCCCTGCTTCATGCATGACGAGACCATCCTAATGTCCGTTCTTGTGTTTCTTGGCCCAAACAAACCTCTTCTGCTTGATGGATTTCCTTCCTTTTTGGTTGATGGAGAGATGTGTCTGATACTGCAATTTCTGATGCTACTTTCGTGTGGTTTGTAATCTGAGGTGCTGTTGTGATTTCTGAGGCTGGTGACTCGGATGAACTTGTCCTCAGAGGTGACTCTTGGTCCTCCTGTCCTGAGGCGGTCCTCGTGTGGGACAGTTTTTTGAAGCTCTTGATGGTTTTGGCGACTGCACTTGTGGACAGCTTCAAAGTTTATTCAGACTGACTGACCTTCATTTCTTAAAGTAATTATAAACTGTCATTTCACTTTGCTTAGTTGATTTTTTTTTTCTCACCATAATTTCAATTCTAACAGTTGTCAAATAAAGCTTTCGGCCGTGTACCAACCTGATTCGACTGGACCACGCAAGTGATGGCCCCAACTCCATTAAGAAGGTAAGAAATTACACTAATGACCCTGACAAGACACCATTGTGAAGTGAAGACAATTACTACTACTACTACTACTACTACTACTACTACTACTACTACCACTACTACTACTGCTGCTGCTGCTGCTGCTGTTACTGATACCGTTTTACTGGAGGTACTATATCCAGGTATATCCAGAAAATCTTGTTAGTGAGACTTGTATATGGCTATGAATCAACCCAATGATCATGAATACAATAGTACTACATCTTTCTGTCCCTGTTATCATTACTGTTCATACAACTACCCCCACTGCTATACAAGTAAAACATTGAGGCTTCATAAATAATGCAGCCTTGGAGACTTGCACAATTGGGGATTGACCAGAACAGAATTTCATGTAAAAAGTATCCTACTATGATTACTACTACACTACTACTTCTACTATTACTACCTGAACCATTATTTCTGATTCTAGCCTGGTGGAAGTATTAATATTTCCATACAAATCAACCAAATGATCATGAGCAATGGCCTTCTCATGCTACTTCTACTCTACTACTACCGCTACTACTACTACTACTACTACTATGACTAATACTACTTCTGCAACTACATTTTACTATTCCTGTTGTCATTACTACTACTCCTGCTGCTATAACAAATAAAATAAAATAAACCTTTCATAAATAATGCAGCCTTGGAGACGTGCACAATTTGGGATTGACCAGAATTTAATTTAAGAAGTATACTACTACTACTATCATTTCTACTACTACTACTTTGTTTTTTACCATTATACTACTACAATACGTTTTACTCCTATTAATTTACAATGGCCATGGCCCAATTTTGAAATCTGGTCCACTTACAAAATACATATACAACTTCATACAGTTTTTGCGTCATTATTTCTGCACTTTCCCTTCTGTGCTTGTATTATTCTTAGTACAATTATTTCTACCTTAGCCTATTATTGCTCGGGCTTACACCGCAGCCTTGCCAGCAGTTAAATGCAGCCTTGCAGTCTTGCACGCACACATTGGATTGTACAGTATGGATTGGGCATTGACCAAAAGCTCATGAAAGATGCAGTTATGCAGATTGAGCTGGGGGTGAGTGGATCCAGGCCATGGGGGGGGGGGGGGGGGGGGGGGGGGGCAGTGCGGGGCCCTGGAGGGGGGCAATGTCTGACACTTGGGTTTTTTTTTAACAGCGACACAAAACCTGCTGCCTGAGAATGGACCTGGGGATGACGGGAGAGCAGCTGTAATGTCAATTCAACATGGTAAATCAATGTGTACTGAGAACTGTGGCAATGGCGGTAATTTCAACAATCTATTTGAAATATACGACTCACAGCATCCATGAAAAATAATTAGCACAGATTTGAAATTAAAATATTTGTATTTTTAAATTAACAATGCAGCATGTATTTTGTAATCTAATGTAATAATCAATAATGTAACAAACAAAATGGCGATACACATAACCAGGGATCTACTTGTTTTCATATAATGTTTTTTTTACTGGAGGTGAGGTGCGTTAAGTGTCTTGCCCGAGGACACAACAAGAGCATTCATCTGTGGGAGCTGCAATTGCACCGCCAACCTGTGGATCAGTGGATCTGACTGCTTAACCAACAGTAAAATTTGTCAGCTGAACAGAAAGTTGAAGGAGTGAAGACGTTTCGCTGCTCACTGAAGCCGCTTCTTCAGTTCTGGTCAGATTACTGCTGGACACTTATATCTATCTGAAGGGAGGAGCTAACTATACTGTAAACAGCTATTATTACTTACAGTTTATGTAAGTAAGCTAGGTATTGAACTACACTAAGTGCGCACTGTGCCTGAGTCATACTTAGTATATTCATTAAGCTCTTAATGGGTCCTTCCATACTGATTGGCATCCTGGCTCGCTCCATTGCTCTCTTTGTTCCCTTTGTTGGCTTTGGGTCTGAGGATGGAGTTATACATGGGGAAAAGAAGATGTCTAAGGTTTAGTTTAGTTTATTTTTTCATGCAAAACCACACGTTGAAAAATATGCACGCCTCTCCACGGATCTAAACCTGCAACTTGACCTGGTGGCGTCGCCTGCTTGTCTTTTTTGAGATAGATGCGTTTACTGCCATGCTCTGGAACACTGTAGGTGAAAGAATAACATCTCCATGGAGTTACAAATGCACTGTAGCACACATTATTTAACTAGTATCACTTTGTAAAAACTTTTGTGGTTACAGAGTTGAGAATGGCTGACATCTCACCTGACAGAAAGTGCCAGGACCTTTGTGCCAGGACAATTCTCCCTGTGTTTAGGTTAGTTTAGCCAATATTTCCCATTTCCCCCCTTCAATACAAATCAGACAGTTGGCAAATCCTATAGATAGTCCTGACCAAGATCCAAGGAGCCACTGCACTAAAATTGCTTACTGCTGCTGACAAGGGATTGCAAAATCTAGACATACTTATACTACAATGCAGCTACTTTACTTTTACTTTAAGGTCCTATATCACACAAAACTGACCCTTGTTAGCTTTAAGCCTTGTTATAATGCTGTTACCTCCTCAAAAACAGACCTGGAGATGTTTTTTTTAATTTATTCTGTCTACATTTCCAAAGCTCCAAATGGTCCACCTTGTGACATCATGAAGCGGTAGTTTTCAGGCTGATAGCTGGTTATGTACTGGCACCCCGAGTATTTTTATACATATGCTTGTTTTGTGGATGGTTGCACTGTAAATCGGCGGCCGATCCATCGCTCGCACTGCACACCGCCTCGCCCTCCGCACCTGGGGCACGCTCCCGTCGTCGTTGCCCAGTAAAGGCCGCTCCGCCTGTTAGCTGCATCCTTTTGTCCTGTTTGGCCGACTCATCAGGTCCACCTTTCTGCTGGTACTTTGCTTTTGGGCACAGGTTGGGGTTTGGCAGTTTAAAGTAAATTAAAATTAACTTAAAAGATAAAAAAACAATTTGACCTTTTGTAACCTGCTTGACTCTGGGTCCTCTTTGACATGTCTGGTTTTTCAGTTCCTTAACGAGGACAATTAAAACTGGATTTCATCTTTAAGAGAGTTGAATCGTTCAAATTTTTATGCATGTTTATCCTGATTAACACTGAACCAACACAAGAATCAGCACAGAAGCAGAGTATAGCAACACGAGTGACAGCTTTGTGCACAGTTTTTTACATTATGCCTCATTTGAAAGGGTAAACACACTCCCACTCTCAGTTTGAACCATTTTAAACACATCTGAGCCTTGTTCATTTCTCTCTCTGATTAGTTTCTAGGTAAAATTAGTTCTCACATTGTCTTCTATCATATATATAAATAGCATAAGAGCCAGTCTTTTGAGCAGCTCTTTGACACGAACGGAACCAAAAGATTCGAATCCCACAAAAGAGCCGAAAGTCCCATCGCAAACTGCAGATCACTAAATCTTGTGCATCATTTGAAGCACATCTTTTGCTGTTTTATCCTTTCTCTTGTGTTGACTCACGCCCACACGACCTGCTCCAGCGCCTTCTTCGTGTCTTCCTCAAACTGTGTTCATTTATACAGAGTCTCCCACATTCACTGCACCAGCCTGCAGTCTGCGGGTCAAAGGTCAGGGACAGAAACAACACGCTGAATTGTATAGACGAGGCAGAGGACGAGCTAAAAACTGCAGTGCGCTTTCATTTAGCAATCACTACTGTCCTATATTTATGCATGCTACCGTTGTCATGGTAATAACAAAATTTCAAAGTCAATTTCAATAATGAAGGAGACATATGCTCTATTAAAGGTGCAGTACCTGAAAAACATGAAAAAGTAGTTCATTTCAAACCATCTGCAGTGGTCCAAAGTTATTCTTCACTTACCGCATGCCTTCTGAACATCCTAATTATTCACAGTGATGAGTTTATAAGAGATTTTCAATAAAAAGCTGTATAATTAGATGCAAACAGAACACAGCGGACTTGTTTAACCTCAAGAGTTGTTTAAATACATGGAAAGAATCAGGTACAGGCCTCCAAACCAGGGGTGTCCAAACTATGGACCGGGGGCCAAAAGCGGCCCTCAGACCAATTTTTATTGGCCCTCAGGCGTTCAGTTGACCTGGCCCAATTGATCATAATTAGTACTTTTTATGGCAAATTTGAGTAATCCTACCAATATAACCTAAATGACATCACATTGCACTGTCACACAGACCTAAGTACGTTAAATGCACCATCTGAATCATCCACTGCATTGACCACTGGCCCTCCATGTCGATTATTTTTCAAGATCTGGCCCTCGGTGAGAAGAGTTTGGGCCCCCCTGCTCTAAACTATAACATACATCGATTGTAATTTTTGTTGTCATTGGTATATTGTTCTATAACGACCTAAAAACATTGACTTCGTGTTGAAAACTGCAGACCGGCTCCCGCCTCCTCACTGTGGCATTTCACATCATAACCAGCTGATGTTCATTTATGAGCTTTTACTTTTGCAAAATAGCAAAAAAAAAAGGAATTTTTAAACCTATGACCTGGAGTCGTTTTATTTGGAAGTAACTAAAGATCCATGGGTAGAGATAGGGGGTAGATGAAAACTGAAATTTTCTGAGCATTCAAGCCTCAAATGCACGACAATACATTCTTACTCTCTCATTCTAACTCAAACTTACACGAATCAACTGAGATACAACTTTGAGTAAGTGAATGATGAGGAAGCACCAGTGTAACATGGAAATAGCTCATAAAAGGGGCCATATTTTTAAAAAAACGACTTCTATGGCTAATTGCTTCATTACCGTAATATTGTCGCCACTTAATAAAATTTGTCTTTGCTCCTTTATTTAACGCCAGAGTCTGCAGCCTGGTGGTCAATGGGTGAAGGACCAAACAAGATGCTTTTGCTACAATTATTTTGCAAGGGACAACTCCACCTACAAACTGCATTGTCTCCCCTGCACACACTTCCCATTCACACATGCATAATTCAATGTAATATTACCGGTTTTATGGCTCTAAATATTCATGAATCATAAGTGCTTAGGGCGAACTTTCTTGAAAAACTCTTTAAACTCTTTCAACTTGCGTTTTTTTTTTTTTTTCCTTCTCTCGTTTGGACCAGAGTTGTTTTCATCGCTTCAAACAAGATCAATATCGCTTCGTCGCACTAGATTGTGTTGTGTTTCGCCATCATCTACAAATGAAATAATGAATTCACTGCACTGACACAAAAGCAGATGAAGGCATATTTGTACATTCAAAGCGAGCGATTGAGAGAGGAGAGAGAGAGAGCATTCCCAAAATTAATTTTCGTCTCGGAGTTCATGCATATTTAATACAGAGTGCTTGGATATCATAGGGGTAACACTAGCCTCGCCAAGTATAGAGGGGGAATAAACGGCCATGATGGTTGTCGTGAGCAATAAGTCTCCAAAGAGCAGGAAACTAAATACACAGAACAGATTTGCACTGGGTTGCTTTTGGTTTCAACTTGGTTTCTTTACAATTATACTATAGAAAAACTCAAATTCAAACAGCTACGGGGCAACTTTTCCTGATTTTGTTTCTTTAAAGCCCCAGTATGCAACTTTATAGCCAAAAAATAGACTTAAAAAGCATGTTGGTTGTTTTTTTATTACGTCAAAAAACATGTATCCTTATGAGTGGGCTTGCATCTCCACAAACCTGACTCTTACTTCTTCTGCTTGTCTTAGTGGAAACACTGTTGCTTTGGCTATAACTTTCCACATGACATAAAACATCTCCACAGAGAATGTTCCAAAGTATGATTTTAACTTTCTATTTCCATGGAATCATGCGAGTGTACACTCAGAAAGTCACGCACTGTTACTTTAAATAAGGTGTTTTTCACATGTTAGATAGTGATGAGGGGGCACACGTGCCAGTTAATTACCTTCGGACAGGTATGTTGAACTTTTTTGTTTTGTGAGAAAAATGCACAATCCACAAACTTGATCAGTGACTCGACCTTTGAACTGATTTAAACTACTTCAAATTTGCACATTAACAATAATTTTAACTTCAATCCTCACGTACGTTAAATAATATAGACCAGAGGTGCCCAAACTTATTTTTATCGAGGGCCACATCTCAAAACATATTCAAAGCGTAGGGCCACAGACCGGTGATAAATGCAGTGCGGTGCTTTAAACAGTTTTGACAGAGCCGCTGTGTGTTATTAAGACTTGAAACACATTTATTTTAGGTCTGTATCACACTGCAATGTGACGTTTGAGGTTATAGTGGTAGAAATAGTTTAATTTGTTGTTAAAAGTTCTGCTTATGATCAATTGGGCCGGTTCAGCAGGAGGTCTGAGGGCCAATAAAAACTTGTCTGAGGGCCGCATTTAGCCCCTGGGCCATAGTTTGGACACCCTTGATATAGACCAATGGAATGTTGTGCTGTCATCTGAAACCCAGCAATACAACACATTTTGGAATTTATTTTTTTTCATGTAATTGGAGGCCAAAGTTTGAAATTAAATGATGTAAAAAGTGACTGCTAAAGATGTAAATGACCACAGTTTTATATAGCGCTTTTCCACCTTCAATACCCTCAAAGCACCTTATATTAAGAAACCACTCACCCACTCACTCACACATTCACACACCAGAGTACACAGGTGGGTTAAGTGTCTGGCCCAACGACAGCATTCATCTGTGAGAGCTGAAATCGCACCACCAACTTGTGGGTCAGCGGATCTGACCGCTCGACCAATGATGTTTACACTGAGCGGGATTTGAACAGTCAACCTTTGGATCAGTGGACAAACACTCTACCAACTGAGTTACTGTGTCCTTTCCATGTTTAGGAACATAGTTGGTTTTCTATGTGTTTCTATTTTCTAAAACAGGACAAGGCCTAAGATTAGTACTGCCTCCATTCAATATTATCCGGTCATGCTAACATAGGAATAATAGCTAAGAGGCTGACAAGGTAATCCATAATCCAGTTTAGCTTATTATAGTTATTTAAAGGTCAATCACTCCTTCTATGTTTTAAATACATAGGGGTTGACAGCCTAGGGTTCATAGTCATTTTGGCCTGGTACAAGGATAATATTACACCATGAATACTCTCATAATCCTAGCAAGGTTTCCAAAACATCTTGAATTTTAACCTTAATTTTATACAGACATTGGAGACAAAAGAATCAATACTTTCAAAAGCAGAGCTAGTTTAGGGGATTGGGACAGTGGCAGGGACATAAATTAAAATTGTGCAGCGCCTCTTAAATCTCGGTAGAGCTTTCAAGCCAAATAGCCAGAAAATCTTTGATGAATAATGGGAGGAGTGGCGGCGCAGAGGCAGAGGTTAAACACTACTGGGGAGACAGGTCCCTGGATGCGGCTGCTTTGGTTGGTTTCTTTGTTTAGGCACAGCAAAGGATTCTGGGATAGGAGGATGAGGGAGACAGGCGGGTGAAGATTGAGTGACAGTAGTTGACAAGCTTCACAGAGGACGTCCCAAGAGAGACCCCCATGTCGCCCCCTGCGTACCCCCGACATTTGACTGAGTAAACAAAGTACAGCATTAGCACATGCAACACGCGTCTCCGCCATGTCCGCTCCTGTCTGCTCCTATCTGCTTATGTTTGTGCTCCTATCTGGTCCTATCTGCTCCTGTCTGCTTCTTCCTGTGCTCCTGTCTGCTCCTGTCTGCTCCTATCTGCTCCTGTCTGCTTCTTCCTGTGCTCCTGTCTGCTCCTGTCTGCTTCTATCTGCTCCTGTCTGTTTCTGCCTGTGCTCCTGTCTACTCCTATCGGCACTGGTTCTGCTCCTGTCTGCTTCTATCTGCTCCTGTCTGCTCCTATCTGCTCTGGTTCTGCTCCTGTCTGCTTTTGTCTGTGCTCCTGTCTGCACCTATCTGCTCCTATCTCCTCCGGTCTGCTCCTGTCTGCTCCTATCTACTCCTGTCTGCTTCTATCTGCTTCTGTCTACTCCTGTCTGCTCCTCTCAGCTCCTCTCTGCTCCTGTCTGCTCCAGTCTGCTCCTGTCTGCTTCTATCTGCTTCTGTCTACTCCTGTCTGCTCCTGTCTGCTCCTGTCTGCTCCTGTCTTCACCTGTTTGCATCTGTCAGCTCCTGTCTGCTCCTGTCTGCTCCTGTCTGCCCCCGTCTGCTCTCGTCAGCTCCTGTTTTCTCCTCTGCTCCTGTCTGCTCCTGTCTGCTCCTGTCTGCTCCTGTCTGCTCCTGTCTGCTCCTGTCAGCTCCTGTCTGCATCTGTCAGCTCCTGTCTGCTCCTGTCTGCTCCTGTCTGCATCTGTCTGCTCCTGTCTGCTCCTGTCAGCTCCTGTCTGCATCTGTCAGCTCCTGTCTGCTCCTGTCAGCTCCTGTCTGCCCCAGTCTGCTCCTGTCTGCACCTGTCTGCTCCTGTCTGCTCTTATCTGCTCCTGTCTGCTCCTGTCTGCACCTGTGTACTTCTGTCTGCTCCTGTTTACTCCTCTGAACAACCGTCTGCAGACTGGGGATGGGGACAAGGACAAAGAGTAAAATATAGCCTACAGAAAGCGTGATTTTTGTTGACAAGTTTGCGGGCACAGCCATGTTTTATTTTAGGTTTTTGTGCAGCTTTGAAAAGGAAATTGAAGTCTAGATGGGATTTTTGTAAACTTTTGGTTGGTTTATGCACTGATGCACTCATTGATTTTGCTTGTTTCATATTACAGGGTGCTAGTAGTAGGTACGTTTTTAAGTGCTACACATCCATGGTCAGCGAGAAAGGGCAAAGACAGAAATATTGGCAGATAGATGACAAGATGAAATTCATTAGGTGCATTTTAAATTAATCATTCTTTGGATGTGGAGAGACAGCAAACGATAATTAAGTCTAACATGGGGAAATTGCTTTTTAATTTAACATATGAAGTACAGGGAAGGTTCATCACTCTGGTTCACTACATTTGCTCTTGTTTTGACACACAGTTCAACTTATATTTCCACTTTAACGCTGTCTGGAATATTACAGTTTAGCAATCAACTTATCTACTGTAATCGTGAAGGAAGAGATTCCAGACCAGGTAGAGAGTTGAAAGAAGTTTAGCTCATGAGATGAATGAAGTTACAGACAGCAGCGTGAGTGTGTGCTGTTGAGTTTTGTGTCATGTTGAGTGTGTGTTGTGTGCCAGTCAGTGTGTGTAAGTCCTGGTGTGTGTCCTTGTGAGTGTCCCAGCCCGTACAAAGGAGTCATCCAGTACTTATACCCCAAGAAAGGTACTATCTATAGGAGGCTGGTCCTATAAGGGCTTAAACTATATTTACATACTGTTTGTACAAGGTCGTAAAGAGACATACTGTTAGATACAAGAGGTAGAATTCGTCCATTAAAAGATGTTTGCAGTCACTGAAAAGATGTATTACAAGGCCTTTTGTCAACCTGAAGATGTATCATAGAACCGAAGTAGCAGATTCCAGTGTAGACATCTTAAAATAAGCATGTGTGGCATTCTAACTGAGCTAACTGTAACACACAGTATTCAACACAAGGTTTAATAGTAAAGTAATGAAGCAAAAAAAAAAAATCATTCATTCATCTATTCAATTAAATTCAATTTATTTTTGTAGAGCCCAAAATCATGACAGCAGTCGCCTCTTAGGGCTGAACATGAGAGTTGATTAACCAACAGAATTAGAAAATCAACAATGAAACAGAAACAGACAAGCAAATTAATCAACAGAAAACAAGCAATGAATAACTGTTCCAGAACATCCCCTGTCCTTAGACCCTCCTTCTCGGCAAGGAAAAACTCCAAAAACCCAGTGGGAAAAGGAGAAACCTCGAGGAGAACCACAGTGAAGGAGAGATCCACTCCCATGGACGGACAGGCTTTAGATGTGTCCAGGACTAAGGCGCATCCAGTTCAAGTCTGTAGGGCCAGAGTCCATTCAGGCAAGGCGATCTAGAGTTCGGCCATCACCGGACGATCAGGAGGGGATCACCTATCTTTTTTTTCATTACTTGTGTTTTTATTGCTCAAAACTTAAACTTAAACATACATTCTTGCAGTGAGCGAAATCTCCTCTCCACAACACTGATTTGTAACCTGGCTTGGTAGAGTCAGCTGCTTGTCTCCATGGCGATAGATAAGCTCAATACCAAACTGTGGAATATTCTCCTCCAGAAAAGTTATGTAGTGCACCAGCTTTAGAAGTAAAGTTTTCAAAAGTGTTTCAAATGTAAACTCGTATTGGGTTATACAGGCCAAGGTCAGTTCTTATGTGAAGTTGAAAGTCTCATGTATAGTTGTGGTTTGCCTTACTGTACATTACTCCTGTGCAGTCTCATAAAATGTTGGGCTGAGTACTTCACGCTGAGTTGTGGAGTTCGCGGCACAAAAAAACAGCTGTTTCATTAATTAGCTCCTTGTTGAACTTCCTGGATCCTCCGCTCACAGCCAGAGGTCTGCCCGCACACTGAGAACAGGACTTTGCGTTAGCTTTGTTTAAATAATTTCTCATAAATTCTGTTTTAATATTTGCTTAAGTACCCCACATTCCTAAATCATCCCCGGTAATTGTCCTACTCTATTATTGCCAAGATAACAGCCTGCTAATTTCACAACTGGGGACTAGCTAGCAGCTTGAGTTTTGCCATATTTCCGAGCTAGCCTTTTATGTGTGGGCTACCTGGTGTTTTTTGGCGTATAGTAAAGAAGATCAAACACGAGTGAAGTTATTTTACATCGTTAAATTTAAAACTACATATGTTTTCATTTAATTTTAATCTTGGTGGAGACTAGCATGCAATACGACGAGAGTAAGAGGCGACCCGGTTCACACTAAGAATCAAGGTACAGTATTTTATTTAAAGGAATAAAACATTTGTCATGGTATATGTACAAGATAGATAAGTTTAAAGCCATACCGTGGAACCTTGCAGGTAAAGTATTAGAGTCCACCTGTAATTCAGTAGCACCTATTGTCAATTTCTACTGAATGAACTTGTCACCCTTTCCTAGTCTTGATCACCTATATTACAAGATTTGAATAAACTTGTTGCAAATTAGCAGACAAGCAAAAAACATAAGTGATAGTGTGTAATTACTTGTTTTAAGATGACAACGACTTCCCTGACTCTGGCAACCTCAACATCCTCATCATCCTGGACCTTACCGCCTTTGACACCATCAACCACTCCATCCCCGTCTCCACCTTCAATGTCACTCTCCTGGTTCACCTCCTACTTCAACAGACACCAGTTCATCCACATCGACCTCCCTCTGCTCCACTCACGCAAGGGGATCCCTCAAGGTTCAGTTCTCGGCCCCTTCCTTTTCATACTTTGCATCCGTCCCCACGATTACATAACCCACCGACATGGCCTTCAGGTCCGCTCTGAGGACTTCAGAGACCGGCCTCCTGCTGGTGAGTCAGGACTAAACATGAGGAATCAGCATTTCAGTTTTATCTTCCTGAAGATGTGAGACAGGCCTCTACTTTGACAATGTTTAAATCCAGGCTCAAAACTGTTATTTTGAGCTGTGCGTATGACTGAAAGGTTTTTATTCTGCACTTTTCTCCTTTAATGTTAAATATATCATGATCATTTGTGATTATTTATGTTTCGATTTGTTGTACTGTGATTTTAATGTCTTTTTTATTCGGTAAAGCACTTTGTATTACCTTGAATACAAATTGCGCAATACAAATAAACTTGCCTTGCCTTGTTTAACAGACGTCATCCAGCTCCACCTGTCCACCAAATCAATAACTCCAGCCACACACTCGACGCTCACAAACAGCATCTCTGAAAGAGCCGCTCTACGGTTCACCTCACAAACTCCTCAATAGACTCCGGTGCATTCAGATCTCTGCTCCCCGCCTCCTCACCCACACCTCCTCCCGTGAACACATCACCGCTGTCCTCAGAGAACTCAACTGGTTCCCCATCCCCCAGCGCATCCAATTCAAGCTCCTCACCATTGTGTACGAGTCCCTCTATAACCTGGCCCCTATGTACCGCCCATGCTCCCCGATCAGCTGATGCCGACCTCCCGTCTCCTCCCTCCAGGACTAAACATAAGACCTAAGGGGACCGGGCTTTCTTCGCTGCTTTGTCACCCTTGCGCTAGACAAGTTTTATGTATTATTATTACTATCATTATTATTATTATTGTTATTAGAAGCAACAGTAAGTCATTGAAACGGTTGTCATCTCAAACTGGAGGTAGCGACCGTATACAAAAAGCAACAAATCATTTCAATGCAAGTCCCAAAGCTCCTCTGCAAAGTGTTGTGCAGCATCATAAATCCAGCATTATAAATCTCGTCTCCATGGAGATGATGGAAACCAGGTGCAAGTAACACATTTTACTTAAATGTCTCGGGAAATGGCTGTGCAAAACTCTCTCTGATTAAATTTGGTTTATTAATATCCATTGCTTGATAATATTACAAAAGTGCATATGGAAAAGAAAAAAAAAGTGCTGTTCATGCAATTGAGAATAACATGCTCCTTGTCATTTCCCTTGTCGTTTGCCTTGTAATCACGATCCAACATCACGATTTTGTAATCACGATCCAACATCACGATTTGGGGAACAACGACGGAAGAGAAGCTACCGATCTGCGACGTCGGCCCCTCTGAAACTACACCAACACTCACGCACCACTTTCACACTAGGCAATGTGGGTGAAGTGTCTCGACAACAATTTTACACCAGTACTAGCGCCCCCCTGTGGCACCTAGTATTGTCAGCGGTCTCCCATCCAAGCACCAACCAGTCCCTGTTGAGCTTCTAAGATCATACACGATCAGAATTTGACAAGGAGGATTGGTCATTAAAGGTTCTATATTACACAAATGTGACTCTTGTGAGATTTAAGCCATGTTAATACTCTGTTTCAACTTGTGATGTCATGAAGTGGTAGTTTTCAAGTTAACAGCTCCTTTTACTTTTAGTTGAGTAGAGATTGGCAGTTCCAGGACTGGAATGATCCAAATGATTCTAGTGAAGGTGTATGGAGTTTAAAAACAGAGAGGAGCACAGAGAGGAAATACAAAACACAAGTTCAGATCTGTTTGTGAAGAGGAAACAACATTATAACAGATCTGAAAATACCGTAATATGGGACCTTTAAGTTCTTTCTAGCCATCAGTAGTTTTTGCATCATGACTTAGTGCCTTTTTTCTAAACTGTTACCAACATATTTAACACTTCCAACCCATAACTACATCTGCAAAACATGGCAGATAAGCTCTTTTATTATTTCCTCTTTTGTGCGACTCAGAGCGATAACTCGGACGTGCGCGCTTTGAGCACAGAGCAGCATGGTCTATTTACCTATTAAACTGTGCACTCTTATCCCGAATTCATCCCACGTGCAGTACGAAAAAATGAGCCATGAAACGGCGTTGTCATGCTGAACAGAATTTTAATTACTCTCCTCTCCCTCCCTCTTTCCTCCCATCTCCCAATTGGTTTGAAATCACATCGACTGGAGAGCTGGGGCTAGTACTGCACCATTAACACACACATGGCGTAACTCTCAGTACCAAAAAAAAAAAAGCCAATATCACACGGTAATATAAAAAGCATGGAGAGTAGTTTGTGCCAATGCGACCACCTGAACGCGATGAAGAGGAGAGAAAATATTTGCGAAGGGCCTTGATTGCCACAGAGCTGGAACGAATGCAGCGTTTTATGTTTTTCAAATGGCTTTACACAGGCGCCGGCTGCTTACAACGCCGTGGTATAAAGTACATCTTGACCTTGATTGAAGAACCATTAATTTACAAGCACATTCAAGCAAGTGCTGAGAATTATAGCCCACGCGGAAATCCGTTTTGAACAGCATTCTTTTCATGTTTCAAGGACAGAACAGAACAGAACAGCGTCAATATAAAAAAAAAAAAAAAAAAAGTCTAAACTAAAGCATTTAATACATATAAGTGGGTGGATAATGTGCCAATGAATTCATCTACTAGGGACTGGATGTACTTGTGAAACTCTATTTAGTATATTACAACGGAAGTGTGAAAAGAAATCCACCCAGATGCCCTTCCGTTGATTTATCTCAGTTGCAACAAGATCCGTAGCAACGAGAACCTTTATTTGAATGAACTTGAAAAATGAAAAAGATGCAGATTCCTCAGATCTGACTTGTAACTCAGCCTGTTTACCTCATTGTCTCCGTTTAATGTCATATTGTGGAATATTCCTGGAAAACCTATGACATCTGCATGGAGACGAGCAGGTAGAGTAGCTAGAAAAGTTACATAGTAAATCTTTACGTCAATTCTTGCTGTTTTCTTCCGAACCAACACTCTTTATTTGAACAGACCTGAAAATTATGTTACGCAATAGGTTGTGCTCACCTTCTACAATTATTCTATCATTATTCGTTATTGCGCCTGTCTTTGGGGTTGAATAATCGCACCCATTTTTAACACTACTTGTTTATTTATAATGACAAAGAGAAGTTGAACGTGCCAGTTTTTGTTTCATCTGGACAGGCCCAGTAATTACAGAGACATTAACCATAAACCAGGTCAACAAGTCTGCAATCTGACAGTTAAACCGCAAATTGCACCACAGATTTCTCACCTGTCATTTTAATAGGGATGAATATTGTGATGTCCTGTGAACACAAGTATTAAGTGGCCTTTATTGCTTGTTAATTACATTGGCCAAACCTTCTGCAACTCATCGTGAAGGTTGGGAGTTTGATTCCCTCGCTGACTGAATAATTGCAACTCATTGACAAAATCAGATTATCTAGTTTCATAATGACTTTCTCCCTAGATTCTTGAATATAATGATGAAATGTGACAGTGGATGGCCTTGTTACTACTGTGATAATAGCTGACTCACTTTGCACCTGTAACTGACAAAACTGTCCCAGAGATCGTCACCAGTCTGAGTTCATCTACATGCTGCCTCCATGTGTTGCCCATTAGATTTCTAAAGTCTGTGCTTAAGTTTGCTATCACCACTCGCTTGCATAGTTAACATGCCACTTCAATCTGGAACATTCCCAAGAGCTTTGAAAACTGCGGTTATCAAGCCTCTCCTAAAGAAGAGCAGTCTAGATGGCACTATACTGAACACTTACCAACCAATCTCAAATCTGCTGTTTTTGGCAAAGTCCTTGAAAAAGTTGTTTACCAGCAGCTTAATCACTTTCTCCAAATGAACAACTCTGATGTTTGATGTTTTCCAGTCAGATTTTAGACTCCACCACAGCACTGAGACTGCTCATAACAAGGTGACAAGTCTCAGTCTTGATCCTGTTAGATCTGAGTGCTGCTTTTGACACTGTGGATCATGGGATCCTCTTACAGAGACTAGAGGACTGGGTGGGCATCTCTGGTACGGCACTAAACTGGTTCAAGTCCTGTCTAGAAGACAGGAAGTACTTTGTTGAAATTGAAAAATGTGTCTCAGACTAAATGTCCCTGAGCTGTGGGGTGCCTCAGGGGTCAATCCTGGGACCCCTGTTGTTCAATCTCTACATGCTGCCATTTGGACAGTTAATACACAGCAATAACATGTCCTACCCCTACTCTGCAGATGATACTCAGATCTATGTCTCACTGCAGCAGGTGAATATGGACCAGAGGATTCACTCTGCCACTGACTCCAACAGATCAGCGTGTGGATGCAAAACAACTTTCTCCAGCTAAACTCAGACAAGACTGAAGTCATAGTCTTTGGCCCACACAAACATAGAGAAAGTGTCAGCAGTCACCTCCAGTCTCTCTCTCTAAAACCTTCAACTGAGGCTAGAAATCATAATAATGGACTCAGACTTGAACTTTAACAGTTACATCAAATCAATAACATCTGCATCTGGAACGCTGCTGCTCGGGTCCTGACTAGAACCAGGAAGTTCAAGCACATAAGTCCATTCAGAATAGACCCTACAACAGCTCTACTTTTTATTCTGCACTCTTCTATTTTAATGTTCATTTTATATTATTCATGATTTGATTAGTTGTATTGTGACTTTAATGTCTTTCTTATTCTGTAAATTTCATTGAATAGTTTGTGTACAAATTGTGCTATGCAAATAAACTTGACTTGTCATAATATGACAGTCATTTTTCAAAGAAAAAAACTAAACATATCAGCCCTACTTTCTAAGAGCCACAATAACCATGATCATCCACAACCTTGTATCATAGTAAAGCTCTGTGTCTTTTAGCATTTGTCTCTCCAGTGAACTGCATTTTAGATACTGCAAATGTATCTGTTAAAGAAGACATATTATGCTGGAGTCTGCAATATAGTTATAAACTATGACAAGTGTCGATCATTAT
Organism: Periophthalmus modestus; assembly: GCA_019594935.1. Taxonomy (NCBI): domain Eukaryota; kingdom Metazoa; phylum Chordata; class Actinopteri; order Gobiiformes; family Gobiidae; genus Periophthalmus; species Periophthalmus modestus. Next base: position 13,624,037 of record JAIEZT010000021.1, read on the forward strand.
GCAATATTTTGGACATTTTAAATAGCAATATTCATCTAAAACGAAAATAAGCAAGTCTGCTGACTTCCACGTTTGACAACTGTCCAATGGGAGCTGATGTCGCCGTAAACATCATCACAACAAAGAGCCGTGAAGATGTCGGCCCTTCCTATGGATAGATGTAGATCAAACTATCGCAGCAGATTTTTTCATTTGTACCAAAGTGACTGTGCTACGCTTCCAAATCCTATCACTGATAAAGAAAATCAAATTGAAGAACAAAGTAGGTTTGCTGGTGGCTGTGAAAACGGGGGTTGATCGGAGCAGTGACATCTTGAAAACAGGAGTCTCAAGATTACTCAAACATGCATGAATCACTCTAAATATAATTTCTATGGAGGAAATGAGAAGAGGAACCAGCTATTGCATGGTTAAAAGCTCTAAAAAGTAGATTTTGCATAATAGGTCTGATTTAACAGCAAAGCAGTTCAAGACATACCATTATACTCCAGGAAAGACCCATAGCTGGTCAGGCATTAACCAGTCATGACCCTATAAATATATATGAAGAAAATGAATGCAACAAATTACTAGGACTATGCCACTTTTCAGTCTCCCATATAGTTCCCCCTGCTTTTCATCCCCATTGATTTAAAGTGAAGCCTCTCATTTGAATATCTTGATTAAGCCTGCTTTCTCCGGCGCTCTCTCCCTCCACCCTGCTCGCTCCGACAGCCCGGGGACCCTCACTAACTCCCCCTCTCCCCCTCCCTCTCCCTAGACCTTCGCCACCCCGCGTGTTTTATATCCCGGCCCGCTAAATTGACTCGTAAAGACTTGTAAAAATGACGACAGGTTAGCTAGCGTCCCCCCTCTCTCTTCCCCTTACCTACATGTGTGCCGGGGTCCCAGGTGGGCAGTTTGTCGAGCCGTTGAAAATGCTCTGACAGTTTCACAAGAGCGGGATATTTACAGAAACATGACCTCCACTATACAGCAGCTGATTCAGTCCTATTCAGACAGATGTGTGTAAGCGCTTTTACACAAACGTTAACCATGAGAAATAGACAATGACAAATAGAGATGTGGCAGTATATAAAACCTGAAATAACCCAATAAAACACATGATGAGGTCTTAAAGGGGCATTGTGTAACTTTTCCCCACCTGCTTTTCTCCATAGAGATGTCATTGCCTTGTCTGGAATGTCATTTGTTTAATTTCAAGCGTTTTTTATCACTACGAACAGGCTCGCCTCTCCACAGATCTGACCCGCGGCTTGTTCCATGCTTGTGTTCAAAGAGATATGTCTGTTTAATGCCATACTGTGGAACTTTCAAGGCAAACAAGTAACGTCTGCATAGAGACAAGCATGGAACACCGACAGATCAAGTTGCGGGTCAGATCTGCGGAGAGGCAAGCCTGTTAACAATGAAAATGCTGAGGTATTATCACTACGAACAGGCTCGCCTCTCCACAGATCTGACCCGCAACTTGATCCGTCTTTGTTCCAAGAGATGTGTCTGTTTAAAGCCATACTGTGGAACTTTCAAGGCAAACCAGTAACGTCTGCATAGAGACAAGCAGGTAGCATATATATGAAAAGTTACAGAGTGAATCTTTAAGTCTGTATATTGAGAGACAGGAAGAGAGCAACTGCCATGAAATCAATGACATAACATGCTTTGAAAGTCTCACTTATTGAACTCATACTGCATGTAAATTGTTTCAATTTCCAGGGTTCATATAGGGAAATTTATTCCGGAAGTTGCCGTGGGCGCCGCCATCACCATTCGGGTTGTATTATTTTGCGCGGAGCTGCCGATCTTGACAGTAAATAACTTCTTTACAGACTACAAAGCCTCCCAGAGAATCGGTGCATTATTGACTCGTTGCACATTTTACAAATCTGCAGACTTTATGTTATATTTTAGCAGCAAAACCTTTCACAGATTCTCCACAGAAATGAATCGAGAGGGCTGGAAGTGGGCGGGGCCTTGTACACGGTCAGTATCTTTTTATGTTTATTGACCCATCCTTAAAACCAGTAGTGTAATCTGTTAGAAGCAATGGGCATCCTCATGAGCAAACAACCCTCCCCATTTTGAATAAGGAGTACCTAGATGGAGGATTAGCCTTTTGTTATATATTAGCTGTATCTTGACATAGGTAGAATACGCAAACTCCTCACACAGTATAAGATTAAAAATGCTATTTTTATAGTTTGAAGCAAAAAGTATGTAGCCACCTTCTCCATTTTGAATAAGGAGTACCTAGATGGGGGATTAGCTGGGTCTTTACCCAGTCAGAACAAGCAAACTCCTCACATGGTATAAGATTAAAAATGCTACTTTTATAGTGTGAAACAAAAGTAATTAGCAACTCTATCCATGTTTAATCAGGAGTACCTAGATGGATGATTAGCCTTATTCATCCATCTAGGCACAGCATTTTTAATCTTATATTAGCTGTAGCTAGACACAGGCAGAATATGCAAACTTCTCACATGGTATAAGATTAAAAATGCTACTTTTATAGTCAGAAGTAAAAGTAATAAGCAACCGTATCCATGTTTAATCAGGAGTACCTAGATTGAGCCTTATATTATATACATTAGCTGTATCTTGACACAGGCAGAACAAGCAAACTCCTCACACAGTATAATAAAAATAAAAATGACACTTTTATAGTTGGAAGCGAAAGTGCTAGCTGTGAAGAAAATGTAATTGAGTTAAATTTTAGCTCGTTGAGAGACAATGTTAAAGATAATTAATATTAGCCTACTATTAATTTTTAGCAAAACTGCAGCAAAAAATGTTATCATATTAATCTGACCGTGGACTGTAGACAGCATCTAGGTACTCCTGATTAAACATGGATAGAGATGCTAATTATTTCTGCTTCTGACTATAAAAGTAGCATTTTTAATCTTACCATTTGAGCAGTTTGTATATTCTGCCTGTGTCAAGATACAGCTAATATATAATATCAGGCTAATCCTCCATCTAGGTACTCCTGATTCAAAATAGAGAGGGTTGCTAATTACTTTTGCATCAAACTATAAAAGCAGCATTTTTAATGTTATACTGTGTGAGATGTTTGTATATTCTGTCTGTGTCAAGATACAGCTAATACATAAAAGAGGCTAATCCTCCGTCTAGGTACTCCTGATTCAAAATAGAGAGGGTTGTTAATTATTTTTGCTTCAAACTATAAAAGTAGGATTTTTAATGTTATACCGTTTGAGGAGTTTGCATATTCTGCCTGTGTCAAGATGCAGCTACTTTATAATATAAGACTAATAGACCATCTAGGTACTCCTGATTAAACATGGAGAGGGTTGCTTATTACTTTCGCTTCAAACTATAAAAGTAGCATTTTTAATCTTATACCATGTGAGGAGTTTGCTTTTTCTCTCTGTGTCAAGGTATAGTGAATATGTAAAAGAGGCTAATCCTCCATCTAGGTAGTCCTGATTCAAAAGAAATTTGCATATTCTGCCTGTGTCAACATGCAGCTAATGTATAACATAGGGCAAATCATCCATCTAGGTACTCCTGATTAAATACAGATAGGGTTGCTAATTATTTTCCCTTCTGACTATAAAAGTAACATTTTTAATCTCATACCGCGTGAGGAGTTTGCATATTCTGCCTGTGTCAAGATGCAGCTAATTCATAATATAGGGCTAATCGTCCATCTAGGTACTCATGACTTAAAATAGAGAGGTTTGCTTATTACTTTTGCTTCAAACTATAAAAGTAGCATTTAAAATCTCATCCCGTGTGAGGAGTTGCTTGTTCTGCCTGTGTCGACATACAGTTAATAGACAGGAGTGGCTGGCAGTGAAGAAAATGTAATTGAGTTGGATTTAGAGACAATTTTAAGGGTAATTAATGTTAGCCTACTATTAATTCTTTGGAAAACTGCTGGAAAAAGTGAAATCGTATTAATCTGACCGTAGACTCATTACACGTGTTACATTTTATACGGGGTGACGATTCAGAGCCGTGCGTTAAATTTTCAATAAATGCTGCCGGTGTTATCCATATTTCAGTGCATACATTTTTTATACGGTTAACAGAGCTGTATAACTTGTATGGCTGTGTCTGGGAGAGCTATAGGCCGCCTTAAGGAATGGGGCTTTTTCCATTACTCTACCAGTGCCACCAGTGTAGTACAATACTGCAGTACTACCACCAACTCGGATGAAATATGAGGTACGAGGGAGCAGAAATACAGCTAATGAAGTGTGAGCGGAGTGAAGTTAACTCCCCTTTGTTCAAGAGGCTTTGTTTGAGATACGTATAGAATGAAATATTAATATGTAGTTTACAAAAGATTCTAAAAGACTAAATCACTACCTAATTACCTAAAGCTAATCACTTGTTTTAATGAATTTCTTGTTTCTCCTTAGTGGATTTTTAATTAGTTCTGTCAATGTCACCAGTAAAGAAAATACAGCTTCCCGGTTCTTATATAACACAGCGATATCATGATCCAGAGCACACACTTCTGCAACGATTTACGAAGATGTGAGTCCGGTTAACGGTGAATCTCCTCGAGTTTAGATAGGCGTGATTGACAGGTGGAGTAGCCAATCAGAGACATGCATAGTCCATCCATAGCAAAACCAATGTGGCTGCAGAATAAATGAGCAAAGCACTAAATTGCGACACTTAGGTGAGAGAAATGACATTTTGTTCTTAATGTCGGGCGACCAATGAGCTTCTTCGTTTCGCTTTTCGTGGAAATAAAAATCAAATCGGTTTTCACGTATTTTAGAAGGAGGAATCCCTGTGATTTAATAAATGCAGGACAAATAAGGAGCAACACTAAGGCTAAACAATCACATCTCCATAAGACAAGCAGGTGGCAGACCCTCCTCCATTATAAAAGTGCGTAATTACAGATTCAGATTCAAACATGTATCTGAACAGGAGCTGGTCGCGTCATTTGGAGCGTTTCTCGTGAGTTCACACTGTTCCCAGGCTCTTTCCCAGAACATTTGACACAGCTCTCACTCACAAACACACATGATGGTTCAATACTACATGACTGTCCACACATTGGCCTTAACTCTGTCACAAAAACTACAATTTGTGAGCTCCAAAAAATGGTATGCTTGCTTTTATTTAGACAGGGACAGTGCACGACATCACACTGACCTTAAAAAGCAGGAAAGACGTACAGTTTGGTGCCAGGTTATAGCATAAATACGAGTTTCCGCCTGTCGTCCCGGGACAGGCTGATGTTAAGTAAGAGAAACAGTTTGGTGAAGGCGGAAAAAAGACCTGTGAACATATGATACAAATACAACACAACTCACCCCTCAAATACACACACACACACACACACACACACAACCAGTCAATTTATTCACACACAATAAGTCAATTTCAGATATACAAATCCTCTTTCTTTCACACACATTCACTGATGGGTCTAAACTTGCTTTGATATTAGCCGTTTCCTTGTCACATGTGCAAACTTTTGAAAACTTGTGCGTGTTATAATCTCATTTGGCTTTCCACCGACTCACGGCAACAATAGAAAAAAGACATTTTAGCGAAAGAAATCCTACATTTTGGAACGGAACAAATGATTTCACAGATGTGTCAAACAGAGAGAAGCAGAGACGCTGTGTGAACATAGAGAAAACATACTTTTTCATACAGTTTCATATTATAGTACAAAATTAGTGTCGATGTATTTGCTATTCCAACATCTTTCAAATTTCCTCAGCATAAATATTACATAATTTACTTCAGAATTGGTCATGTGTACAGTTATATGTCGGATAATACAACACAGACAGGTTGAGAGATTTTAAGATAAAACCTGCTTCGGGGCGATGATTGATCAGTTTTGAATGAAAAACTGCATTTTGCTTAAAAATTCTGTTTAGGATTTTGCGTGAGCTGCTTTGCAAATATCACTTTTCGGCAGAGAAATGTGTCAAAGTGACTGAAAGTGTATTATTGTCTACGTCGAAACACGCAGCAGCATCATCAGACAGGCTGGACAACTTTGACAGAGACTAAAGCAGACACCGCTCCCCTTGAGGACCACCGGAGCGTGCAGACCACCATCACAGCCCCCTCTCCGGGGACCTCCCGATGATGTTCAAACCATAGTGTGTACTTTCTGTGTACTGTTGTGTACTTGGTCATATATGTGTGTGTGCATGTTGTCTGGTCTGGTCCTCGTTAGGTAACTCCTCCTTCAGGAACTATCCATGTGTGAAGGAGGGACACAAGTGGGCCGCTCCTAAAAGCTTTATGTGCTACTACTGTCACTATGCATCCACTATCACTCCGTCTGAGCTCAAAAAGGACAGAGATAAGGGGAGAGGGAGAGATTTGACATAAAAAATGAATAAATAAAATATATTCAGACAGATACGTGTAACGAGTTTTAGACGAATAATGTGGTGGAACATGTACAAAACATGAACTGAACTGTTAAAAGGTGGACTACGCAACTTTTTCTGCATTATGGAAGCTATACTACCTGTTTGTCTCCATGGAGATGTAATTCTTTTGTCTGTAAAGTTCCGCAGTATGGCTTTATATATATATTGCATTTATTTAATTTCAGGTGTTTTAATTGCTTATAAAATGCCTTAAAACTGTGAGTGACTTGCCTCTTTACTCTGTACCTTATTGGTATTACCTGCTTGTTCGAATAGATACGATAAATGCCATACTGTGGAATATTCCAGGCAATAACCTGCATGGAGACAAGGAGGTAGCAGTGTTTTATTCTTGTCCTTATTCAGAGGCAGCACAATATTCATCTGTGTGAGGTCAATGCGGTTTTATTCCAAAATGGTTTATATTCCTCCATCAAATCAAACGTTTGAGAAATGTCACTGTGTTCTACAAGGTCACAAAAGGAGAGCAAATGGAAGGATTGGTTGTGCAAGATTTTTGAGCTGGTTTGTAAAATAAAGCTTAAAGAACATGTATTACGCAAAACATACCTCTTTGAGCTTTTAACCAGGTTGTATTTTTGTCCCCTCACCAAAAACTCACCTGGAGTTGTCTTTTACTTCATTCATGCATGTTTCATTAATCCATGAATCCACAGCCGAGCTCTAAGCACCCAGAAATGTTCTGTTTGCATTTTACCAGTTTTGTTATGTCATAGATAAAACTCCAACCTTCTTCTGCACAATATTTAAGCCCATAAACCATCTCCAGTTTGATTCTATGGTCAAATTTATATAGTTGAAATGCCTCATTGGAAACTGAGTTAGTTTATTAAATCTATTTTTTTTCCAAATGCAGACATTATTTTAAATTAGAAAGTGAGAAATACCTACCCCAAGGAGACCCCAGGCATGCTTTAAAAAGTGAATTAAAGCCACAAGAATGCATACTATGTGTTATTTAAAGTAAAAACTGTTTGTAAATGGCATAAAAAGAGACAATATTTTCAAAGCTGTTTTTTTGACACCTGCCCTCCATCTGAAATGATGAAATAATCAAACTGTGGAACATGAATGCAGCCCATTGAGTTGAACTGAAAAATGTTTGTGTCCATTCAGCGACAGATCTATTTTGACAAACTTTATCACCTTGACAACTTCTGTTCAGTTGAGTGTTTTATTTTCTCATTTGATATCAACAGTAGTGGAGAGTACCTCACAAAAACAACCCAAGAAAGTCCAAGAAATAACTGTAAAGAGTAACTAATATTGTCAACGTAAAGCTTTTGTCACCTGCAGATTTACTCAGAGTATGAAGAGTAACCAAAACTTTTACTCGAGTATATGTCAAATGAATTTTTCAAGTACGAGTAAAATGGTATCTGGAAGTCCTGAGATGTACAATGAATGTAAAGCCACAATATTTAAGTCTTTACTCAAAACAAATGAATAACTAAATAAAAAGCATGTGTTATTTCCATGTTAATTTCAATGAAAAACATGGATACTCAGATCGGGCTTGCATCTCCACAAACCTGACTCTTATTTGGAATAGTGAGCCTCTTCCTGCTTATTTCCATGGAGATAGTGTTACGCAACATACCTATCTCCATGGAGAATGTTCTGAAGCATGATTTTAACTTTGTATTTCCAGGGAATCAGGCAAGTGACGTGCCACCTCTGAAAAGTTGCACTGTACTTTTAAAAAATGCACTCGATTAAAGGGCCCATGTTACACTTTTCTCTGATCTGTGTTATAATGTTGTTTCCTCATCACAAACAGACCTGGAGTTGGGTTTTGTTTCATTCACACATGTTTAACTCACAAACCCTGCAAATTCTCAGACAGAAAACACTCTGTTCCACCTTGTGATGTCATCATGTGGTAATACAGGAAGTGCTCCGCCGTGTTTTAAACTCCACACATTTTCAGTAGAATCACTTGGATGATTTCAGACCTGGAATTGCCAATCTGTACTGAAATAAAGGTAAAAAGTAGCTGTTAACTTAATAAAAATAACATAAAAACTACCCCTTCATGACATCACAAGGTGGAACAGAGCATTTTGAGCTTTGTAGATGTTACAGACTAAATTACTTAAACATGTGTGAATGAAACGAAACAACTCCAGGTCTGTTTTTGATGAACATTATAACATGGTAATATCGGACCTTTAAATGCACAACTTCTGTTTATCAGTGGCAAATTTTTCCCTTTTGTCAGAGTTGAAAAGGTAACAGGGAGGACAAGCGTATCTGTAAACACCGAGCAGAGGAAAGCTCCCCCCTTTAGAGTGGAGGGGCTTAACGCCAGCGATAGGGTCTTAATCAGGTGTGGGGCAGTAGTTATCTTGGACAAATGAAACGCTCAGATAACCTCCACAAAGATTCCTGTTTTCGCTCTCGTCTTTGCTTTGCTTGTTCGCACTATCAGAGCTCCACCGCTCAAGGCCCATTCTTAACACCTCGTCACGTTTACCTGCAGTTAGAAAGTCATACGTGTCCTTGGTAGTTACCATAGAAACAAGCTTGCAGTTTTTGACTAATCGAAAAAAAAAGGTTTAATGAATTGCGTTTTGGAAAGTTCTCGTTTTTGACAAAGGCGTGAGTAAGTGGATTTTTAAAGGGCACGTATTACGCTATGTTCTATGTTATAATGTTGTTTCCTCATTAAAAACAGACCTGGAGTTGTGGTTTTGTTTCATTCACACATGTTTAACACACAAACCCTGCACATTTAGGCTTCTTCTGAGTTCTTCGCAAACAGAAAACACTCTGTTCCACTTTGTGATGTCATGTGGGTGATACAGGAAGTGCTGTTTTTAAACTCCATGCGCATTCATTTGGATAATCTCAGCCCTGGAATTGCTAATCTCTGCTAAACAAAAGGTAAAAAGTAGCTCTAGAGACAATAGCGACACAGAGGCTACAACTAAAACGCAAAACAATTTACTTTAGCGATGTTGCCCAATAAGAAATAATAACCAATCACCGCAATAGCCTCACAATAGCATCCTCACAGCCATGTGTTTCAGGTTTTCAAGTGATTCCTTCCAGATTTGAAGGGTTTTTGTGAGGATATAATCTTTTAATTTCAATTGTGCTTATTGTAAATACTTTCCCCTGTTTTTTTTTTACCCTCAGTCATTATAGTTTTGACATGGACGGCTCATGCATGTCCCTGATTGGCTAATTCACCTGTCAATCACACTCGTCTGAACGCTGGATTAAGACCGGTGACCAGACTGCACATCTTTATAAAGTATCGGATATGTATCGTGTATCCTTGCTATTAAAATAAGATATATAAGTACGCAGTTGTGTGTAGGAGCAGTTATGTATTGTATAGGAGTATTTTAGTGTAAACTAGCGTTCCTACAATAGCATGATTTCAATTACGTTATTGTTATGACACCGGAGAACCACTGCCATGCCAAACCCCTCACAACAGGAAGGAATCATTATGTCTGAAACTCATAAATATTAGATGCAAGACCTTTGTAAACATTGAGGCTAATGGGAAAACAATACAAGCGTTTTCCCAGTCATACCCTTTTTTTTTTTTTGTAAATGAAGGCAGACATGTCGCAAAATCTACTTTTTACAGCTTTTCACTATGTTATAGCTGTTTTGTGATAGTGATTCGTAAGACGCCATATTGCTGATCAACTCCCATTTTCTGTGACGTACTTACTTCGTTCTCCAATTTTCTTTTTTTAAAACAGTGATGCACGTAGGACTTGTGTGGTCATTTTGGTACAAGTGAAAAAATCCACTTCTCGCTAACGTGATCTGCAGCTGTCCACAGGAGGAACCGTGTAGTAACATCCGGAGGGACCAAAGATGTAGACTCGGGAAAACAGTTCAACAGTTTATTAACAAAACATGAATAATCATATGTGAAAGGTGGTTATCGGAGCAAGTGGTGGAGGGATGGGTCGGCGGTGGAGGCGTTCGTACCGGTCGTGGTGAGGTGGGTCAGAAGCGGAGGTGCACGGACAGTCCAGGAAGCAAAATCTGGCAAAAAAAACCCAAGAAAGACAGACTGAAGCGGACAGTACCACGAGGATACGCTGACGATCTTTCGCCGAGTGTAGGAATCCTCAGCGTCTTAGTACTCCCCAGGTGGAGGCTCGATTTCTTGTTCGGATGCAGGTGTGCGGAGGCGGTGCCAGAGTCTCCGCCCAGTTCCAGGTATAGACACAGAAGGGAGGGGGAAGACAGCGCCGAAACACAAGGACAGACGATGTGACGATGTACACAACGACGTCGAATCCCATTGGCCCCCGCGGTTTTCTAATGCGGAAATCGGCGGATATTGCGATTTAAAATGTGCAAATTATACCATAACGATATGCAGGCATCAACTATATAGCAGACGCAAGCACGATATTCATCTGAGACTCAACTTTCAGTGTTAAGATTACTTTAATTTGAATGTATCTCTCAAAGTGTCATGGTACAACCGGGTACATAGCATTACAGAGTACACTTTGAACTAGCATCTTAAATGTAAAGCGAACAACACATTCATATATTCCCCAAAAATCCACCTGAATACAGATGGCCGCATTAGGCCCTGTAGTGCGAGCGCCCAAAATAGCATCTGCTTCATGGCAAAATACGGCACTATAGCAGAGTGTTATGTGCATCTCTGAATGGATATGCCTTCAATTATTAATGCTAGCGTTCTATGCCTGATTTAGCTTGCACACTCCTGCTGCTACGGCTGAGTACTGACCAGCCACTTCTACTCTGGCCGACAGCACTGTGACTATTCCTGCACAAAGTCACTGAATTATCCCGGAAAATAAATATGTTTTAAGTTGTAGCAGGCAGTTTCTAGCAGTAGTACATATACAACACGGCCGTAGTAGTGGTAAGACACGTGTATGCCTTTGCCTTTATCATTTTGTTCATTAGGGGAGAAGTACTTTTAATTTTAGGCTTACGAAGTTTGGAAATGGAGCAGTGCTTATGCGTGTTGCAATCATCTAACTCCTGAAGACATAGATGCAACTTGACAGTGTTGGGAAGTAACTAAATACATATACCAAGAAAAGCCATTTTGAATAGTAATTTTGAGTTACTTTACTACACTATAGTTACTCTTTCATTTTGTGGTATTCAGAATACTTTTTGAAATAATGAACAGAATACATTGCAGTGCTTCATCATTCAATTTTAGCTTTGGACTACACAGAATTAGTTAGGGAAAAAAAAAGACAGCGCACTCTTCTGGTGAGTGTATGTGCAATGTGTCCTTCTGTAATTAGACATGACTAATGCATAACAAAAAAAAAAAAAAGTATTCAGAATGCAGGACTCTGATTGGCCCATGTAACGGAATATGTTACAAAATACATTTTAATCCAGGTATTGAGTATTCTGTAACTAAATACATTTTCAAAGTATTCTTCCCATCACTATATACTGACATACTTGAACACATGTTAGCTTTAGTGGGAATATCACAGTCTGTAGTTAATTAAGCCTAATATAATTTCTAGTAATGTCAGTGCTATAGACAAAATAAATAAATGAATAAATGAATAAATAAATAAATAAATAAATAAATAAATAATAAATACATAAATAAATAAATAAATAAATAAATAAATAAATAAATAATAATTACTGGAATGAGAGATTACATAAAATTCAACTGGGTATATGCATTTTGTGAAGGTGCTTTATTTCAAAATATGGGGGTGATTCATCAAATAAAGTACAACATAATGCTTAGAAAATAAAGGGATCTCTAACAGACCACCAGGGATGTAAGATTAAACTTAAAGTGAAACTGCAGTGGACTATATATGTTGAATTACAAGCTCTTATCCCAACCAGAGGAACAGCAGGCACTACATAGACCATGATCCTTTGCTCTGTTCCTGTGATATTAATATGAACAACAATTGTTATTACATTAGGCAATATTAATATCTTAACCCTTTAGAATACAGCCTCTTCTGTACTGGTTTTCTGTGTATAACATGCAGAAGATCTCTCAGTCTGGTCACCTCCTCCTCTTCAAACTGAGCTGTCCAATCAGATTTGTTTATTTCTGTGACACGTGAGAATCGAACAACCTCATTGGTCCCTCATCATTTAGTATTTCACTCATTGATAAGACCAGAAATCCATGATGTTTTTCAACTATTCCTGTTTTTTCCCCTCATAACCTGTAATTATTGTTTTGACTAGGTCCGACCATGCACGCCCCTGATTGGCTGATCCACCTGTCAATCACACCAACACTGATGCTTCTATGAAAAGTCTTGGAGAAGCTGACCGGACAATTAGAATATGATCATAATAGCTTGTATGGCTTGTGAGAGAATGTTTAGTGCAAAGTAGCATTTGTGTAGTAGCATGGAGCTGATTGGCTGATCCACCTGTCAATCACGTCTATTTGAACTCAGGACATAAGACTGCAGTGCCCAGACTGCACTTCTATGTAAAGTATTGGAGAAGCTTACCAGACAATTAGAATACAATCAGCGAGGGCATTTTTATTGAAACAAAAAAGCAACAGCATTTCTACACTACCTCAATACTTCCCTTCTTTATTTCAGTGACATATGAGAATCCAGCAATCTCATTGGTCATCTATCATTTTGAACAAAATCAGACTTCACATCGTTAAGTGCTTCAGTCTTTTGACATCTTTCATTTTTTCCTCGTAAACAGCCGTTTTTGTTTCGATACGGACTGACCATGCATGTCCCTGATTGGCTAATCCACCTGTCAATCACAAACATCTGAACTAGGGACATAGAATATAATCATAATAGCATATATGGCTTGTGAGGACATTTTTAGTAGAACGTGGTATTTCTGCAATACCTCTTTCCTCCTCAACATATCTGTTACATCCTGGTCCAACAAGCAGACGCCATATTTGTTTTGATACAGACAGACCATGCATGTCCCTGATTGGCTAATCCTCCTGTCAATCACACAGATCTAAAATAGGTACATAAGACCCCAGCGCTCAGACTACACTTAGACTATGATCATAATAGCATTTAAGGCTTGTGAGGACATTTTGTAGAAGAAAGTAGCATTTCTACTATTTTTATTTTCACAGTATCTCAGTAAATATCCTGAGATCTGTTACATCCGCATCCAAAACACAAATAATAGTGTGAGTAAATGAAAAGAAACAAGTGCAGAATAGCTGTCTAGTCCTTCCTATTCATTTGCCCATCAGGCTGTGAGGTCTTACAGTGAGACAGTGAATAGACTCTCCCCTTTTCTTCTTTCTTCAGAGACGAGGGGTTCAGACACGCTCACACGCGCTCGCTATCTGGAAGCAAAAAATAGAGTGTCACCGCGAACTCCAGGAACGCGACTCAAAGAGGGGCTTGTAATATTTTCGGCTCTTCAACATCTTTTGATTTAATCTTCGGAGTAACTCTTTTTTATCCCTGCATGCGTGCGTTGCCATGGAAACAGGTGGAGGATGGGGCAGAGGAGGGAGGAGAGGGAGGGGAGGGGCGCGAGGTGCTGATAACGGGATGGGAGCGGGGGGGGGGGGGGGGGGGTCTTTCATTTAGGAATTGAGGATTAGCTGTCAGAAGGAAGAAAAGGTGCCTGTCCCGCACTGTACATTCTGAGTTTGAGCAAATTGGACTATAGTAGCAGAGTAATGCAGTATACCATTTTAAAATACACTGTAGTTTCAGTACTTTTACTCAGGCAAGCAAAGAGTGACCTGTATTTTTTGGATTAGCATCGCTAGTAGCAGTAGTAGTAGTAGTGGTAGTTGTATTAAATGTGTTAGTGTGTAGTAGTTTGTGTTCATTTTTACAGTCTGTGAGCTTAAAAGTTCAAAATGAAAGTATAAAGTAAAGGTAGTCTATACAAATATGAAGTAGCAGTAGTCGAGTAGTGTAGAAGTAGGTGGAAAAGAATAATAGTACAAAGTTAACTGTAGTAGCAGTAGTAGCAGCAGTAGTAGTAGTAGTTGAGTCTGGAACAGTGGTATTAAATGTGTTAATGTGTAGTCTATACAAGTATGAAGTACTAGTAGTAGTCTTATCAGCAGTATTGCAAGGAGTAGAGTAGAAGTACAAGTAGTCATATCTGGAAAAGAGTAAGAAGTACAAATTTTACTACTAATAGCTGGGAAAAGGTGACATACTGCAAGTTTAGTTTAGTTAACAGTAGTAGTAGTAGTAGTAGTAGTAGTAGTAGTAGTAGTAGAAGCAGCAGTAGTAGTAGTAGTAGTAGTAGTCAGGACTTACAATGGCATTAAACGTGCTAGAGTGTAGTATTTTCTGTTCATTTTTACAATCTATGAGTTTAGAAGTTCAAAGGGAAGTATATAGTAAATGTAGTCTATACAAGTATGAAGTAGTAGTAGTAGTAGTAGTCTTCACAGCAGTATTGCAAGGTGTAGAGTAGAAGTAGAAGTAGTTGTATCTGGAAAAGAGTAAGGAGTACAAATTTTAGTGCTAATAGCTGGGAAAAGGTGACATACTGCAAGTTTAGTTTAGTTAACAGTAGTAGTAGTAGTAGTAGCAGTAGCAGCAGTAGTAGAAGTAGTGCCAGTAATTATTGTGATATTAATGTGTTAGAATGTAGTATTTTATGTTCCTGTTTTACAATCTTCGACGTTCGAAGAGAAGTATATAGGAAATGTAGTCTATACAAATATGAAGTAGTAGTAGTAGTCTTCACAGCAGTATTGCAAGGAGTAGAGTAGAAGTAGAAGTTCTGGAAAAGAATAAGTAGTACAATTTTTACTGCTAATAACTGGGAAAAGGTGACATATTACAAGTTTAGTTTCGTTAACAGTAGAAGTTGTAGTAGATGTTGTCGTAATAGCAGTATTTTGTCCATCATTTTATTCCTTTTGCATCTGCGTGTGGCAGAACCAGTAGTAGCTGCTGTAGTAATAGTAGTAGTAGTATAATCAACAGTACAACAACAAGCTCCTGTGGTCCAAAAGTACTACATAACACTAGCTTATGTTCAATTCCTTCATGTATAATCATATATTTTTTACAGTATCTGGAACAGTTGCAGCAGTAGTAGTGAGAGTATGTCTAGTACATTCACGTTGCAGAGTATACGCAGTATCTATAACGCGACGAAGGTCTTTGATTTAGCCGTTAAACTGCAGCTAGTCAGTATAAAACGCCCCTGTCCCTTCACTTGAGCTTCACTCTGCCTCCCATCACCTCTGCGTCCTTGACAAGGCAATGCACAAAGGTATTTATCTTCCTACATCCCCATTAATTACTCTCCAATTAGCTACTCCCACAGTGGAACCGGAGAGATGTCAGGGAGGTCCACTCACTTACCCACAATGCACCACACCAACTGAACTGAGAGGGGAACTTTTTACACGGCGACTTACAGTAATACAACCATTCACATGTCCATTCATCTTTTGGCTTGTGGTCTGAAAGAGGTCCAAGATTTGTCGCTAAATAGCTGTTTTAGCTAATTGGCTAGGCAGCTTAGCGTATTTGATGTAGCTAGCGTGGCGGCTTTCATGTCATTGATGCGGGCTTATTAGCGCTGCCCCTCCAAACCCTCCTTCAGTGGATAGGCTGCAGAAGAGGGAGCCAAAGTTGTGGATATTTTTGTGTGAAGGGGTGATGGAGCCGGAGAGAAGCTGTCTAATTGGTTGGTGCTTTGAGCTGCAGGCAAGGACTGTGCAAGAGGCATGGATTTAGCCCGTCTGATGCCACAGTGTACTGAGCACCACTGCTACTAGTTTATTTTCGTTTTACTTCCCGTTTTTGCACTTGTACTTTTGTTTTTGTGTAGGGAAATGTTAGCTTTCATTCAACAGCCAAAGAACAATGTACATCACTGCGTACTTTTTTATACATAAAGACGACATTCTTGACCTTCTGACTGTGTTTCCATTTTTGAAGTACAGTGGTCCCTCGTTTATCGCGGGGGTCACGTTCCAAAAATAACCCGCGATATTAGTCAGCTTTATTTTTTACAATTATTATATATGTTTCTTGGCTGTAAAACTCCTCACCACACACTTTATACACTTTTCTCACACAGGCATTAACATTTTCTCACATTTCTCTCTCGTTTAAACTCTCTCAAAGTTCAAACCTTCGTATATTATCTCCCTCTTCCTCGATGATCTTTAAATGTGTTGTTCTCGTGTCTCTGCTCCAGCTGTATCCACAGAGGCGCCTCTCCGTGCACAGAAACACTTTTAACTCCAAAGCGTTTCTGAAATTTGTCGGTGCAGGACGTTTTGACATTGTGGGTTTTGTCGGGGAGAAAACTTGCAAACATACAGCACTTAAGAGTCACACTGCGATCCAGCATTTATGTAAATTTGAAAAAAAACTGATGGACAATGGTCTACAGTCCCTCAGCCAATCAGGACGCAGAACACAATGCACAATCATACACTGGAAAAAAGCATGAACAATTGCACTAAAAAATCCTCGAAGGCCTCGAAAGGTGAGGGACAACTGTCATTTATAATTTAAAGGTCTTACATTACGTTAATCTGACTCTTGTGAGCTAAATCATGTTATAATGTTGTTACCTCCTCAAAAATATACCTGGAGTTGTGTTTTGTTTCATTCACACTTTATTATTAGTCAAATGCTCTGTTCCACCTTATGATGTCATGACGTGGTACTTTTCAAATCAACAACTACCTTTTACCTTTAGTTCAGCAGAGATTGGCAGTTCCAGTAGTGAAATAATCCAAATGATTCTAGTGAAGGTGTGAGGCGGAACGGAGTGTTTTTCTGTTTGAGAGAAGAACTAAAAGTCTAAATAAGGAGGAAACAAAACATCTCCAGGCATGTTTTTGATGAGGAAACATCATAGATCAGAAAATGGCATCATACGGGCCCTTAAAGATGTATGCTGTTGCCGGGTCTGGATTTCCTTAAAAATACAGGAAATGCAAAATGAGTCGTATCTACAGGTTGTATGTGGGGTGACGCTGGTGCAGAGCTGGTATCCTTATCCGACCAGCCACAGAGTGCACACGGGTTTCATTTTGAGTGTTCTGGTGTTCATTTTTCATTTTTATCTGTGTCCGTGTAAGTCGCATTGGGAAGGGCATCTGACATAAATATCTATGCTTTACTAACTCTACCACCAATTAGAGGGGCTGGTACAGACTGTAGTTGTGTCCTTAGGCAAGACACTTTACCCACGTTGCCTGGTATGAAAGTGGTATGTGCATGACCGAGTTGGTGATGGTCGGAGGGGCCAATGGTGCAGATTGGCAGTCTCTTTTCTGTCAGTTTGCCACAGGGCAGATGTGTTGTATTATCACCATGTTAAAGGGAAGGAACTATAGAAATCCACAGCATAAAAGGGCCCATTTTATGCTCTTTTGTGATCTGTTATAATGTCGTTTCCTCATTACAAACAGACCTGTTGTTGTGTTTTGTGTTTTCAGCCTTGGAATTGCCAATCGCAACTGAAGAAAAAGTAAAAGGAGCTATTAACTTGAAAACCATCATGATATCATAAGGTGGAACAAAGCATTTTGAGATGTAGACAGACTAATAAAGTGTTACTCAAACATCCGTCCATCTATTTTCTTCCGCTTATCCGGGGGTAGCAGTGTAAGCAGGGACTCCCAGACTTACCTCAGACACGTCCTCCAGCTCCTCCGGTGGGACCCCAAGGCGTTCCCAGGCCAGCCGAGAGACATAGTCCCTCCAGCGTGTTCTGGGTCTTCCCCGGGGCCTCCTCCCAGTTGGACATGCCCGGAACACCTCCCTAGGAAGGCGTCCAGGTGTGTAGGAGCAGCTCCTCCCATGTGACCGAGCTCCTCACCTTATCTCTAAAGAAGCGCCCAGACACCCTGCGGAGGAAGCCCGTTTCGGCCGCTTGTATCTGAGATTTGTTCTTTTGGTCATTACCCAAACCTCATAACCATAGGTGAGGGTAGGAACGTAGATTGGCCAGTAAATCGAGAGCTTTTCCTTCTTTACCACGACAGACCGATACAGCAAAGCATCACTGCAGACGCTCCACCGATGTTAATCTCACGCTCCATCTATCCCTCACTCATGAACAAGACCTGCACTCAAACATCCTCAAACATGTGTGAATGAAACAAAACACAACTCCAGGTCTGTTTTTGAGGAGGTAAGTGCATTATAACATGGCTTAAAGCTCACAAGAGTCAGTTTTATGCAATATAGGACCTGTACGATTATTATTATAGACCAAACTAAAATGAGTTATCAGAAAGGACAGAAATATGAAAATGATCTTCTCTGTTGCTAGGGTGCATCCAAAAATGAAATCTCCCAAACCTCCTTGAGTGTATCGCCTGGAGGAGGGCAGAGGAGGTAGAGTTAGGCTTGGCTTGTTACCGTGCCTGCACAGACCTAGAGAGCGGCTGCTAATTGGTTTACTTTGAGAGGGGAGCGCCGAGCTTTGGGCAAGGACACCGAATGGCATGGACCGGGTCTTTAGCAGAGTTTAGCCTCGGAGACAGAATTAACCGACGCCTGCAGCCTTCACATGAGCTCAGTGCTTTTGACAAGTGTAAAACAAACATGTGCTAAAGTGAAAAAGGGGTTTCTGCTGACACGCTAACACGGCGTATGAGCATTAGTGAAGCTCGTAGGACGCTCATTAGGACAGAGCAGAGGACTAACTACCCCAAGAGCTCTTTAAATATGGACTCTGCACTTTCAACTAATCTAATGCTGGTTTGAAGTACCGAGCTCCCGCTGCTGGAGACGAGCTGTACTTTCAGTCAAGTAGATTACTCACGCAAGCTGGACAGTTTTGTAATAATAGCGATAAAAAGTATGAAACTGCTGTCACAATACGCACATTTTAAACTAGTGTAACGAGCTGGTATTTTGTGTTTAGTTTAGAGTTGACACCTTTTGCACAGCGTCAACCAATCAGAGACTACGATCCAGGGATGTAGCAGCGTCATTATCCGGAAAAAGTACAAAGACATCAATTACAAACTAGCAGCAATACAGAACTTTTTTTTTTAATGTTATCAATAGTAGTAGTACTAGTTGTAGTAATTGTAGTAGCAGCAGCATTTTTATGAAGTGGAATTGTTACATTAGTTATTGCCAGTGGTGCAAGACTTATTCAGTTTTGTTAGTTAAGTAAAAGTACAGATACTGGCGCAAAAAAAAAAAAAAAAAAAAAAAAAAGGACAAAACAAAAAAAAAAAAAAAAAAAACGTAAAAGTATCACATGAAAAAAAAATCTACTAAGGTAAAAGTATCTGTTAATAAATAAAAAAAAAAAGAGTAAAAAGTAAAAGAATGTTGTGCTGATTTTGAGATCTATAATAAAGTTCAAATGGAGTGATTTGTGCTGAAACAGAAATAATTGAATTTATCATTGTCGAGCTTTTCAGTCCTGCTCAAAAATGCAGTGAAGCAGAAAACACAGATACCTGCTCTGTATTGAAGTAAAAGTAAACTGCATTCATTTTAAAATGTACTTAAGTAAAGTACCTGAAAGAGACAAAAAAAAAAAAGATAAGATAAAAAGATACCTAAAATGTATACTTGAGTACAGTACTTTTACGTTATTACGTTCCACCACTGGGATTTTTTTTTTTTTTTTTACTTTTTTGTATTGAATAAAGCTTATCACTTTTCAATATTTCTAAGTGGCTAAACAAAATGTCTTTGCTTCTGGAAAAAAAAAAAAAAAAAAAAAAAAAAATCAATGGGGGAATCATATTTTAAGTCAAATTTTCTAGGCCCACAGGCAGGTTTTTCATATTATTATTATTTTCTGAAACCACAAAATCCACCAAAACCAAACTCCCTTGTCCACATCAGGCTCATCCCCTGTATGAGCCCAGACAGTCAGCATGTTAATGTGTGTAAACAAGTGCTCTGTGATATGAGAGCACCGGGGGGGGGGGTGGAACCAGGGAGAGAGGCTGAGTCGGCACCGCTTTCTCCCCACGAGCCGCGCACTTGGCCCGGGGTTGTTGATGAGTTCTTTAGCCGCGCCGCCTGGAGGACCCCCTTATCCCCCCCCTCGTCTCTCTCGCCTCCTCCCTTCTGCTGTGTTGTGCTGACTGGACAAACAGGAGGAGATGGAGACGAGCTTGTTGGTGGAGCTTTGATCACAGTAGACGTGGAGATAAGATGCGGGTGTTGTAGTGATTATTGCGCCCGAGTCCGCACGGGGGGCTCACGCGCTGTCCGATCTCGTTCTGATATAGGTCAGTGTGGGGGGGGCGACTGTCAGTTACACTACACTTTGTATTAGCTTCACTCACTTGTGTTACCCTTGGCCTTAAGAGACGTGATTAAACAGGCTGCAGCAGGGAGGAAATAGCTTGAGATTTTAAGAAAGTTTTTCTTTGAATTATAAGTACATTTAAATATATGCCGACATTTGGCTGCTTTGCATAACTTTACAAAAACAGCTTAACAAAAATATAAACAATAGATCTTACGGGAGTTTGTTTAGTTTATTTTTACTTTATATTTTAGTTCAAATAAGTTCATTCACTACAAGTATTTTTATCATAATTATTTTTACATGGGTTGACAATAATTGTCGTTATACTTGTAAAAGTTTAAAATGATCTAGAGACACTGTGTAACTTTTCTGGTAGAGAGCCTGCTGCTTGTTTCCATGGGGATGTTATTGCTTTGGAAAGTTCCACAGTGACACTAAATATATCATCTGGAAGCACACTCACGGTGAGAACGCATGTTTTTCAGGGCTTTTTATTTGTAATCGGTGCAGAAATGCAATTAAAAACTTTAGGAAAAGTAATGACGGTGTAGTGATGATGTAGTGATGGTGTATTGACAATGTAGTGATGGTGTAGTGACGGTGTAGTGATGGTGCAGTGATGATATAGAGATGCTGTAGTGATGGTGTAGTGACAATGTAGTGATGGTGCAGTGATGATGTAGTGATGGTGTAGTGATGGTGTAGAGATGGTGTAGAGATGGTGTAGTGATGGTGTAGAGATGATATAGTGATGGTGTAGTGATGGTGCAGTGACGATGTAGTGATGATGTAGTGATGGTGTAGTGACGATGTAGTATTGCTGTAGTGACGGTGTACTGATGATGTAGTGATGGTGTAGTGACAATGTAGTGACGGTGTGCTGACGGTGTGGTGACAATGTAGTGACGATGTAGTGACGATGTAGTGACTGTGTAGTGACGGTGCAGTGACGATGTAGTGACGTTGTCGTGATAATGTTGTGATGGTGTCGTGACGGTGTAGTGATGGTGTAGTGATCATGTAGTGATGATGT
Source organism: Periophthalmus modestus (assembly GCA_019594935.1). Classification (NCBI taxonomy): domain Eukaryota; kingdom Metazoa; phylum Chordata; class Actinopteri; order Gobiiformes; family Gobiidae; genus Periophthalmus; species Periophthalmus modestus. The sequence goes on from JAIEZT010000021.1 coordinate 13,645,688, forward strand.
AGTGACGATGTAGTGATGGTGCAGTGATGATGTAGTGATGGTGTAGTGATGATGTAGTGAGGATGTAGTGATAATGTAGTGATGGTGTAGTGACGGTGTAGTGATAATGTAGTGATGGTGTAGTGATGATGTAGTGCCGATGTAGAGACCGGTGTAGTAGGCTGCTTTACATATTTTTTCAGACAATAGGAGAAGGTTATGTCTCCCCTATTGTCATATCTGACCTTTGCAAGAGACAAGACCACATCATGGACTGGAACAATGCCAGGGTCATCTGTGCTGGAAGCAGAAAATACCTTCTCTGGATCAAAGAGGCCATCAAGATCCGCAAACAAGGTCCAACGAGCATAAATCGTGACAAGGGAGCATACACCTTATCGCACACGTGGGGATGCAGTCCTGGAGAAGGCATCTGACAGTGGGTAGTAGTACGGTCCAGCAAAACCGTGTAAGCAGCCTACAAGACACGCCGCTACACCATCATGTGACGCTTCTGAGGAAGATACAGGAGGTGAAACATGTAAAGCAGGTGAACAAACGCTTCTGTCTGACAAAAAGAATCGCTAATTATACGTTTAAAACTGAAGACAGGGTGAACCTTGAATGTGTTATGATGATTTTGTTCGCCTTTGCATCTGAAAACTTACTGTAGACAAGCTATTGTTCTTGTTCGTTCTTTCTCATTCTCATAATATGTTTCTTTAACTAATGGTGAACATTTATGAAGCTGGGTTTTAATGTAGCTACGATATTGCGTTGACCAACCTTTCATTTATTCACACGTGATTCATCATATAAGTATTGTGGACGTAATCCCTCATTCAGACAGGAGTGGTCCACGGAAGCTTGCCGTATACAGCATTATTTAGGTGACTCATTCAATTTGTATGTTTTATTTATTAGGCGCTATCAGTAACACTATTTAAAGAGGGGTATTGTACTTTTATGGGGTATTAACTGCTAACACATAACATATTTGGATCACCATGTTACCTTTTATTGTTTGCAAAGTCACCGAAAACAACATATTAACATGTTTTATAAGCTTCACTTTTGTTTTTGACGCTCTCAGTCCCCCCTGCAGTCACTCCCCCTAGATCCCTAGATTACTCAAACATGCGCGGATGGAACTTACATAACATATAACCACTTCAGGCGTGTTTTTTGATGAGGAAACAGTGTTAAAACATGGTAGTAAGCGCCAAAAAAAAGTCAATTTTGCATAACTCCTCCCCTTTAAGGCAAGGGGCAGGTATGTCTAGACTGTTATATAGACCGATTCTTGTGACCCTATCATGTGCAATCTCCTTCTTTTCAAGTTCGTTGGTAAAATACATGTCTCAGTTCGCAAAAAACAAAATGCAATAGTATTTTCATCATTGCTCTATCTGTAGAGAGGAGCATTAAGTTGTCTCGTATTGATAGCTGGCGTTGTATTCACTCTGCAGAATGAGAGGTGTGCAGACAGGGAGGCATCATTGAGCTGCAGTCTGAATACCAAGAGCCTCTGGGGAACAACGCAAGATTAAAAACTGCGAGGGATCCTTAAAGCGTGCTACGTCGCCACAAAAACTGCAAGCTCCATAAAAGTCAGAGAGTCGACTGGAAGAGTAAAGGAAATTAGGTCGACAACACTTCCTAGAAATGCTCAAAAAGTTAGAAGACTGTTCTGATTGGGTTTGGTGTCTTTGAAATCAAACGTTACAGACAGATTGCATGGTTTTGACTCGCGTTTCATGTTTTGCAAATGCGATCTGGGGAGAGAGGATTTTGTTCAGTAGTTGCATTATGTTAAATAGCTTTACTGTGTGTTGCTATATTTGGACTGTAGCTAGGCATAATCAAATCGGACGAGTGTAAAAGAGTATTATAGACTTTCTTTAACCATCTCAAACTGTTTAAATGTAGGAGAAAGGAAGAGCACCTGGCGGAAAATCTACAATCCATTCCATTTTTTTTATAATTCACATGATTTTAACATCATAATTTGAACTTCCTAATATAATCATAGCGAAAATCTAGAGCGTCTGTCCACTGATCCAAAGGTCGGTGGTTCAAATCCCGCTCTCGACATAAACATCGTTGGTTGAGCGGTCAGATCCGCAGACCCACAGGTTGACGGTGCGATTCCTGCTCCCACAGATGAATGCTGTTGTTGTGTCATTGGGCAAGACACTTGACCCACCTCGCCCCCGCTGTCTATCTATTGGTGTATGTGAATGGGCGAGTGGTTTCATGATGTAAAGCAATGCTAATGTGACCATTTACCAAAGGGTCTGCCAGATTCTCGTCACAGTGAATATGTTTTTGCTTTGCTTGGAATGTTCCACAGTATTTATTTGAACATATATCTCCATGGAGACAAACAGGTGATGACGCTAAGCAAGTTACATGTCAGGTCTGTGTAGAGGTGATCCCGCTCATTGCAAGAAGACATGTTTTTGAAGGTAATCTAACTGACTTGTAATCGAATGAATGCAAAGTAGATAAGTTCAGAGCAATATCGTGGCGGACCGCAAACAGAAAACAGTCTGTCCCACCTCGTGATGTCATGTGGTAATACAGGAAGTGCTCCACTGTGTTTTTAAACAAGGTGGAACGGAGCGTTTTTTGAGGTTTGGAGGTGCAAACAGACTAATAATAAAGGGTTACTCAAACATATGTGAATGAAACGAAACGCAAGGTACACAGGTCTGTTTTTGATGAGGTAATTATAACATGGCTTAAAGCTGACAATATAGGATCTTTGAGTAATGACTCAGAAGTAAGGATTTGTTTAACGATAACGTCCTTAAACTGCATTGATGTCATGTGTTTATGTACCATGAGAGGTACACAGACACATGGATATACAATTTTTAATACTTTGATACTTACTACTTCACTTACTCTATTTTTAGTTCACATCCAAATCTTTTAAACCCGCTATTACAGCACTCCCTCCTGTACGGCAATTACCTCACATTGTGCAAATGAGCTGTGGGCTGGGCCAGTTAGTCAATAGTAGCTTTGTGTAGTCCAGGCTTCTATTGCACCTCTGCATGTTACTACATTACCAGTGTTTAAATAGACCCGAGGCGTGTCCTGGTTTGGATTACTGCCTCTTCCAAAGCTATCACAGCCCCACCTGAGCCGAGCAAACATCCCCGATAGTATTGTTGTCGTTTGGGGCTGAACCAGCAGATATTGTCCAGCCGATAAAGCGCCCATTGCCCTTTGCATTAGCATGTGCGGCTAAATGGAGTGCTCAGAAATCGCTGACAGGAGACAGAATAAAGCATGCTTCAGTCACTCCTGTCCATTCAGCAACAGCTAACAATATCAAACCAGAGAATTTTACTGGTAATATGGCGTCATTAGGTTCTGTAGTGATTATAGCAGAATTGAGACAGACTCCTGTGTAGAGCCACTGGTTTAAAGGAGACATATTATGCATGTACCAGATTTCTTTTTCCCATATGTGTTTGAGCAAAATTTGTCTTGCCCCACTACAGAAAACATAGACTGTATATATAAATAGACATAGCTAACTTGCTAGCTGCTGCGTTTCGAAATAGGCAGTGAGCATGAGCGAGCTTCGGCTCAGTTGACTCTGGCTCCAGTTCACTTTACATTGAAAAACTGTCACCCCTCTCTCTGTAACTGCTGCTGTCAGCTTCATCATTTTGGTCTTAAAATGTTTGTATTAACCCACTCTACATGATCCTGGTGTTTTTGTTTTACTATTATGTCCCTAAATCAGGATCTGAACATTAATATCAGACAAATCAGGTACCTTTCCTCCTTGAGGTTGCTCCCGCTGAGTTAGTTAACAGGTTTGATTGACAGCGTTGCTAAGAACCCGCTCAATGTTAAGCCAGTAGCGGAAAGGGGTGTTACCTTCAACAGCCTCGCTCCAGATTGGCTCTTTGGTTGCTATGATACTTGCGGTCGAAATTACTAATACGCAACTCGGCCCCAAATATGCCGCTATACCTGCTGTAGCCTCGATGAGCTTCATTTGACTGGACCTGAACAATATGAGACGTCACACTCACTTACTCCACTTCTTTATACAATGACAGAAAATGAACTAGTTTTATTTTTCACAATTTTTAAGACAGTAAAAATCTGTTACATCATCATAAATATTAAAAATTTATTTTAAAACTAATTTTATAATAATATAATAAACTATGTTATGGTGAAAGTTGAGTTCTTAATTTTGATAAATAAAAATACAGATACCAGAGCAAAAATATACTCAGGTAAAAGTATCACATGAAAAAATCTACTTGAGTAAAAGTACTAAGTACCCATTTAAAAATATAGTTAGTGTAAAAAGTAAAAGTATTGCACACAGGTTTTGAGGACTTGTAACGCTTCAGATTTAGTGAGTTTGATATAGATTAGCCCTAAATTTTGTTCAACAGAAACAATTGAACTTCCCAGCTGTTATTCCTTGTATATTTCTGTTTGCACAAATTATGAAGATGTTAAAAATAAACCCCTCAGCTTTTTCAGCGGGTTTCAAACTATCAAAAAAATAATTATATATTTCAGTCTTGTTCAAAAATGTCGTGAAGCAAAAGCAAAAAGAATCAAAATTGACTTAAGTACAGTATAGATTCCTAAAATATGTGCTACTTTTACTTTGTTACATTCCACGACTGGACATAATATTCACGCAGGGTCAACATTTTGAGGAGTCGCCTAATTAGTAAAAACAGGATTTCAAAAGAGAGAGTAAAAAAAAGTCCCTCATTAGTCCCTCTTAAGAAGATTCGGCACAGACAGCTATTCAGAACCTCTGCTTTGAAGAAACAACATCTCAAAGAAACTGCCATTAAAAATAGTATCTGGGCTCCCGCGTTGACCACTCAAATATGTCTGCCTCCTCCCGACCGCCGCCTCCCGAACCGGACGACCGCAGGTGCGTCCTCACGTTCGACTCTGCGCTCGGCCGTTGTTGCTGTGGTTACGGCTCTAATTCAGGAAATGAAACTCTCTATCATTAGTATCCGGGATGTAAAGAAGACACACATGGAACGGATTGTGCGCGATCGCGGGACTGATTACGACTTTGACCTTTTATCTGATGCCTCACTAATTGAATCATGTAGTAAACAGATGATGATAGTGCTAGCGACGCCGGCTATAATGAACAAAATGGCTTCTTTTTTCCACTCTGTTCCTTATTCTTACCGAAGGAGTGCGGGGAGAGAGGTAATGGTAGTAATTGCGTTTTTAAATGGGAGGGCGCTGTAGGAGAAGTCAAAGACGTGCGGATGACATGAATAATACAAGAAGTAGCGAGATAAAACCAGGAAGCCCTGAGCTTGCACTAAAATAGGACTAACTCGCAATTATTACCGACAAAATGATCATTAAGGGGACCATATAAGGGGCAGAGTAATTTAGAAAGCGCTACAAAGGTAATAGGGCTAGCGGCGAGCAAAGCATGAATTTTTAAAAAGTTTTTCTACAGTAAAAAAGGAAGGAGTATACCTCAAAAGCTGTCAATCGTTAAAGGGGTGGGGAGTAGAAAAGCTATTTGATGCCACACAGAGCAGTGGGTAAAATGATTGGCATAATCAGAATCATAATAATTGGCACGGAAATAACCCCTGCCAATCAAGCAATCATGTAGAGGAACGTAATGGGAAAACGCACTGAGTGACAGTATCGGTACAAGACAGCCCAACCACACCTGCTCCAAACCCGCCAGTACAAGTACATGCAACGGGAGAGAGTATTTGTACCGCTGAATGATGTATCGAGATGTCAGGAGTCAGATTACAAAAGATGATTCAAATGTGGAGTTAATTAACAAGACAATGCGGCGGAACGTTTTGTACATGGGCTCGGTGCAAGGTACAGAGGTAATTAATTTGAATGAGGTAGAAAAGTGAAATGTATAAATCGTATTATGGAAGTTGTCATCAATGTATAAGATAGTGTAGATTGTATTATCCTTCATATGAAAATTCGTAATCTGCGTGTGACTAATTTTGAAGTACACGGCAAAGTATAAGACAAGAGTGTGGAAAAAAAAGCCGCAAATGCATGAACTGTATTATGTAAGTTGTAGATAAAGACGACATTTTGTGCTTGCGTCTGCTATATAGTTAAATCTGTGACACTCCTGGATGATTATGTTATAAATTACACATTTTCAATCGCAATAATCATCTAAAATTACTTAAAAAAAGAGTCAAGTATCGTATTTTCTGGGCTATAAGTTGCAGCTTTTTTTCTTTTTATAGTTTGGCTGGGGGTGCGACTTATATTCCACATATAAGTCGTATCTGAGTTTATATTGTCACATCTTCGTTACAGTCACACAATCTGACAACCACGTTATTATCATTATTATGCATTTTTTGACTTTTGATCCAGAGCGACTTATAGTCCAGAAAATATGGTATGTATCTAAGTCTGTAAGCGTTTATCACCGATCACGAAGTCAGTGGGTTTATGCTGGTGGCGGTGAAGCGGAGGTTGATCGCTCGATATGGCGTATTGAAAATGAGTGATTAAAGAGTGTTCAAACGTGCAAAAAATCACTTTAAATACAACTTTGAGAGGGTGAATGACCAGGAAACAACTAAAGCATGAACATTAAAAGCTCGGAAAAGTCGATTTTGCAGAATAAGTCTGATTTAAGGAACAGTACATGGTAGGGTCGACTATTGTGCCTATAGTAAAAATTCATTCATTCATTCATGACAAGGTACCAGTGTTTAGAATGGACTGGATGAACTGCCTGTGTGTGTCATTTGTAGTTACAGTTGTAGCATCTCCAGATTTTTAGCCAAGTTGATGGTCAGGAGACGCCTGATGGAGGATCCGTCAGACATCAGACTAAGAAGAAATTTGAGTAAGTAATTTATTCACACAGAAAATAAATCCTTGGAGTGACAGATAAGATATATTTGTGGGGAGATAGTTTGACTTCTGCCTCACTTTGCTCATTTTAATACTCTCAGTTTTAAAGATATCATATATACAGGCTTAAAATTCAAATATTTTATGTCCTAATATGATAAAGTACAAAGTGTGGGCTTGTTCAGGATCATCTTAGTTTCTATTTTGTTTTCTACCAGTGCTTATTCCCAAAGATATTGATATAATTTGTGTTAGGTATTAGAATATCTTCTTAAAGGTACAGTATGACACTTTTCTGGTTGGCTGCTTGTCTCCATGAAGATCTTATTTTTTTGTATTTAACATTCCACAGCATGAGATTAAATTTATCTATCTCCATGGAGACAAGCAGGGACCACCAGGCTAAGTTACAAGTCAGATCTGTGGAGAGGCGGGCCTGCTGACAGTAACAGTTTACACCAGAAGTTTACATGCACTATATAAAAAGACGCATATGCTGTTTTTTTTTTTTTTTTTTTTTTTTCCTCACCTTCTAACATGAAATCAGACTAAACTTCTCCCGTTTTCAGTCAATTAGGATTTTCAAAATTATTTCTATTTGCTAAACGCCAGAACAGAGACAAGAGAAGGAGTATTTCTACACACATAGACACATTTAATGCAAGACTAATGAACATTCCAGGCATTACAATCACATCACTATGGAGATGTGATTACAAGCAGGTAAGGGCACCCTCCACCAGAAAAGTTCACCTTTAAAACACACACATTTTTAGCTTTTTTTCATATTCTTTCCTTGCATTTTCCACATCGGCCGTAGCACAATTGCCTATGCGACATTAGAATACCATTAGAATACCAAATCCACCTTTACCATTAGCATACTGTTTGTACACGCACCAGATGAGAACAGTACATGTATCTGCGTGCTATTTTAGATTGCTTTACATGAGCTCCCATTCCTTTTACATTCAAAGAGGAGATTCTTCATGAATTCAAAGAGCCTAAGACAATTCCCCCTGACAGCCAGGCCACAATATTCACGTTTGTTTGTGCGTTTGATTGATTTGTTTTTCTCTTATATTTTTAAAGGACAACAGGGTTTTAATAATGCATGTCTCGGGGTTTTTTTGTGGGTTTTGAAGGAACACAATGGAATCTCGTCTCAGTCCCGTTACCCGCTCCGACTTGATCTGCAGAAATCAAATTTATACAGACGTATTAAAGAGAATGGCACTTTATAGAAATGAAAGGCGCCGTACCTGATTTACTACGTGATCTTAAAAAAAACAAAACTCGCCACAACTTTCCGAGACTGGTGTGAAGTTTTGTTGTCGCATGCTAACAGCGCACTTACTGTTTCGCGGACGATAACTTCTTTATGATGGTAAATGCGGAGTCGACCGTAAGAATAAAGGAACAGTGCACCCCCGACCCTTTGACCCTGAGAGGGACATATATCTGGCACTTTTACTAACAAAAACGATCATGTTAACGTGCACTTCCTGATCGCCGGACATTAAAACGCAGTATAATTAGATGCCGACAGAGCGCAACAAACTTATTCTAACCTCAAGAGCTGCTCATATGAGATTTCATATGAGAATTTTGCTCAAGTACATGGGAAAAAGCAGGTATTGGGGCGTTTTAACAATAACATTAAGACCAAAGTTCGTAAAAATCCCATGTTTTTCTTTGATACCAGCTCCCGGTTCGATGCCCCCTTTCTGGCCGTAGCATTAAAAGCCTTAGGTTGGCGAGTCCAGTGGAAATGTTGTACCGTGTGGCCTGCGTTGACTCAACCTTAAGTTCACCGTGCGCTTCTTAATCTCGCAGTTGCACTCGGCGGCACGGGGCTCCATGTTTGTGTCTGGATTCACTTTCCAACCCCAGAGCAGCCTGTGGTAATGGCCCAGGCAGGAGAAGACAATGTATCTGGTGCCCTCTGATAGTGATGAGAACAGCCCAGTGAGGAACAGCCACCAACACACACTGCATTCACCACTACAGCGATAGAGTCAGAGTACACGGCTTTGTACATGGCTCACAATACTGATAATATTAGTTAGTGATGCTCCAGTCCAGCTTTTTCTGTTCCGATACCGATTTTGATACTATACTCGATATCAACCAATACCAGCGCAGAGACCGAAATAAGAAACAAAATAAGACACAACTACTCCAAATGAAATGAATTAAAAGTAAAGGTATCATATGAAAAAATGTACTGAAGTAAAAGTGAGTACTTGTTTAAAAAATTGTTAATTTGTTGTTAATGTGTAAATTTAGTGATGTCGATTCAAAAATAATACATATTTTGGTCAACAGCAGCAACACAAAGCAGTTTCTAAACTTTTCGTATGAATTTTGTATACAGTTGTCCCTCACTATTATATCGCGGTTCACCTTTCGCAAACTCGCTGTTTCGTGGATTTTTTTTTTTGAACGTGCTTCTTTGTGTTCTTTGTCCTGTGTTTGCGTCCTGATTGGCTGAGGGACCATTGTCCATCAGTCTCCTCCGTGTCTCCTGTACAGTACAGAATGTGTCAGACAAATTTACATAAATGTTGGATCGCAGTGTGACTCTTAAGTGCTGTATGTTTGCAAGTTTTCTCCCCGACAAAACCCACAATGTCGATGAAACGTTCTGCACTGACAAATTTCAGAAACGCTTTGGAGTTAAAAGTGTTTCTGTGCACGGAGAGGCGCCTCTGTGGATACAGCTGGAGCAGAGACACGAGAACAACACATTTAAAGATCATCGAGGAAGAGGGAGATAATATACGAAGGTTTGAACTTTGAGAGAGTTTAAACGAGAGAGAAATGAGAGAAAATATTAATGCCTGTGTGAGAAAAGTGTATTAAGTGTGTGGTGAGGAGTTTTACAGCTGCAAAACATATAGAATAATTGTAAAAAAAAAAAAACAAACCTGGCTACTTTGCGGATTTTGCCTATTGCGGGTTATTTTTTAGAACGTGAACCCGCACGATAAACGAGGGACATAACCCCTCAAATCATATGAAAAGTACATTTTACTTTTCAGACAAATTCAAAAATGTAGTGGCGTAGAAAATACAGATACTGCTCTCAAATGTAGTGAAGTAAAAAGTATCCACTGTAAAACGTACTTAAATACAGTACTTTAGTATTTACACTGCATTACTTTTGACCATTGTACACAGCCCAAAATGTTATGGTAGTAATCACGGCGTGCCTACCAGTACTTACTTCGTACTAACGCCACACATGGATTATAGTATTAAAATTGAGTCTACAGCAGCAAAATGCCACTCATCAGGATCGCAGGGCGTTTCATGTGTAGTGGAGTTCGTCACAGAGTGGAATATTTAGCTGACAACCTCGAGATGGCTAAAAATAAGTACTTTTGTGGGCTAAATTAAGACGCGCGTTAAGGTGCCTTTAATGGTTTGAAATGGCTCCCTCTTGTCACCAAAAAGAATAGGAGCACTTGTGATAGGATTCGTGTCTTTTAAGATGTACTTTGTAGAAATTGGGACAGCGAATACAAAGCCAAATGCAGGTACAATACAGACGTGGACGGCACTGAGAGGGAAAAAGTATGTGTCCAAATGTGTACTTTTACTATCAGGTCTGTTGATCTGTATGAAACGAAAGAGGCAAAGGTTAATAAAGCTACTGCCATTCCAGCATTTCAAGGTGTCTCCGTGGAATTGTCATTGCATTGCTTGGAATATTTCGCAGTGGCATTAAACACATTTATCTCCATGGTAACAAGCAAGTGGCCCCATCAGGTCAACTTCTGCTCAGAGTATTTTAGATTTTTTTAACTTTTTATTGTTATATCAAGAAGAAAAAAAAAAAAAAAATAACCAAAAATGGTCATTGAAGAAAAGCAAAATGTTTAATGCCATACTATGGAACATTCCAGGCAAAGTAAGAACATGGAGATAAGCTGATACACCCCATCTCCACCTGAAACACCTTTAAACACTGACATTGCCTACACAGATTGAATGAATGTTGAATCACTATATATCATCTCGGTGCAGATATTCGCTCTACGACGTCCTCTGATGGTAAAGACAGACACTATAGTAAACAGAACAAACCAAAAATTAAAAAAATATAATAAAAAATGATTTAATATATGATTAACAAACCACTTACGACCAATTCTCAAGGTCAATTCTACTTCCCATCGCTCTCTCTTTAAAACAGACCTATTCTGCAAAATTGACTGCAACTTTTCAGAGCTTTTAATCATGTTATAGTTGTTTCCTTCTCATTTACCCTCTCGAAATTGTATTTGGAGTGATTGGTGCGTGTCGGAGCGACCTTTAATCACTTATTTCCAAGACGCCATTTTGCCGATCGAGTCCCGTTTTCACCATCCCTGGTACACGCCACTGCTCTGTACTTACTTCCTTCTCCAATTTTACTTTCTTAATCGGTGATGGATGCAGGATTCGGCAGCGTCGCATAGCATTTTAGTAGATTTTTTAATTTTTTTTATGCATTGCCCGCTAGTTTGATCCATTGGAGGTGCAAAATTTGTATTATGACGCTAACACAGAAGTCAGCGAACTTCTTTCTTTTATTAAGTCATTTTAGATACATATTGTGATTTAAAATGTACTAATTGTAACATATGTCATAGATTATAACTATATATCAGACAGAAACACAACAGGTCTGCTTTAACAAACATCCTCTTGGCTTAGTAGGAAAAAAAAAAAACATCTCAGCAACTAAAACATCGGCCTGTCCAATCCTCATGTTAATTTGATTTGGGCTGTTTTTCTCTACTTGAATCGTATTATTGAAGAAACACAATAGCGTAACTTGAGTCTCAATTGTGTCTTCCCTCTCGTGCACTTTTGTCCGTGCACGGCCCTCACGTGCACTCCCCTCACGTGCACGCTCTCTGTTTTGTCTCCTCCGGCGTCTGGCACGACTCCCTCCACTTACCTCATCGTGTCCACACAAAAAGAGAAACCTGGCAACCCCTATTTTTTCTCAAACATTTTTTCTACTGTTACCATGACGCTCTGATACATTGCTTGTAAAATGTCGCCTAGTTTTTTTTTTTTTTTTTTTTTTTTTTTACCAAATTGAAAAAAAGTGTGTTAAAAGCCATGATTATTTTTATCTGTGTTGCACTTGTTAAGCCTTATCCGAAGCGCCATCGTGACTGCTTTATTAAGATACCAATTTATGACTGTCTCACTTCACAGGTTTGCAGAGAACACGGAGGATCTGGTATTTAAGCCGACAAACCCAAACAAAGCCGAGCACTGGAGGAGACCTAATAATGCTAATTGGAAGAGAACTCATGATATGTTGTTCAGACTGAGAGAGAGAGACATTATTTCGTTTTGCTCATACACGGCAGCATGGATTACTGTACTGCAAGTCCGCGATTGATATCTGTCTGTATTTTCCCAATCACATGTGTTTATTTCACCCGTCGTTTTGAACAGGGTAAAGTTTAGTGATCTGAAGGTTGTCAGTTCAAATCTCGGTCTCGACATAACTATCGTTGTTTGAGCGTTCAGATCCGCTGACTCAGAGGTTGGTGGTGCGATTCAGGGGTGTTAAACTCAAATTCACAGTGGGACAAAAGTAAAAAAAGACAAATCCATCGGTCAGACTCAGTATTTATTGAAAAATTGACTCCACCTGATATGACATATTTAACCTTTTTCATATGGAAACAGACTTTAGTTTTGCTTAAACACAAAATCTGGAACAACTCAAGCTTGATATTACAAACAGAGAGAAATTAAATTTGAAATAAAAGATAAAAGAAGAAAGATAAAGAAAATAAATCATGTGTCTCTGTAGTAATTAATTTCGCCAAGTTGACTAGTAGCTTGGTTGTGACGGTAAAGGAGGGGCACTTCCCGGTCTGGAATACACGCCAGCGTATTAGCAAAGCATTCTGGGATTTGTAGTATTAGTGGCACAAGAGCTATATACCCCCGGGCCAGCTCTAATGCACATTTGATATGTTCTCACAGGCCAAATATAATTACACCACGGGCCAGATTTGGCCCCCGGGCCTGAGTTTGACATATGTGCCATGCCATAGATGAATGTTATTAATGTGTCCTTGGGCAAGACCCTGGTGCATGAATGAATGGGTGAGTGGTTCCTTGATGCAAAGTGCTTTGAATGACTGGAAGGTGAAAAAGCTCTATACGAAAAGTAGACTATTTACCATTTATTATTCATTTTTCCTCGAAAGCAGCCATATTTGTTTTGATACTGATGGACCATGCCTGTCTCTGATTGGCTAATCCAGCTGTCAGTCACACCCATCTGAACTCAGGGAGGTTCAGCAGTGATCAGACTCACATCTTCGTAAAGTATTGGAGAAATGCATATTCTGGATCCAGACAAAGTTGTTGTAGTTGGCAGATGCTATAAACTGTACAGTGTTTTTTTTTTTTTTTTTTTTTACATCAAATCCCTCTGCACATTGTAAATTGGAAGCTGCACCTGTTTTTCAGCATTTTACAGATTAACGTTTTGAAAGTGTTGTTCAGTTGTGAGCTTATAATGCAGCAGTGCTCTCTTAGTGGTAGAGCGTCGCCCATCTACCCGAAGATCAGCGGTTCAATCCCGGTTACGACTTGTGCTCTGTTGTGTTTTGAGAAAGACGCCTCAACCACCTCGCGTAATTATTCACCGTGATGAGTTTATATACGACTTTCAGAGAGCGGAGCGGAGTTTTACCATCGGGGTAAAGCTAACAACCACTAGCATGCAACACACACTTCCTGATTATCGAAGAATAAAGTATATATACGTCTGGACTGGGGCGACTGTGGCTTCAGTTGGTAAAGTTTTTGTCCACTGATCTGAAGGTAGAGAGATAAGATCCACTGACTCACAGGTTGGCGATGCGATTCCAGCTCCCACGGATGAACACTGCTGTTGTTGTGTCCTTGGGCAAAACACTCGCCCCCAGAGTCTGCGAACACTGGTGCATGAGTGAGTGTATGCGTGAGCGGTTCGTTGATGCTTTGAGTGCCTTGGAGGTGGAAAAGTGCTGTATAAATATGTGACCTTTTAGCATACATGGAAAAAAAATGTATGTGTCCTTTAATGTGTCAAGTGTAAACCTTTAAACATTATTTAAAGGAACAGAAATAACCTTCGAATAATTTAATCGAAAATTTGAGATATTCCTAAAGGCAACATTTCCACTCATTAAAAAAACACTAGATTTTCAGTCGCTATTTTCAAATCTAACCATAACCTAAAACCATTCTATACCAAAGTGAGCGCAACTGCATTTTCACACAAATGAAGTCGACTGTTTGGTAAAAAGGGAATTGTCCTGATCAAATATTAATGTGGAGTTTTGTTTAGGCAATATTTCCCCAGAACGGGACAGTCTAAGACACTCCCTGGTGATTTCTCTCCTCAGTGATCAGTGGCCTTAATTAAATTTATGTGAATAATTACACATAATCATATTCAATTATTCCTTCTTAATGCTAATATGACTAATAAAGGGATTTAATGAAGACAGCTCCGACAATTTACAATTTACCAAAAAGCGTGACTTGAAAATCAGCTTTGGAGACTCATGTGTGAAAAAGTTTAATTTCTGCAAATCCCAAGATAGGAGAATGGTGTTAAGTACAGCGCTGGGAGACGACGAACTTCTGTCTTTTTTATTATTCAGGGGATTTAAAATAGAAGAGTTGACATCGATATTTCAAGATGTCGCTTATATCGGGCAGTTGAATGTGGACCAACAATTCAACAGTGATCGTTTTAGCTAACATCGTTTATTTGGGGGCTCAGTACACGGCGATTTTGTATATATTTAAGTCTGATGCCCTTCCGCCTCTAGAGATGTAAAGTGTTTTATCCGTACGTGAATTCATTTAAGTTTAAAGGTGCACTATGTAACTTTTCAGGTGGAGCGTCCTCTGCCCGATTGTCTCCATAGAGATGTGTTCGATTTGCTTGGATTTTTTTTGCAACAGTATGGCGTTTAACTCGTCTGTCTCTCCATATAGACAATAGGTGACGTGACTAGACCAAGTTACGGGTCAGTTCTGTGGAGAGGCGATCCCGCTTACAGTGAGATTGCTTGTAACACATGTAAATAAATGAGTAAATACACCTTACGGGCGACAGTAGCTTAGTTGGTAGAGTCTTTGTTCACTGATCCGAACATTGGTGGCTTGAATCTCACTCTCGACGTAAACATCATTGGTAGAGCGTCACCCACCAACCCGAAGGTCAGCGGTTCAATCCCAGCTCCGACGGGCGTTGTTACATTTTGAGAAAGACACTTGACCCACCTCGAGTAAGTTTATATACTCGCTTTTCACAACTTTCAAAGAGCATTAGCAGAGTTTTGCTGTCGCGGAAAAGGTAACAACAGCTAGCATGCTAACACACACTCCCTAATTATACATCTGGCCTGGGGAAAGACCAGACTTTGGTCGTATCATATACTGAGGTGAGGGGCTCAGTTGGTCGTGTTTGTCCACTGACCTGAAGGTTGGCGGTTCGAATCACGCTCTCGACAGAATCATTGGTTGACGGCACGATTCCAGCTCCTTGGGCAATACACTTAACCCAACTCGCCCCCTGTGTCTATGTGTTCACTGGTGTTTGAATGTGTGTGTGAATGGGTGAGTGGTTCCTTGACGTAAAAACAGCTCTAAGTGCCTTAAAGTGGAAAAGCGCTGTATAAAAATGTGACAATTGACCAAGATCGATAAGTCAAATGCCATATGGTGAAGGTGAAACATATTCACAGACAGAACCAGGTGGCGGACCCCAAAAAAATCACATGATGCACCTTTAATACAATTAATTATTTTCACTTCTATTCGTTTCGTTTTTTACATACATATTTTACACCATTTCCTCTATTGTCCACTTTTTCTGCACAGGCTTGTAAAATTGAAAATCACAGGTGGTTGATCTGGTATGAAAAGCCCATAACACACTTAGCTGCCATTATCATAAATATTGATGTCGTAATATCACCTGGAGCTATGGTGATTTTGGCATCGTAAAGGTCATTCACGGCGCACATCACATTAACGCCTCGCAATTCCCCGCCCCGTATTATTTGTGAAATGGCCCAAATACATACACTGTTTTTTGATCGGTTTGGTTTATTACATTGGGTTGATACGATGAGCCGTGATTGGTCGGTCGTAACCTTTGCTAAGCAGTGCCAGCGCTATTAGCTAAAGGTCAAACTGAATGACACAGTGAACATTGGCCATTGCCGGGCTGTATGGAGGAAAACCGCACGGGAGCGCAGCCATGGCGACCTGCGGTTCACTGCATTGATCTAACCGCGGCTAACTTCAATAAAAACAGCTGACAAAGATGGACTGGTGCCTTTGTGGCTCCCGTAGTGTTTGGGAAAGGAGGGATATAGTGGGTAAACTTAAAAGAGGAAATCAAAATGAGCAAATAAACCACAGGCCAAACTGGTCTGCGGATGAAAAAGTACAGAGTAATTCTGCTTTATTGTTAATACAACATAGAACAAAGGAGGATTCAGTAAGTCCAGGCTCTCTTATGTTAGAAGATCGGTATTGTAACAGGATGATATGTATCAGTTCAAATTTCATGTAGTATTTTTGTGGCAATGCTGTCAATAATAGAGACTGATGATTTAAAGGTGCTGTACCTGATTTTTACGACCTTAAAAACACAAAAAAACAGAACTAGTTCATTTTAAACAGTTTGCAGTGGTCCAAAGTTATTCCTCGCTTAGTCTTTGTCTTTAGAGTAAACCTAATAATAGTTAATAATAACTAGCAAGCTAACGCGCACTTCCTGATTATCTGACAATCTGATGCTTTATAACTTGATGCAGACATACACAGCAGGCTTTTTGGATCTCATGCTCTATATATCTGTACTGGGACAAGACAAATTCTGCTCAAATACATGAAAAAAGGTCCAGAGCCTGTAAAGAGTCTGCACTTGATTCTGAACCACAAGAACATGCTTCACGATAATCTTTACCCACAGTCGTTTCTTTATGGTTCTCATTTGACAGTTCGTAGATACATCTTCTGGAGATGCACCTGAACACATCGTCAGTGATGTAACCCGGGGTCATCTGGTGTTTCTGATCTTTCAATATCAGACACTGTCGCCCAGGCAACACATGGTTCTTGTCTGTGGATCCAGAGCCATCTTGAGGCTTTCACAGCTGCTTCTGTGGTGTTTTTGATGGCTCTGCTCCTTGCTGTTCCTGCGATGCCCAGTACACTGAGAGATCTGTGGAATGAGTGACCCACAAATCCTCTGCAGCCAACCTCGATGGGCATGCATCAGGCCTTGACATGCCCAGAGCTCGGCAGCTGTTCATACTTGGACTTCTTTCTTTCACGGGCTTCTTCCAAGCGGTCCTCTCACTGCACTGTCAGCTCCATCATTATGTTCTTGGTGCTCTTTGAGACTACCAGGATGTCTGGCCTCAGGGTGGTGCTGATGATGGGGGGGGGTCTCAGTTGCTTCTCCAGGTCTACAGAGAGCTCCCAGTCCTTGGCTGAAGCTGAGATCCCCTGTTGCTGCCTTCTTCCCTGCTTTTGGCTGCTCTCCTGACTTGACAAATGCCATGGTGCGAGTGGAATTGTGCACTATGCTGCAACCGCTGATCGCTCTGTTGATGGTATCTGCTATCAGCTTCAGAAGCTGGATGTGGTGCCAGGTGTAACGGCTCTGGCTGAGCGCTGTTGGGCAAGAGCTCAGGATGTGCTCCAACAAAATACCTTTTACAATATGTGTACAATCCAAAATGCATTTCCTCCATGGTGCTAATACTATAACGCTTATTTGGAGAAACTAAAATAACTCAGGGAGTACACTGTTTAATTTTACAATATCATAGTAACCAAGCAACAATTATAGCCATATACAATCTATGTCAGGGGTGTCCAAACTATGGCCCGGGGGCCAAATGCAGCCCTCAGACCAATTTTTATTGGCCCTCAGGCCTTCAGTTGAACTGGCCCAATTGATCATAATTCGTACTTTTTACGGCAAATTTGAGTAACCCTACCAGTATAACCTAAATGACATCACATTGCACTGTCATACAGACCTAATAATAATATTTTAAGCCTCATTTTAAGTATGTTAAATGCACCATCTGAATTATCCACTGCATTGACCACTGGTCTGTGGCCCTCCGTGTCAATTATTTTTCAAGATCTGGCCCTCGGTGAAAAGAGTTTGGGCCCCCCTGGACTATGTCATTCAATTTCTTAGTACAGTTTATTAATATCATATATGTATATTACTCATCCAGAGGTAAAGTAGATATTTGTTGAGTAATACATGTTAAGTTCTTACACGGAGTTCTTACTGTCCCTTTAATACAGTAACTTGTGGCTCGTGGCCTTTCTGTTGTGTACACGGACAGATCAAAGCTATTGATGTTCCCAAATAACTGGATGTTGTTCCTGTGTGTAAAAACAAAAATGTCCACCAGTTTATAGTGTAAAACCACCTGGGCCTTCATTTGTCCGAGCGGTGCCATAAATATCTGGAAATGCCAGGCAGGCGTTTGACCTGTGAGTGAATGCCAAGTGGGCCCCAGAGAACGGCCTGACCAGGAAGACAGGCAGAGGCAGAGGGAGGGATGGGTGAGGGGGGGAGAGTTTGTCCTTTACGGAGCTTTTCTGCAGGATTTGAGCCATAATGTCACTGTCTGGTTCGTATAGGAACAACATGTACACCGGGTTGTACATGGGCCTGATGTTTTTGTTTGCTTTGTTTTCTACTGGTAGTACTGTTCGAGTGAGTCATTCTACTACTACTACTATGCAAACAGGTCTCATTGTTAGTTGTTGGTGGTGGTCAGAGACTTGATTTAAGATTTTAGGTGTAATTAGGTGTAATTTTAGGAATAAAGTGCCTGCGTCTTCCCTTGTTGCATGAAAAATCACACTTACGCACGCTTCCTGTGATATCTTACACCTGAATGCAGCCAACGGTGCACAACAAGCTAAAAACAAGCTAGCTGTGGCGTTATTTATTGATGCCAGAATCCATGATCAAACTGTCAATGGGAGTGAGTATTTACTAAGTAGCATTGTTCTCCAAAATGCAAGTGCCAGAAATTCAACTTTACCTTGGAAAATGGTTTGAAACTCTTTTTACAACACAGTATATTTGATAAATTGATGATTAGAGATCGCTAAAACAGGCACGAATTACGCCAAACTCAACTTCGAGGGGGTAAATGAGAAGGAAACAACTATAACATGGTTGAAAGCAGAATAGGTTTGGTATAATACAGACTTTTTTTCTCTCACATAATATAATAAATGCGCCTTGTCACTTGACCACACGTTTCTCCTGTGAAATCGTGCTTCTGTTTCTCAAGGTTATCACATGACCAGACCCTCACGCCCGCCTTCATTTGACCCGTTGTATATTTAATGCTGTTCCTGCTACAATGTTGACCGAGGCCGATGAAGCTCATTTCCAGCATTACCTCCACATTAGCCCCGGTGTTGACCAACCCATCGAAGGTGACCGACCTCTAACAGTGGTCAGCTCTGGTCCGCCGCGTGGAGCATTTTTAGAGCTTTTTCCACTGCAAAAAAAATTATTTATAATAGTATTTTTTTTTGGTTTATCTTAACAAAATTATAATTATTCTATGTATTTTTTATGTTATAATTTCTACCCAAAAAAAATCAGTTTGTGGAGAATTTTTTTACGTAATGGAGCACTAAAGGAGACACTTTTCCGGTAGAAAGCCCGTCACCTGTATGTCTCCATGGAGATTTAATAGCTTTACCTCAGATGTTCCGCTGTAGGACATTAAACTTTTGTATCTCCGCAGAGACAAGCCAAGACAAACAGGAGATACCACCAGGCCAGGTTACAGGTCGTAGCTGTGGAGAGGCGACCCCGCTCACAGAAAGAATACATGTTTGTGAAGGTACTAGTTTTTTTATTGTATTGTCCATTTTATGATGAATTTAGAAATTCTTTATTTGATGAAATGTTCACCCAACGCCTTGATATGCTCTGGTGTAATGACGACAACAAGATTAAATGGTTGTTTCATTCTGATGTTTAGAAGTTTTCTCTTTAAAGGAAGAAGCGGCAAATTAGTTTGTTTAAATGAGTCAGTTGGCCTGTTGTATTTTATTGTATTTTGTTAATGTCTTCTAAGCTCATTAAAGGGCTCGGCATTTTTTTGTATCCAAGACACAATAATAAAATAGATTAATTCAAAATAAAATAGATTCATTCATTTATTCGGTACTTTTGAGCCTTAAAAATGCCAATAATTTGAATACATGCTTGTTAGATAAGTTGTATGTCATACTGTGGAGCATTCAGGGAAAAAAAAAAAAAACATTTTACTACAAGCAGGTTGCAGACTCTCCACTAGAAAAGTTACATTATGCAACTTTAAATGTTTTACTTATTATAGGAACAAAACAATTCATGGACTGATACTTCAGCCTGAAACAAGAACAAAATATATTGACAGAAATTCAAAAATTCCAGACTTGACTCGATGTTTCCCCGTCATGTCCTTGTGTCCTTTTTGTGAAGTGGGTTCTTTTAAGTGGTGTATAATTGTGTGTGTGTTCTCGCCCGGGAATATTTGATGGCCTGTTTGCCCTTTGCTGGCCACACGCGCAGAATAATGTCCGCATTTGAGCAGCTCCTCGGGTCTTGAGTTCGGGGCCAAACCCAATTACTCTATCAATTATTAATTCATCAGAAAGGTCGAGTCTATACCAGTCAGAGCATGCCAATGTCATGAGTCTGAGCACGGCCCCGGGGTCAAAAAACAGAGGACACAGCAGCTTCGTCCTGTCTGCAAGAGAGGATCTTTGTGGTTAATTAATGAGCGGCAATGAAATTTAAATATTTGACCAAGTCCTCATTGTATTATAAGCAGCCAAAATTTGCATTTCATTGACCTTATTTCTGAACTGGGCAAGCAGTGGACCGTGCTGTCCAGAGCTGCGTATAGTGGAGTGTTACTGGTGAACTAACTCAGTCATTTATGTAAAAGAATATATGCTAGAAATGGACCAATATAGATTTTTCATGGCCAATGTTCAAAAGTATCAAAAATCAGCTACTAATTGATACTAAAACTTACATCAAGACTAGTTACCCTCTTGCATTTAATTCACTTAACTAGTACACACCCACGGAACATTATGGAACCTACCTAGACGACTGATGATCACATAGATATAAGGCCATATGAACTATGAAAGAATGTACTATTTAATGTTGAAAATCACATTCTATTGGCTAAGGCAGGAGTGTCCAAACTTTTCTCATTAAGGGCCACGTATAAAAACACAGACAAATCAGAGGGACGATTATGGGCCATAGACTGGTCGCCAATACAGTGAATACTTCAAATCTGTGTTATTATTACACGTTAGACTGAACCACTAGACCTTTATTCACATTAAATATTTGATATGGGCTTGTTAAAGTAGATTTTCAGAAATGTACAGTAAAAACTACTGTTTAAGGTAATACAGAGCAATTTACCTGGAAGCTTGAGGGCCAAGAAAAATTGGTCAGAGGGCCGCATTTGGCCCCCGGGCCACAGTTTGGGCATGCCTGGCCTAAAGAAAAAGAGTGTTGTTTTTTTTTTTTTTTTTTTTTTTTTTTTTGTTTTTTTTTTTAATCACTTTGTTATTGAAATCAGTATTGAGTCTCTTGCTTAGTATCAAAATTGAGTTTGAAACGTTAGCATCATGACAGCACTGTTAGAAACTAGAGCAACCAATGGGGTTTTTTGGCTGATGCTGGGACAATTTTGGTAATTTCCTCCAAATTATATGAATTCAAATTGCATCAAACATATCCACAGCCCTGTCCCGCTGCCAACCCATGAGAGAGTTGTGTAGTTATATTTGTGCGATGTTCGAAATTTAAAGCCGATAATCAGTAAACTAAAATGCAAAACTAAAAGCCAATTTTAGTTTTGATACCTTGCAGTAACATCACACTGGGGTTGCTGGCAAATTGTTACAGTTTTATAAAGTGCTTTTCCACCTTCAAGGTACTAGGTTCTACATGCATGTCTATGGTTAAATGTTCAGCAGTTACCATGGTGACACAATGCACATATTAGCAAACACTGCCAAAAAAAAAAAAAAGTTTTGAAATAGTCTGTAAACCCAAGAAAAAACTAAACAAAATGGATTTAAACACACATTTTCAGGCGCCTGCGATCAATACGAGAGTTTGATGTTCAACAAAAAGGGGAGAGTGACTAACTGGAAAACCGTTGGCTAACGCTGGCTAGCTTAGGACTGTAATGTTATTTGAGAGGGACTTGTTTAACAGCACAAATCAACTCACCTGTTGTAGTTCCAGCTAAACTGAGATTAAAGTCTTAAAGCCTCAGACAGAGCATGCTTACAGTCACACCCCGGAGGACGTTAATGACATCAGCAGCAAAGTATCATCTGCTCGATATCGGTATCAGTCTCTAATGTGTGTTTTTGGAAGATCACATCCATGCATTAGCTTTGAACTTTTATTTTGTGTTATTTAAGGTGCACACTGTGTGGCTTTTTGTGGGTCTTGTCTCCATGAAAATGTTGCTTTGCCTGGACTGTTAGGTGGACCTATCTTGCATTTATTCAATAACATGTCCAAGGATACACGCAAGTAAGCTACATAATGCACCTTTATTCATTTATTTTTTGTTTTAATTCAATATAAATTCCAACAAAGAAGACAGACTTTTTAATCAATGCAATTTAACATTTTCTCCTTCCAAAGTTTAACGCTTTTACTCACAGATTAAAACAACCCAAGCCGATCACTGACGATTACAAACGAGACCAGAACTTTTTATGTACTTTAAATTCTTTTCCTCCTGTCACCTTACTTCAGCAAAAGTCATATTTTCCAAGATACCTACTGTATAATTTGGGTCAATAAATCAACATGTGCTCCAATCATGTCGTTTTAGCTTTGTCAAGGATGTGTCTAGTGTGTCATTAAATATAAAAAGGTTGTGGGGCGGGTTGCGTATTTTCACTGCAATTAGCCCGGATAGCACTTGCCGCACAATTGCATGATGGGAAGTGATCTGACTGAGGTTGACACTATCCCCATCGCGGCACGTCACTCCCACCTCCATCACGGTTCTTCGACACTGAGTTAAATGCGCTCTGCCACGGCCCCCCTTTTAAAACGACGTCTCAATTTTTGACAAGGCAACGTCGGCATCCATTAGAAGTAATTATGTTAAAAATCGGCTATCTATTATTTAGCTGCGAGGGCCATACGAGGAGAGGGCCGTTCCACGACTAGCGTTGAGTGACCGTGAGTGCTGTGGAACTATGGGTAATTGTCCTTTTGAACGCTAATGGTATGTCAACACTGATGAGCATCTATCTCGGGGACCTAACATAAGCTTTTACCAGGTTAAACAAAGAGCACCCAAATGGAGGCTGACAATAGAAATTTGTAGATATCATTTACTTAATTGGCAGTGATGGAGAGGTACTTAAACCTGTCTGCAACAGAAAGTACCCAGATAAAGTATTACTTAAAGGTAAAGAGAAATGTTGAGTACTACTAATTGGTACGTGCCTGTAGTAACCAACAATAAAACTACTACTGCTACTGTTTATGTACTACAAACAATATTTACAGCGCTCTTGTCTGCTACTACTACTTTTACCACTGCTACTACTACTACTACTACTACTATCGGGGGAGTCAACAGAGGGGGACAAAGGGGTCTGTTGTCCTGGGCCCCAGGGTCTTAGGGGACCAGAATTGTACCCTCTCCCTTTAAATTTTTATTAGAGGGGGGCCTATGTGAGGTTTCTTGCCCCAGACACCCAAATTTCTGTTTACGGGCTTGACTACTAGTACTACTATTGATATATTACTACTACTACTACTATGAATAGCATTCTTATCTCTGCTAGTACTACCACTACTACAGCAGCGACAACTACTTCTGCTACTACACAACTCTTAAAATTAACTTAAATCACATACTGGTTTATTTAACAAACATTGTACCCCTATAACTAATATAAATAAATGTACTACTAGGCTACTACCACTACTACTACTACTACTACTACTACCACTACTACTACTACTACTACTACTACTACTACTACTAAAATTTCAAGTTTATTCAAATATGAAAATTATTGACTTACAATTACTACTACTACTACTAAAAAAAGCACTACTACTAGTACTAATATTAATACTACTATAACAACTACTATAACTAAACAGCTTCAGTCACTAATCTGGTTAATTCCTTTAAAGAGGCACAGACGCTCCACCTCTGATTATTTTCATGCTGATGATCAAACACTGTTTATCTTTGTACTGTGGAGTCTACCCCCCTCTGTATCATTCTCTCTCTCTTTCACTCTTTCTCCTCCTCTCTCTCGCTCCTCCCCCCTCTCATTCTCTTTCCCTTGTTCTCTCTCATCTCCCCTCTCTCTGTCCCTCTCTCTCTCATTCACCCTTTCTCCCTCTTTCTCTCATTCCACTCCCTTCTCTCTCATTCACCATCTCTCTCTTATCCCCCTCTCACCTCCTTCCCCTCTCTCTCGCTCCCACTCTCTCTCTCAACCCCCCCTCCCTCTCTCATTCACATCTCTCTCTCCCTCTCTTTCACCCCCCTCCCTCTCTCTCTCGCTCCCTCTCACCCACCCTCTCCACCACCCCTCTCCCCCGCTCTCTCTCTTGCCCCCCCCTCCCTCCTCCTACCCCCTCTCTCTCCCTCTCTCTCACCCCCCCTCCAATTCCACCTCTCTCTCACTTCTCCTGTCTCTCTCCGTCTCTCTCTCTCTCTCTCTCTCTCTCTCCCTCTCACCCACCCTCTCCTCTCCCCCTCTCCACCTTCCCTGTCACTTCCCTCACCCCCCTCTCTCTCCTCTCTCTCCCTCTCTCTCTCTCTCTCCACTCCCCCTCCCTCTCTCATTCACACCCCCCTCTCTCTTCTCTCTCTCTCTCTTCGTCTCTCTCTCTCTCATTCACCCTCGCCTCTCTCTCTCACTCACATCTCTTTCTCTCTCTCCCTCTCCACTCCCTCTCCCCCCTCTCTCGCATTCACCCCCTCCCTCCTCTCTCTCATTCACACACCCCCCTCTCTACGTCTCTCTCTCTTCGTCTCTCTCTCTTTAACCCCCCGCCTCTCTCTCTCACTCACATCTCTTTCTCTCTCTCCCTCTCCACTCCCTCTCTCCCTCTCTCGCATTCACCCCCTCCCGCTCTCTCTCATTCACATCCCCCTCTCCCCTGTCTCCCTCTCTCTCTCATTCACCCCTCTCTCCCTCCCTCACTTGCATCGCTCTCTCCCTCTCCACCCTCCCTCTCTCCTCTCCCCCTCCCCACCTTCCCTGTCACTTCCCTCACTCCCTCCCTCTCTCTCTCTCTCCTCTCCACCCCCTTCTCTCTCTCTCGCATTCACCCCCTCCCTCTCTCATTCACACCCCCCACTCTCTCCGTCTCTCTCTCTCTCTCTCTCATTCACCCCCCCCTCTCTCTCACTCATCTCTTTCTCTCTCTCTCTCTCTCTCTCTCTCTCCCCTGTCTCCCTCTCTCTCTCATCCACCCCTCTCTCCCTCCCTCACTCACATCTCTCTCTCCCTCTCACCCTCCCTCTCTCCTCTCCTCCTCTCCCAGTAGGTGAGTTTGCGGCTGGCTCGCGGAGTAGAGCGTTGCATATTAAGCAGCTGCAGCAGACCCAGTGCGGGGTGCGTGTGTTATGAATTATTCCTCTTTTAGTTGGCTGTCGGGCCCCCGTTCCACCCCTCCCTCGCTCCTCCCGCCCGCTCTGGCCCCTCATACATTATTTGCGTTGGTATTGTTTCCCAGCGGTGAGATCCTCAACAGTTTGTCTTCGTAAACATGTCAGGACACACGGAGCTCTCACAACTCACAACTTCAGCCCAAACTCCAGAGACAGAGACGGGCCACCGCAGACCTCCTGTAGGGATGATAGACGGGCACCGCATTTTCACATCTACTAGTATCTACTCGTATCACATGACTGCTCTAGTACATATCACCGGGCTCATTAGTACGATACAGGGACCTATTTTAAGTTAAAGTCGCTGTAACTAGTTCATTTTAAACAGTTTGCAGTGGTCCGACATTATTCCTCACTCACCTTATGCATTCAGAGCATCTTCGTTATTCACCAAGATGAGTTTATAAGCTCTTTTCAGGACAGAGGCCAGAGCGGAGTTTCGGAGTCACACTGAAGCTAACAATGACCAGCATGCTAATTCGCGAGCAATAAAACGGTTTATACAGTGGTCTCTCGTTTATCGTGCGGGTTAAGTTCTAAAAATAACCCGAAACCCGAAGTATCAGCTTTATTTTTTACAATTATTTTTAGTTTAAAGGCTGTAAAACCCCTCACCACACACTTTATACACTTTTCTCAGACAGACATTAACATTTTCTCACATTTCTCTCTCGTTTAAACTCTCTCAAAGTTCAAACCTTCGTATATTATCTCCTGTCCAAAGCGTTTCTGAAATTTGTTGGGGCAGAACGTTTCATCGACATTGTGGGTTTTGTCGAGGAGAAAACTTGCAAACATACAGCACTTAAGAGTCACACTGCAGTCCAACATTTATGTAATTTGTCTGAACACATTCTGTACTGTACAGGAGACACGGAGGAGACTGATGGACAATGGTCTACAGTCCCTCAGCCAATCAGGACGCAGAACACAATGGTCTATAGTCCTCAGCCAATCAGGACGCAGAACATAATGGTCTACAGTCCCTCAGCCAATCAGGACGCAGAACACAATGGTCTACAGTCCCTCCGCCAATCAGGACGCAGAGCACAATGGTCTACAGTCCCTCAGCCAATCAGGACGCAGAACACAATGGTCTACAGTCCCTCCGCCAATCAGGACGCAGAGCACAATGGTCTACAGTCCCTCAGCCAATCAGACGCAGCAGAACACAATGGTCTACAGTCCCCTCAGCCAATCAGGACGCAGAACACAATGGTCTACAGTCCCTCAGCCAATCAGGACGCAGAACACAAAGGTCTACAGTCCCTCAGCCAATCAGGACGCAGAACATAATGGTCTACAGTCCCTCAGCCAATCAGGACGCAGAACACAATGGTCTACAGTCCCTCAGCCAATCAGGACGCAGAACACAATGGTCTACAGTCCCTCAGCCAATCAGGAATCAAAAAGCATGAAAAACTGTGCTTAAAAAAAAATGTGCAAAACAGCGAGACCATGAAAGGTAAACCGCGATATAGTGAGGGACAACTGTAATTCTATACATACAGTCCACAGCAGACTCAATATATCTGCACTGGGGGTAAGACAAATTTTGCTCAAACACACGGGCCTTTAAGGTTAATGTTTTTTTTCATTCAACTCTAATCAACAGAAGAAAAAGGAGTGTATTTTGTAAGATATATTAGTATTTTATTGATCTGTATGAATGGACGTTTAAACTGTCAGAAAAATGTGCTCCTCGCTCATAAAATTTCCATTCATTTGGGATGAGCCTGACAGTGCTTCATTTCGGTAAGGTGTTCAATCCAAAGGTTGGTGGTTCGAATCCCGCTCTCGACATAAACATTCTCTGAGCGGTCACAGGTTGACTCCAGCTCCCGCAGATGTTTTTTGTTTTTTTTTTTTTTCCTTTCTTGGACAAACACTCTACAGACTCCACCAACCATAGGTACGTTGGTGACCCGAAGGTTGTTGGTTCGAATGCTGCTCTCGACGTAAACATTATCGGTTGAGCGTTCAGATCCACTGACCCACAGGTTGGCGGTGCGATTCCAGCTCCCACAAATGAACGCTGTTGTCGTGTCCTTGGGCAAGACACTCTGTATACACTGGTGCATGAATGTGAAAGTGAATGGGTGAGTGGTTCCTTGACGTTTTGAGAGCCTTGACGATGGAAAAGCGCTGTATAAAAATGTGACCATGTGATCCTATAATTTTGTGTATAGACGCGTATATGGATCTTTTTTCTTCACAAACTTCTACTTGACTGAAACTATAGTTGTTATTTACTTTCACTACTATCCCAAAAGCAAAGTAAAAATTAGAAAAAAGGCCCTGTATCCCATTTTTTCCCATGTATTTGAGCGAAATCAGTCAAAATCAGTCTGCTATTTACTGTCTGTATTGAATTATTAAGTGAAAAAATCAGGAGGTGTGCACTTTGCATGCTAGTAGTTAGACAGCACACTCCGCTCCGGCCTCTGAAAGTCGCAAAAAGTGCTTATAAACTCATCACTGTGAATACTTGGGACGTGCAAACCGTTTGAAATGAATTAACTCTGTTTTTTTTTTAAACTTGTACAAATCAGGTAGAGCGCCTTTAAAGTCGCCGTATCGTTCACGACTCAACGAAGGACCGTAAACCTGAAATAGTTTACAGCTCCCCGTCCACCGATATTCAAAATTTAATTCTGAGCAGCACGCCGTAGGCAGGGAGTACTGGCCTATTTTTTTTTTTAACTTTACCAAGGTCAAAGTAATCCCCCTTCTGTCTTCTTCTGTCTCTACCAAACTCTCTAAAAAACGGACACACTGAATAAAAGCGTTTCGGAGGCGAGAGGAGGCCTTTGAAGCCACTTCCTGCTGTCTGCAAATATCCACTCAACAACACGACAACTGGTTCTAACAGCGGCCGTCAGATGGGGCAGCGATTGCGCACAGAAAGAAGTAGCCCACCCCCGCCATGCTCTGTGTGCGGCTGCAGTTCAAACGCTCACTGCAGGGGGCGCAAACTTCACCAAAACTCTCCTAAACAAATAGACAAGTGCTCTCTCTCTCTCTTTCTTTACTCTGCTCACTCCCTCTCCACTCTTAAGGTTTCTCTCTTTCCCACTCTTCTCTTTCTCTCATTCCCTTTCTGTCTGTCCCTTCTACCTCTTTTCTAGTCTCTATCCATTTTACTTCCTCGCTCTCGTCCCTCTCTCCCCTTCTCCCTCTCCCTCTCCTTTCTTTCTATCTCCTTGTTTCTCTCTTTACTCTAGTCTCTCTTTGTATCTCCTTCTCTCCCCCCTCTTTCTGTCTTTTCTCTAGTCTCTCTATCCACCATATTCTCTGACTATCCTTCTCTATCTCCTCTCTCTCCGTTTCCCTCTCTTCCCTCTCTCTGCTCTCCCCTTCTCATTCCCTCTCCTCTTTCTGTTTCTTTCTCCTTGTTTCTCTCCCTTTATTCTTGTCTCACTCGCTCCTTCTCTCTCGTATTTCTCTCTCTACCCCTCTCATTCTCTCCTTTTGTCTCTTCTCTAGTTTCTCTATCCACTTTACTTTCTGTCTATCCCTTTCTTCCCTCTCTCTGCTCCCCCCTTCCTATTCCTCCTCCTCTGTCTTTCTCTTTCTATCTCCTTGTTTTTCTCTTGATTCTTGTCTCACTCTCTCCTTCTCTCTCTTCTCTCTTGTATCTCCCTCTCTCATTCTTTTTCTATCTCTTCTCTAGTCTCTATCAACTTTATTGTATATCTATCCCTTATGTATATCATCTCTCCTTTCATTATTCCCTCTCTCTGCTCTCCCTCTCCTCCCTCTTCTCTCTCCCTCTCTCCTCTCTTCTCTCTCTACCCCGTCCTCTCCTATGTTCTCTCTCTGTCCTCCTCGCTCTCTCTCTCCCTCTCCTCCCTCTTTCTCCCCCTGTCGTCTCCTCTCTTCTCTCTCTCTCATCCTCCCTCTCTTCCCTCTCTCCTCTCTTTTCTCTCCCTCTCTCCTCTCTTCCCCCCTCTCCTCTCTTCTCTCTCTCCTCCCTCTCTTCTCTCTCTGTCCTCCTCCCTCTCTCCTCCCTCTTCTCTCTCCCTCTCCTCCTCCCTCCCTCTCCCTCTCTCTCTCTCTCCTCTCTCTCTCTCTCTGTCCTCTCCCTCTCCTCCTCTCTTCTCTCTCCCTCTCCTCCTCTCTTCTCTCTCTCTCTCCTCTCCTCTTCTCTCTCTCTCTCTCTCCTCCCTCTCCACTCTCTCTCCCTTTCTTCTCTCTCTGTCCTCCTCCCTCTCGCTCCTCCCTCTTCTCTCTCCCCCTCCCCTCTCTTCTCTCTCTCCTTCTCTCTCTTCTCCCTCTTCTCTCTCCATCACACCTCTCTTCTCTCTCCCTCTCCTCCCTCTTCTCTCTCCCTCACTCCTCTCTTCTCTCTCCCTCTCCTCCCTCTCTCACTCTCCCTCTCTCCTCCCTCTTCTCTTCTCTCTCTCCCTCTCCTCCCTCTTCTCTCTCCCTGACTCCTCTCTCCCCTCTCTCCCTCTTCTCTCTCCCTATCCGTGCTCACGCCTCTCTTCTCTCTCCCTCTCCTCCCTCTCTCACTATCCCTCTCTCCTCCCTCTTCTCTCTCTCCTCTCTTCTCTCTCCCTCTCCTCCCTCTTCTCTCTCTCTCTCTCTCTCCCCTCCTCCCTCTCTCACTCTCCCCTCTCTTCTGTCTCCCTCTCTCCTCCCTCTCCTCTCTTTCTCGTGTATCCATGGATCAAACGCAGGAGTGCTGACACACAAGAAAAAAAGCATTCGGAGCTTGATGACGAGATCAAGTGGAATTTTTACTACTGCTGTTATCCCACCCCCTTCCAAAAAAAAAAAAAAAGTCCCACATTGGGCTTTATAGATGGCGATGCTGCACCTAACTAATTAGCCATTCTAGCCCATGTTGAGACAGAGCTAGGGGCAGGTGGGCGCGGAGTACCCATCTGCACCCCCCCCTGCTGTGATCAAAGAAGCAGCTTGTCACACAAATTTGATTGGATGCCGTTTAATTGCTGTGATTCTGGTTGGACGGTGTAGCGGTTAATTGTGAGCGTAGCCTGCATGCTAGCTCGCTCTGGTTTTTATGGTCTTATATCAAGAGGCAAAGCGAGTGGACATGGAACATATGGCAGGGGGCAGTAAAGCAGATTTGTGGAGGTGTGCGCGGCAACAGTAACCGGCAGCAGCAACAGAGGAAGCCCGGGTTACAATATGAATTCTGATTGGACGAGGAATTCAAGTATGGAGCAATGCAAAAGCGACATAGAGTAAGTAAGTAAAAATATTTTGTTCCCAAAGTATCCAGTAAACCTGAACTCTGACTGTCTGACAAGGCCAGTTTTGGAAGCTGGAACATCTCATGATAGTCCTCCATCGTCACCTTACAAGATGGCCGACAGAGAACCCTGTATTTTTTTTCTGATAGCCGTTAGCATTAGCTCTAAAAAAGTGGCAAAATATGAATAATCAAGAAGGTACTAACCATGGACTGTATAAAGAAGTGGACAAAGTGAGTGTGACGTCGCCCGTAGCGTTCGTCTCCAGTCAAATGAAGCTCATCGAGGCTAGAGCGGATACATATTACAAATTCTGACTGTGAGGATCATAGCAACCAAAGAGCCAATCCAGAGCTAGGGAGTTGAAGGTAACTCCCCTCCCCTTGACAGTGTTGCTAAGCCTCCGCTCCCTGCTACACCAGCGCTGTCAATCAAAGCTATTATGGTTGCTAGACGGAGCGACCTCTGGGAAAGAAGGCGCGCGATTTGTCTGATATTAATGTTCATATCTTGAGTTTCGGGCAGAATAGCGAAAAATAAAAACACTAGGATCATGTAGAGCTGGTTAATACGAACATTTTAAGACCGAAATGATGAGTCTGACAGCAGCAGTTACAGAGAGAGTGGCCACAGTTTTTCAATGTAAAGTGAATTGGAGCCAGATGCCTATGCACACTTCCTATTTGGAATGCAGCGGCTAGCAGGTTAGCTATGTCCATTTATGTATACAGTCTATTGTACTAACCAATCCATCACATTTAGGCGAGACCAGAGCCTTTTTTTAAAGTCAGTGTCGAGCGTTTAAACCTTTCGGTGTTTTATTCTAGGTCCGTGTAAAACATCTGAGCTAACGGCTAACCCACTTTCACTTGACATTTCCGAACTTTGTGCTTCTGGTAAACATTTAGTTAAGCCTCCTCTTTTACGAGAAGACTAGACACGATATAAAAATCATGAAATAAACATGTTATATACTATAAATTGGAGACTGGCTTCACCATTAACTTGTATGTGATGAAACTCCTGCTTCTTTTGACGAAGACTCACCTGGACGGGCCTTTATCGCACATCCCTGTCAGATTTTTTTTATTTATTCATGATATTTTCAAAGCACTTTAGACTCATTGCAGTAAGGTCCCTGGTTTAATTCCGAGGCCAGGTTTATAAATCTTTGGATGGGTGGGAGAATGGGCACACGATGCACACTATGTGGATCTTAAAATACTCTATAAAACTGTATTTGTCTCTCCGTGGAGATGCTATTGCTTTTTCTGGAATGTTCCACAAGAGGGTATTAAACTTTCAATATTGCATTTAGTCCAGGTGTTTTCATTGCTCAAAAACATGCATTCTTACAGAGCGCGGGGTTGTCTCTACACTTGGCTTTGAGGCGTCTCCTGTTAGAGGTTTAATGACATACTGTGGAACATTCCAGGAAATATACTGACCTCTCCAGGAAATCAACCAGGTGGCGAATCGTAAACCAGAAAAACATTACATTAACCCTATTAACCCATGTGTTCCTCTCAGAGTTACACTGAAGCTCCTCTGGGGTCAATTTGACTCAAATGTTTTTCATAAAATAACTTATTCTTATAGTTTTGGGCTCTGTTCTAGCCTGACTTCAGACTAATGCACTGAGACCACATTTACCTGCATTTATATGTTTAGTGCCAATAGGCCTTGATCATGTAAAAAAAAAAAAGTGATTTTTTTTTACATTATAAGGCCCTATGACACTAAAATGACTGTACTTGACACAGATATTTGGTGCATTAGACGGTGGGAGGGGTCTACATTTCATGTCGGTGCTGTTTTTGAAAAATGTGACATTTTTTAATGACAGCAAAAAGTGACATTGACGTGACTCCAGTCACTGTCCCGTTCATTTAAACGGGATTCAGTGAATCCTGCTTACATTTCTGTGTTTGGCATTTCGTATCAACTTCATTCAAACTCCAGACTGGAGTTTACATACATCTCATAGAACATCATTTACATGAATATTTACTTGATTTTTGATGGATCTTTTTTTTCATAATTTTAAGGCCTCAAAACCTCTGCAAAAAACACAGTGTTTACATAAATGGTGTTTTTTCCCCACAAATCTAAGATTTATTTTTATAAAAAGATGCTTTTTGATTCTAATTTCTTCAAACAACTAATTCAAAACAGAGTTAAGCATCAGAATTGGTGAAATGATCGACTGTTCAGAGCCTCAGTTAAAATAATACAAAAATTATTATTATTATTATTTTGTATTTTTTTCACAAAATTTTGACAAATCCCACTTGACAATTGGCCAAATAGTGTTTGTCAAGTACACTGATGGAAATTAAGAGTTACAGCACAGTCCGAGGGTCAAAAATGAACTTTTTAAAAATGTGTTTTTTATGGCTGAGTTATAAGGGAAAAAACTGAGGTCAAATCGACCCCAGAGGAACTTCAGTGTAACTTTTCTTCATACGATCAGGCCCAATTTTCAGCCCGTTTGATGAAGAAATGACAGAGTTCTGCTGTGACAAAGTTGCTTTTGGGTTAAGGGTTAAAGTTAC
This sequence comes from Periophthalmus modestus, assembly GCA_019594935.1. Lineage (NCBI taxonomy): Eukaryota > Metazoa > Chordata > Actinopteri > Gobiiformes > Gobiidae > Periophthalmus > Periophthalmus modestus. Next base: position 13,679,123 of record JAIEZT010000021.1, read on the forward strand.
CATTTGAAATTTGATTGGCCGACCCGCCCCTGTTGTACATCACCACTAGATGCTAAAGTTTTGGCCTGACAGAAGAACAGCAGAGAGCACAGGTGAGGGTCAGGTGAGGGTCAGGTGAGGGGCAGGTGAGGGGTCAGGTGAGGGTCAGATAAGGGGTCAGGTGAGGGGTCAGGTGAGGAGAGGGGGGAGCACAGTTCACATTTGTTATCTATTAGTTAAGAAAAAAAAAATCAAACAAACTTACAGACAGCTCTAAATCATAAGGACATCGTGCAGTGTTTGTTTTCCACACCTCACTCCTGTCTTTTACCAAAACACTGCCAAATTTAGCTGCGTGTCTGAAAACAGCCCCCAAAAATGGTGCCCAGAGACCTGTGACTAATGTGTGCCAACCTGGGCTGGGGTCTTATTGACTTCCTGTCACTGTAATCCATATCATAAGGATCTGTGCTGCCGCCGCACACCCGGGGCGTATTAGCTGTGCACGTCTGCTCCTGACAGTAGCCTGGAGGGCCCGGCGGACTCATTTAGACAAGTACCTAAAGCCACGCTACATGAATCCTAATTCTCTGCTATTGTGTGATATGGGGCTCACAGCTCAATACCTGTCTCCATCGCTAACATAGAGAAGCAATGGAAGCGGCTGCCTGCTGACTGACACCGCTAACATCCACAGAGACGTCTTTTGTAGCAACTGTGACGTTAATTCATGATGGGATAAAAGTGTGTATGACAGGTTAGACTTCGATTTTCTCTAAAACACAGTTAACATCATTATATTTAAGATTTTATAACCAAAAAAAAGTCCTAGTTTTTTCTAAACTGTGTCTGAATGTCCAGCCAAGCCCCTGAACCCTCATTCACTACATAGGCCCTGTACTCTCTGGCGCCCTCTATAGTGCCTCAATCACAGAGCGATTCAGTCAGATAAATAATGATCTGATTGGACTGGCACACATTTATGGAGTAATAATAATCGTACACGTCTCGCATAAACAGACTTGATTTTTTAAATTTTAACCTATGATGTGGAAATTTTCGCTCTGTTAACAGCTCAAGCTAAGGTAAATGGCTAACACTAGCAACTTTACACATAATGTTTTATTCATAATCAGGATCGACAGCGCTTGCATCTGCTTCATTCCATCGTGTTGTGTCAACTTAACTCTATAGCGTCGGATGCTATCGCCGCCGATAGACTCGCGATTGTGGACTTTCCATCACCGTAACTCTGCAACCAGTTGTGCTTCATGTAAATTCAAACGGCATCTCAAAGCAGAGGCATGAGGCTCTTTAAATATGTTACTGTCATTACGGTAATGTGCTTGTGTCATCTTTGAAGATGACCAATCAGAGCGCAGGAGCCGCCGGGATTGTCCCAGTCAGTTATTTGATGCATCAAAGGAAAAATAAGGATGGATAGAGGTGTAAAATAGAGGAAGTTGTGTGAAAAAAGGCAAAAGTACATGCTAGTACTTCCTTTAACATGATTTTAATGGCTAAGAAAAAGAAAACGCTAGGCGCTATAATGGGCTGTAATGTACCCAGTCCTTAAAGGGTTAAAGACCTATCTTTGTCCACTGTTGTTTTTCCAACTCTCACAATGCATTGTGGTCTATATTGGCCGGTTTACTGACCACCAATGCTCACTACTTCCTGGTTGGACACGTATATTAGGGGTGTCCAAACTATGGCCCGAGGGCCAAATGCGGCCTTCAGACCAGTTTTTATTGGCCCTGAGGCCTCCTACTGAATCGATCATAAGCAGTATTTTTTTTTAATCAAGGTATGTTTATTTAGTTTTTAAATTATCAAATACAATCAAAAAACAAATAAAACAAGAACTAATAATACAGAAACAATACAAATATAAATTCAAAAATAAACCCCAGAAAAACAAAGTGTAAAACAAAACCCACAGAGAAAATAAAAAACCCACCCACCCTGTCACCGCACAAGTAAAATATTTACACCAGGTGCTGTATTTGTTCACATGCTACTATACTGCAGCCTATTTTCTTAAAGAGCTGGGTACAGCTGTAAGAAACGGCCCCAAGTCTTCTCAAATGCATTGACATTTTGATTGAATGAGAGTCTGATTTTTTCTAGCTTCAGACAGGACATAACATCCTGTAACCACTGTGAATGTGAAGGAGGGTTAACATCCTTCCACCTGAATAGAACAGCTCGGCGTGCCATAAGTAATGCGAAGGCCAAAGAATTTTTTTGTCGCACTAAAATATACATGACCCTCAAAAACACAAAAAAGGGCCAATATAGGGTTTGGTTCCACCCTAATATTAAATATCTGGGACAGAGTGTTAAAAATGTTCCTCCAATAGGTTTGCAGGTGTGAGCATGACCAAAACATATGGCCAAGAGAGGCTTCAGTCAGGCCACATCGAATGCACAATGGGCTAACTTCAGGGTACATGGAAGACAGCCTGGCCCTTGAAATATGCGCTCTGTGTACAACTTTGAATTGAATTAGGCGATGGCGAGCACAGAAGGAAGATGAATAAACAAGTTGGAGAGCAGAGGACCAGACATCATCCGATATGACAAGACCCAAGTCGTCCTCCCAAGCGTTTTTGAATGTATCCATAGGTGAGTTTTTAAGGTCTAGCATAATATTATACAACTTGGAGATGAGGCCTTTGGATGGCTTATGCGACAATATTTCATCCACAATACTGGCTTGAGTAGCAGTTTGTATATTGGACAGTTGCGTGTTAAGGAAGTGTCGTATCTGAAGATGACGAAAAAAATCTGAATTTGAAAGGTGAAACTTCTCTTTCAGCTGCGCAAATGAAGCTATGGTGCCATCTATCAAAAGATCTTTAAAACGTTTGGCTCCCTCTACATGCCATTTCCGAAAACTTGCATCCATGATTGACGGCTGAAACAAATGATTGTTAAGGATAGGGCTCCATAGTGAAAAACTTGCCAGGCCAAAGTGCTTCCTGAATTGCCCCCAAACCTTCAGAGAGTGTTTGACAACTGGGTTATCAAATAATGTAATGGAGGGTAAAGGTAGGGCAGACCCCACTGAGGCCAAGGGGGACAGTTTCTGTGAAAAAAGTTCCAATGCAACCCAGTCAGGACAGTCGGGCTGATCATAATGGTAGGACCAATGCACCAAACATCTCAGGTGGGCCGCCCAATAATAAAAACGAAAATTGGGCAAAGCAAGGGCCCCCCTGAGTTTAGATTTTTGGAGAGATGAATCTTGTTTAACCGTGGACGTTTGCCCTGCCAAACATAGGACGTTATGAGTGAGTCCAACTGTTGGAAGAAACTGTGAGGAATAAAAATGGGCAATGTTTGGAAAAGATATAAGAATTTTGGTAGGATTACCATTTTTACAGAGTTTACACGGCCCACTAGGGACATTGACAAGGGTGACCATTGAGACATCAGTTGCCCGGCCTGGTTCAATAGAACCGTAACATTCTCTTTAAACAGGTCCTTGTGCTTTTTGGTGACAATAACCCCGAGATACAAAAACTTATCATATTCAACCTTGAAGTTTAATTGGAAAGATCCAAGATCCGCGCCTTGTTGTTAATCGGAAATAGCTCACTCTTTTTGATGTTTAATTTGTAACCTGAAAGAGTGCCAAAATTATCAAGCAGCGCTAGAGCAGTAGGAATAGATTCAATAGGATTGGACACATAGAGCAGGAGGTCGTCAGCATAAAGAGAGACCCTGTGCTCCACACCCCCCCCAAACCCCAGACAAGTCATTGCAGGTACGAAGCGCTATAGCAAGTGGTTCTATAGCCAAGTCAAAGAGCATGGGGCTTAAAGGACACCCTTGACGGGTGCCACGGTACAGTCTGAAGGGCCTGGACAGTTGGGAATTAGTACGGATCATGGCAGTGGGGTGGGAATAGAGCATACGGATCCATGAGGTAAAGGTGGGTCCAAATCTGAATTTGTCTAGCACAACAAAGAGATACGGCCACTCGATACGGTCGAAGGCCTTCTCTGCATCTATAGAAATTACACACTCAGGCTGGTCTTCCTGGGCAGAGTACAAGATGTTGAATAGACGTCTAATATTAAAGTATGACTGCCTGTTTTTAATAAAGCCAGTTTGGTCTTTGGATATAATGGTTGGGAGGATATTTTCCAGTCTGAGAGATAACGCTTTTGCCAGGACCTTGGCATCCGTATTGAGAAGAGATATGGGTCTGTATGAAGAACAGTTTTTGTCACGTCTTTTCCTTTCTTAGCTATGAGTGTAATACATGCCTCCGAGAAGGACTGGGGTAGATGACCCAGTTTACAGGATTCTAAGAGAACAGAGCACAATAGAGGTGACAGTAGTTTTGAAAATTTTTTGAAAAATTCTGATGGAAACCCGTCTGGGCCAGGACATTTGTTTGACTGCATTTGAATCTATGGCTTTGACTATTTCCATTTCAGAAATCGGCTCTTCCAGTCTTTTTGTAAAATCTGTTGAAATTGTAGGAATGTTTAGCCCGTCAAGAAAGGAATGAATCGTATTTAAATCTGAACTGAATTCCGAAGTGTACAGTTGAGTATAGAACTCTTTGAAGGCAGTGTTGATTTCTGTGGGATCTGTGGTGACCTGATCAGTGCCCATTTGGATCTTTGGAATGGCTTGTTTGGATCTGAAACCCCTAAGCTGATTAGCTAGTAATTTGTCTGACTTATCTCCGTACGTATAAAACCTGGTTTTATTTTTCAGGAGCAGTTGTTCAACCCGGTAGGTAGTGAGCAGGTCAAATCTAGCTTTTTATTCAACTCGTTGTTTATATAGGTCAGAACTTTTATTTTGAGAGTATTGTTTGTCTATTTCACCTATTCGACGCAAAAGGTCACTTTGTTCCTGATTTGAGTTGCGTCTCATCCTGGCTGTGTATGCAATGATTTGACCACGCAGGTAAGCTTTCAAAGTATCCCATAGGGTGAGATAGGAAATATCCGGAGTAGTGTTTGTCCAGGAAAAAGGTTATTTCCTTCTCAATAGTCTCTACAAACTTGGCATCTGACAGCAAGGTTGAATTAAAGCGCCACTGCCTACATACAGGAGGGAGGCCAGGTAGCAGTACAGATAGGGTAACAGGTGCATGATCAGATATAACAATTGGTTGGTACTCACAGGAATGAACAAAGGGTATGAGTTGATTGTCTAAAAAGGAAGTAGTCAATCCTAGAGTATGAATGGTGCACTTGAGAGAAAAAAGAGAATTCTTTGTCATTTGGGTGCAAAAAATCGCCAAACATCACAAACACCAAAATCCATAAGAAAATCATTGATGAGACAGGCCGACTTATTCACTGCACCGGGATTACCTGAGGACCTGTCCAGAATCGGGTCCAACCAGCAGTTAAGGTCGCCGCCAAGGATGAGATGATAAGTGTTCAGATCTGGGCATGACGAAAACAAACGTCTGAAAAATTCTGTGTCATCCACATTCGGGGCATACACATTAACTAAAACAACCAATGTATTATATAATTTGCCTGAGAGAATTACATATCGACCATTATTGTCTGATACTGTATTATGTGGTTCAAAAGGAATATCTTGAGAAATAAGAATGAAACACCTCGTGCCTTGGCCTGAAATGTGGAATGGAAAGATTGCCCGGACCAGCGCAGCAAACGACTCAGGTCTGAGGTGCGCACATGGGTTTCTTGTAGGAAGAAGACTATCTTGGACTTGAGATGTTTCATATGCGAGAAAACCTTCTTCCGCTTCACAGGGTGGTTCAGACCCTTAACGTTCCAGCTCACTACATTAAGACTATTCACCATAGTGCATGTTTAGAGGGGTATGAAATTGTTCCCAACAACCTGGTGACGAGCAGTAGGGAGAGTGACCAGCACATCCCCCAAAAGATTTTAAGATGGCAGCAATGTTTGCGGCGACAGGTACCCAGCCCCCACCCCTCCCAAAAAAAGACAGCTGCTATTAAAAGAAAAATAAAAAAAATAAAAAAGCAGCAAGCTCCATAAATTTAAAACTTCAGATAGCCCGTCCTCCTTATGATGCTTAACAATCGAACTACAAAGGCTCCAGCATTAGAAATCAAATTAAAATGGTAGCCCCTTTAATAGGATAAATGTACCATAGCAAATAAAATCTAATAGATAATACTCTAAACATATTATAACGGCACCCCAACAAAAGACCAACGTGCTATTTACAATTGTACTACTTCGTAAGATAATAAACATGCACAACTAGTATTATAGTTATCAAAATTAGATAGTAAGCAATGTAGCCTGAACAGTCACCAAAGACAAAGTGGAAACAAATTATGGCTATTTGCATTGCCAATCGATTAACAGGAACACTGGCAAGTAAACATAAAGGAAAAGGTTAAATCTCCAGTAACGGTGTTTACCGTGATTCGCCCCGTCCTCCGACAGACAAGGTAAGTTCAGGGAGAGTTTCAGTTTTTCCATCTATATGGGACCGGGCTGTCGGGAGGTATGATCGTCAATGTATTTTTGTGCCTCCTCAAACACTGCCGATCCACTTCTTGACACCGCCGGGCAGCGTCAGGCGGGAGACGAGCCGGGTAGAGCAGAGCGGGCTTTAGTCCCCGTTTGTAGAGCTCCGCCATCACATCTCTGTATTGTACTCGTTGGGACATGATTTCAGCGCTGTAATCCTCCACGACACGTATCTGCTGGCCATGGTAGTCCAACATCCCCCTGCGTCGTGCTTCTCTGATGAGGCGGTCTTTCGTTTGGTACCGGTGCAGGCGGAGAGAATGACTGGCCGCAGGCCCGCGCACCCTGGTCCCGGTCTCACTGCCCCTATGCGATGAGCCCTGTCGATCTCCGGCGGGGATGGCAATGTGTCCTGCCCAAATACTTCTTGGAGCAGCCGTGAGAAAAAGTCAGTAAGGTTACCCCCCTCTGTAGACTCCGCCAAGCCAAGAACACGTATATTTTGGCGCGTCTGCTACGGTCCTCTAAGTCAATAACTTTAGCCTTAAGTTTCGTGTTGTCATCCCGGAGAGCGGAGACGGCATTTTCAAGTTCGCTAACGCGTTGGCTAATGTGTCAGACGAGAGCTCCAAAGAGGATATACGCTGGTCGTGGTCGTCCACCAAAAGTTTATACTGGTCTAGTTTAGTTTCAAGTCCAGTTAGCGAAGCCTTGAACTCAGCAGAGAGACTTTCACGGTGCTTTTCCAGTAGAGCTGAAATGGCTTCTATGGAGAGCTAGCGCTAGCACTCGCCTCTTCCTTCTCGGCAGTTCTTTGGCTTTTAGGCGGCATTGTGAGAGATATTATGTTCACGGTTGGGTCAAATGGGTGCTAAAATTGTTCCCCAAAAGGCAAAGAAAGACTCAGGTTAAGATTATAGGGGGCTAAATGAGAAAAAGTTCGAATTCTGCTGGAGCACACTCGCACCACGTCTACTCCATGCAAGCTACCAACCGGAAGTCCCATAAGCAGTATTTTTAACCGCAGATTAAACAATTTCTACCACTATATCCTCAAACGTCACATTGCAGTGTGATACAGACCTAAAGTGAATGTGTTTCAGGCCTTATTAACACAGCAGCTCTGTCAAAGCTGTGTATAAAGCACCACACTGCACTGATCACTGGCCTATGGCCCGCCGCTTTGAATATGTTTTGAGATGTGGCCCTCGATAAAAAGGTTTGGGCACCTTTGACGTACATAGAGGTAATTCCATGACTGTTAGCGATAGCAACCATACTGTAAACAAGAGGCAAAACTGATTTAAATTGCTCAATAACTACAATTAGACAAATACAAATGAATGAAAGAACCTTTATATTGTTGAAAGTACAAGAAAATATTATTTGCACATAAACTATCCCTCGATTTTTAATGAATTTTTTAATGTGTGCATGAGATAGAAGTAATCTGTTTTAGACTTCACCGCTCCAATCTGTGATTTTGCCCTTTTTACCCTCTAACTGGTGTAAAACGACAGTTTTTTTTCCATATTTACTGAAGTTACTATCCCACCAAACAAAGTAATAATTAAATAAACATGAACATCTGTCTTAAGCTCTTTAAAGACGCTGTCAACGTGTCAAATTGACAGAACTAGTTCATTTTAAACGATTTGCAGTCGTCCAAAGTTACTCCTCACTTTTCTCAACTCTCAGAGACGAGTATTTAGCTTTACATCACGGTAAAGATAGCGACAACTACCATACCAATGTGCACTTCCTGATTATCACAAGACACCGAAGATATTTTGACCTCGAGAGCTGCTTTTACTATCTATCTGTGCTGGGGAAGACACATTTTGCTCAAAGACGTGGGAAGAAAATCTGGTACATGAATAAAGTTTTGCAAAAGCGAGTGTAAAAGCAGCAGCGTTATAAGGCCTAGTTTCCATGGTGGAGGAGTGGAGAGGATATGGAGTGGGTATAAATGAGTAGTCTGGTTTTGTTGTGTAATCCAATCGAAGGCCTGCTGCTTCTGGGGCTGAATTGTGTTATAGACGTTTATGGACAGTCCTGGTTGGAGATGCGATGGGCAGAGATACAGATGATGACGTCTGAACGAAACCTCTCCAAAGGATTCAATGGGCTAAATCGAATGATGCTGTGCTATGATGTAATGCAAAGTTAAAGTGCATATGCAGGTTAGACTACTTACTTCGCTAAAACGCTGGTCAACATTTACAATTACGTTTTAGTAGTAAGGGCTAACCTCATTTTGGTGACATGGGCAGCAGACGTGTCCTACATAGACGTAACTCCATAACCGATATCGAGCAATTAAACTGTGAACAAGGGCGCTGGAGGACGTGTCTGGGGTGAGGGAAGTCTGGGAGTCCCTGCTTAGACTACTGGATGGTTTAGACTTTAGAACTCAGCGCTAATTCCCATATTTCTCAAACAATTTTCAACTTTTTATTCACAAATTGCAACTTGACTGTGTAAAACTATGATTAATACACGACTCTCTGGTTTAAATTTTTGATGTAGCGCTATATAAAACTCTCGAAGCGCTTCACATCAAGGAAACACTCGCCCGTACATTCATAAATCAGTGCGTGCGGACACTGGGGGGAGACGGGTTAAGGTGCGTGTCTTGCCCAAGGACACAACAACAGCATTCATCCGTGGGAGCTGGATTATGACAGCTTTGATGGCTTGTATCGAGAGCGGGATTTGAACTGCCAACCTTCAAGATCAGAGGCTAAACACTCCACCAACCGAGCCACCGTCGCGCCAACGCTTGAACTTGCAGAAGAACACTGTAGATTTCACCAACAACCGGCAAATATTTCCTTTACAAAACTCCCACATTCATTTTGCAGGAAATTTTGACCAAACCCAAAGCAGCTGTCAGGCCCAAAAACCAGCCTAATCATTTTCAATTATACTGCTTATCCTTGACCGTGTCAGGATCAAGGGTCAAAGGTCAAACTGCAGCCGCACACTCTGGGCTTATTATTTCACTGCATTTATTAAACTCGGAAAGTCCCTGCATTTCAGAATCTTATTTCCTCCCTAGAGCTATCACAGTTTTGAGTTTGCACTTTAACAAACTTTAAATCTGCACTAGGCTAAAATGTAAAAAAATGTCAGTATGCTAATATAAAAATACCCGCTACATAGCACGTCATACTCTTACATAGAATACATTCCCATTGTTTGTGCAGTGTAGTGTAATGTAGTCAAAGCTAATCTAAAAAAAAAAATATCAAAGAAGACATATTGTGCGTTCGTTTGCTATAGAGGTGTAATCTATAACACCCATGGGTCAGTATGTTGTATTTTTTAGCATTTTAAGTCAAAATATTGATCTAAAACGCTGATTTCTAGGTGGGAAAATTGCAAAACCCGATGGGACACAATGTCACTGTACCGGGTGGTCGCCCCCAGGTGACAGCAGCTCAGTTACTATAGTGTTTCCAGTCCACTGATCCGAAGGTTGGCAGTTCGAATCCCGCTCCCAACATAAAAAACATAATTGACAGAGCGGTCAGATTCACTGAACATAGGTTGCTGATTCCCACAGAGGAATATGCTATTGTTGTGTCCTTGGGCATGACATTTACCTCACCTCACCCACCTGAAAACACCGATCAGGCTTGAATGGAGCATAAAGATGAATCAAATGTGCATGAATCACTCTGAATTCAACTGTGAGAATTACAATATGGCTAAAACGTAGCTCTAATGGTTTCCCCCCATCTCTTATTTAGTATTTGAAATAAAGATGTGCCTTTATAACAGCTAAAAAGCAAAAATTCTAACTTGGATCGTCCATTATTTTCTATATAAATGTAGATAAGACTGTTAACCACTCTGCCACGGGGCACCCCTAAATGAATTCTGTGCTGTCTAGATTATAGGTCATTGTTGTGGACCATACAATAAGAAACACCCATCTTCTTGCCAAAAACTAAAAAGCTCGGGCTAATACATTCGCCCATTATTTGTCCGTCACTTATCCGGTTTTGGGTCAGGGGGCTGGAGCCTGTCCCAGCTGCTTTGGGGCACGAGGCGGGTGCTCCCTGGACAATCTCCAGCTAATAACAGGTCCAGAGCAACCAGACCGAAAACCATTTGGGCTCAGTGACGTACGGCGCATCCTGTCAGCATATCGTCCGCTCTAATGCATGTCTTCTTTTGACGGAGGCTGGACAAACTGAAGTCAAACTGGGATTTGCAAATGGTCCGCAAGCACTATTTATGCTTTACCATTTCAGATCAATATAGTACTTTTTGAAATCTGTTTTGTAAATAGGTCTACTCTATATATAGCCTATGTATTGTTGTTGCTTAAATAGCTGAAAGGGTTGGGTCAAGAAGAGCATCTGACATGAAATCTCAGCACAAAGTCATACAAAAATAACTGCATATGAGAAACTGTAAAAAAAAAAACAGGTGTGTTAGCTTCAGTGTAGTTAGCTCCTCCCTTCAGATACATATAAACCCCAGTGCAGCCAATCATTAATCAGGGCTAGTCCAGCTTTTTCAGCTCAGTGCGTGAATTCTGGTGGTTCTGGAGGTGGAAGACGTCAAACATTTATTTTCCATCTTTTGTAACCGCAGAGAGGGTGAGGAGCTCAGTCACATGAAAGGAGCTCGCACTAGAGCCGCTGCTCCTCCACGTCGAGAGGAGCCAGCTGAGGTGGCTCGGACATCTGCTCAGGATGCCTCCTGGACGCCTCTCTGGGGAGGTGTTCCGGCCATGTCCCACCAGAAGGAGGCCCCAGGGAAGACTCAGGACACACTGAAGGGATAACGTCTCTCGGCTGGCCTGGGAACGCCTTGGGGTCCCAGCTGGAGAGGATGTGTAGGAGAGGGAAGTCTGGGAGTCCCTGCTTAGACTGCTGCCCCCGTGACCCGGCCCCGGATAAGCGCAAGAAAATGGATGGATCTTTTGTAACAGAAATGCAAACCGACTTTTATTTCTACCCTGGAAATTCACAATTGGAAATGCAAAAAATTTTAGCATTTTTAGCATTCTTTCCAGATCAATGTGATTTTTTTTTTTTTTTTTTTTTTTTTTTGTGCATTTTGATCTGATGCCACTAAATGTGTTGTGATCTACTTCATTTTCCCCCCAGTTGAATTTTGCACATTCTGATGACATAACATATCAAAGGACGTATTCATGGGTTTCAGACAAACAATTCCTTCCTGATTTGAAGGACTTTGTGAGGACCTTTGCCTCGTCAAAAGATATCATATTTTGCTACAACCACCGAGAACAGCTGCCATAGCTTGAAACCCATGAATAAATCGTAAATCCTACCTATACATACGTTTGTTTTCATCCATTAAAACCACTCCCCAGACTCAAACTAACCCCATGTTGCGGCACACAGTTTGCAGTCCCCTTTGTGTGTTGGTTTGACTGACAGTTGTCCACTATATTTCCCCTGGACCTGTATCTATGGCTCTGTGTGCAGCGGTGGACTTCTTATTAAACAGCCCGGTCCCCTCGGCCCCGTGAGCTCTGGGTGCAACAACATATATAATAACCCTATGGACCACAACACATGAGGTCACTCTGTCAACCATCTCCAATACACTTCTGTACACAGCAGAGCGCCCAGAATGCACCAGCAAACTGCACCCTGCAACTGCCCGAGCGAGAAAGATAAAAATAAAAATATAAAATGTTGTCTTGCCAGAATAAGAGTAGCCTATAGAGACATCCGATTTTTATATAAAGGTAACTTTTTCTGGTCTGAACTTTAACTTGTAACCACAGTGAGTCACCAGACACATTTGGTGATATAGTTTTGAATGTGCAATGCAACATTTTGGTTAATAAATATGTAACAGGGTCCATCACCTGCTTGTTTCCCTGGAAATGTTATTGCTTTTGCCCTGGAATGTCACACACTACGGCATTAATCTCCATTCAGACAAGCAGGAGACGCTACTGAGCCAAGTTACAGGTCATATCTGTGGAGAGGTGACCCCGCTCATAGAGAAAATGCATGTTTAACACATCCTGGTTTTACAAGGTGTTTTTTACCAATAAAATATCTATATAGTTGTAAGATGGAGCTGTACATTTCACGTAAAGGAATAGCATCTCCATGGAAACAAGCAGGTGGGTGACTCTCTACAGAAAAGTTACAGATGGGCCCTTTAATTATAGGCAGCTAAGTATTTTGAATAGCGCTTTTTTAATGCATTTTATTGACCAAAATGTTGTATTCCACACTAAAACTAAACCAAATTTGTATAGTAATAATACATGAATTCATCAATTGAGTTAAAGCTGAAATATGTTAGATTTTCAGCTGCTAAACACGCAATTAACCTCAGCGCATTTACCTTTTCCGTATACGTCTAGCCCGCAGAATGTAATGCAAAAGGTTTTAATGCTCCCACCCGTGCAGACAGTTCTACATTGTATTTCCTGAACCAACCAACAAACCATCCAAGTGTAAAAATCACATGTATTCTCGCAGCAGCAAACCCACCCCCATAGTTTTAATGAAACCCGCTGAGTGCTGTCATTCCTCTGTGACATGGACTGGAATAATGACACATGTAACAGGTCCGTTTCCACCAATCAGGCGCGCCCACAGCTTTACGGACACGCCCCCCCTCCCTCCATTTATGGCCTTGACTTTGACCCTGGTTCCTCTTTGAAATTTTTGAGCCATGCAAATTTCCATGTGCTTTCATGTAGCAGACAGACGGGGGATTGAGGTTGAAATTGTAGGGTTGGTGAGGACAGCAGTTGGTGAGGTACATTATTATATGGGTCTTGAAGTGCTATCAAATATTGCGCAGGCACAAAAAAACAGAACATTTTAGGGTTTCAGTCTTTCTGTTAAAGCTGCAGTATGTAACTTTTCAGATGGAGGGCTTGCCACATGCTTGAGAGGTGATTGCTTTGGCTGGGATGTTCCACAGTAAAGCATTAAAGGTAGATACATTGTAGACTCCTCTCTGAGTATGAACGCATCATTTTTAAAGTATTTCTGAGCTATTTAAAGCCTGAATAAATTAACATAGATCAGCTTAATGCCATATTGTGGAACATGTGCTATTAAACATTGCACAGACACACAAAAAGTGACATTTTTGGGGTTTTGGGGGTCACAATCGTTAGGCGGGTTAACTTTACAGATGGAGAGTTTGCCATTTGCTTCATCTGTGATTGCTTTGACTGAAATGTTCCATAGTATGGCATTAAATCTAGTTATCTCCACATAAACAACTGGAGTTTTTGAAGGAGTAAATGAATAAACACAACATAGGCAGGTTTAAGGTCAGGTTTGCTACCTGACAGGAAACTTATGTATTTGTTTTGCACTTTAAAAGCTTGACAAGCCTCTTATGCTGCGACCAGACCGTGGAGTCAAAATCGCACCAAACATCTCTAGTTGGCCTCCTTTGCATTTGAGGGCAAACGCTTGAAACACGTTGACGCGCGGCGAATTTCGTGGAAAGTTCAGATTTTTCATCTCTATCTTTGCCGCCTCAAGCATCAACAGTCCAGACGTGCCCCTTCAACGCTCGAAACACGCTGTGGAAAAGTTGGACCAGCCCAGAAGAGCGTCGCCCATAGACTTTGCATGTAAACCGTCGCGGTCACCACATTTATGCAGGACACCAACAAAAGCATAAACTGACCAGATCTGGAATGAAACCATCGCCAGAGCTCAAATAATGTTAATTGTGCCCAGTATTGGCTTTTCTTGTATGTTCACAAAGACATATTGTGCTTGTGTCTCCTATATAGTTATAATCTGCAACACCGGTGGATTATTATGTCATAATCTGCACATTTTAAATCGGAATATTCATCTAAAACAACTTAATAAAAGAAATAAGACCACCTCTGATGGAGAGCTGCAGATCACGTTGGCGAGCAATGGATTTTTTTTTTTCTATTTGTACCAAAGTGACTAGGCAACGCTGCCAAATCCTGCAGGTATCATTGATTAAGAAAATTAAATTGGAGAACAAAGTAGTGGGCTTCTGCTGGTGGCGGTGAAAACAAGTATCGATCGGCAATATGGCGTCTCGAAAATAAGTGATTAAAGTTTGGTCAAACATGCACGAATCACTCCGAATACAACTTCGAGAGGGTAAATGAGAGGGAAACAACTATATCGCGGTTAAAAGCTCTGAAAAGTCGATTTTGCAGAATAGGTCTGATTTAAACTGAGTGAAATTTACGTTGTTGAAGATATGATTTGGCTTTCTGTGTACCACCAGATCTAAACCTTGACTATATCAGCCTTTAATTAAGGCTCAATCAGGTCGAAAACGAGACTAAACAATGGATGAGTTGGTTCTAAATATTGACTAATCCAATTATATCATAGGACAGGTCACAAGTTGATTTCTTTACTATTTTAATCTTCTATCCGCTGTTGATCAGTCTAGAAACCTCATTACATTCTCTTGTTTGTGTTTACCACTCACCTCCTCTGCTCCGCTACGTCGTGCTACCCAAGGTCTTACTTTTAATATCTTTTCTGAATCTCATAAAATGAACTATTGTGAGCAGCGCTGCCAAGGACCCAGGCTCCTGTGTGTGCAAAAGTGTGTGCAACTGTGTGTGTAGATCCTTGGACCAAAGCCTTTTCTGCGCTCTGCCCCAGTGACGAGTCAATACAGGCTGCACAAACCCTGGCTTTTAGCACAAAACCAATATGTTTCTTTATCGACTGTCTAAAGATAAAACAACGTTATATCTTAGTGGCTTGAGCATCCAAAAGTCTCTAAATAGCGATAAAGGTACAAAAACAGAAACAATCAAGTCGCTAAAAGACACAGGTGGGAAGTACATTTACTCTGCTACTTTTACTTGAGTACTTGTACTTCTCAGAGTAGTTTTCAGATATAATACTGTTAGTTTTAAGTGATAGTACTCTTACTTCAGTTAAAAATGGTCACTCTTCCACTGTGAGTGAGTCTAAAGTAAGTTCTGCTAAAGTCAAACGATTATAGCGGCGAATTTGGAGCCGAGTTCCACTTTTGGAATCCCGACCACGAGTGTCATAGCAACCAAAGAGCCAATCAGGAACGAGCAACAATATAGCAAAATAAAAACACCAAGATGTAGAGCGGGTTAAAACGAACATTTTAAGACCAAAATGACGACGCTCACTGAGGCAGTTTCAGAGGGAGGGGTGGAAATTTTTCAATGTAAAATGAATTGGAGCCAGAGTTGATGGAGCTGGAACGTGGCGGCTAGCAGCTTATACATACACAGTCTATGCTTCGGGGTCTGTCCTTTGAAAATACAAAATCTGATGGATGATTTATGTTTTTTGTCCTTCCAGTTACATTAACCTCAAAAAAACTATAAACATGACGTACTACTTTTACTTGAGTAGCATTTCCTCAAGTACTTTTTTATTCTTAGTAGCTTCTTGGACCACTACTTTAGCTTGAATAATCCTTTGAAGTAATGTTTCTCTTGCAAATTTTTGGCTATTCTGTCCACCCCGGCTAAAAGTCTTCGTTGGCACATTTAGGCTGTAAGGTTTTGCAGTGATTAATCCGGTGGCATGGGCTAGCATTAGCATGTCGCGGGCACTACCCTTATAATTGGCTTTTCCTATTTGTTTGTATACGGCAGCAGGTATCTGACAGCTAATCCTATGCAAAGCCCGATAATAGGAGGCTTTCTGCTAACAGAGCTGTCAACAGGCCCTAAATCAAGCTAAAAGCCCCATGCATTACGCTTGCATTAAGTGGATAAGCAGTAGATGTGTTCACAATAGTACACGTTGGTTGGAAGGGGACGGGTAGGCCTATATGTTTAAAACTTGTCAAAAGTTGAGGCATAAGATTCAATGTCGACAACTTTAGCGCAACAAAACTTTAAATTGGAGTAGTTTTCAATAATTTGTGTCAACATAAATATAATAATTCATCTTACATGTCACGCCAGAAGGTTAACCAGAAAACTGTGTACTACTGGGAAAATCACATGTATATTTATCGCTTTTCCGCCCTTACGGCACTCACAGAGGAATCGTTCGCCCATTCGCTCACTGGAGGTAAGAAGGGTTAAGTGTCTTGCCCAAAGGTACAACAACAATAGCAAATGTGGGAGCTGGAATCGCACCGTCAACCTTTGGATCGGTGGACAAACACTCTGCCAACTGAGATACTGTCGCCCCGAACTCTGCTCATGAAACTGAATGATCCCATTGACAGATCTGGTGATTGGAAAGGCCAAAATAAGTTCTTACAATATTATTTACCATCTATCCATCTGTCTAGAGATAAAACTACCTCTTTGTGAGATCATTCTTAAAGGCACACTGTGTAACTTTCTGTCGGATGGCCTGCCACCAAATTTGATTTCTTTGTCTGGAATGTTGCATGTTATGGCATTACATGTGTCTTCATCTTCATGTGGACTAGGCCAAGTTATAGGTTAGATCTGTGGATAGGTGAGCCCACATACTGTAAGAATGCATGTGTGACGACCCATACTACAACTACTACCTATACAGGCCCAAAAGTCACTGACACTTTTAAATCTTCAGTAGCTCCTATAATTCTTAAGTTAGACTCACCAAATTTCAACAGTAGATAACTGAACCTTCAGAGATTTTTGGCAATATAAACAGGTTAAAATTGTTCACTTACACTTGAACTTATCACTACTTAAACTAGGGGAAGTAGAAATGACCTAATTTTTAAAAATAATGTTTTTTAAGTGTCTATCATTTTGTGTTTCACTCTGAACAGCCCGATCCAACAGACTTTACATAACATTTAAAGCATTTCCAGGTTTATGGCTCTTATTTGATCCTCGATATTTCGTTTTAAGTCGTTTATTGTCTGAGGTTTATTCACAAACACCTTTTCTTTAAGACAGCCCCACAGGAAGAAATCAGGACTAGTCAGGTCTGTGGAGATCACATACTGCCCCCTGTCTTTGAAAAACACTTATTATTTCTTTAATGACATTTACACTCGGGGCATCTCTGGTATTAAAATGTTGACGGTAACACCGCTGGGTTTGTGAATTTGACCCATGTGACTCAAAGTACCACTGTACAATGAGGGTTTGTTCCTCAGTGCTGTATTTGATCATATTAATGTCGGAAGGGTCGTTCTAAATGCTCTGAAAAAATAAAATAAAAATATTTAGAAACAAAAGAGTTATACATTTTTTTCAACTGTCAGTGACTTTTGGGCCTGTATTAGGGTTGTCAGAAATATAAGTCAGATACTAATCGATACTACAGCTAGTATCAAAGCTAGATACTCATTTGAGCAGGTATTGATACTAACCTGAATAGCTTTAGGATGATCTTGAGCTGTATCAGAACAAGTATAAGACGCATAGACTAGTATAAACACCCATGGACCAGTATGAACCTACTGGACGACTGAGCAATTACTCAAATACAAGGCCACATGGGAATAAAAGAAAGTACTACCATCTAATGCTGAAAACCACATTGTATTGTCAAAAGAAAGAGTGTTTTTATTATCACTGTGGTATCGTAATCGTAGTCTATTCCTCTGTATCAACAACACTACCTTTATATAAGTTGTTTTGTCTGTTGTAGTTCTAGGCCAGGGGAGAAATAGACAGTATAAATGACTGAACCTTATCTGCGCACGTGGAGTCCATTTCTATAAGCGGCTAACATTTAACGTGAAGCATGCTCGCGGGAATTAATTTACCTCTTCTAAGCCCGAGACAAGAGCCGAAGAGAAACGATCATGGCGCTGTCCGCAAACATATGGAGCGGAGGCCCGAGAGACATCGCCAATGAAGACAAAGCTGTTTTGGACCTACCGCAGGGAGAGAGTTATCGGGTTAGCTAGACAGATGAACAACCCCTCTGGCTAGCCCTGAGTGAGGAACCAGGCCTTATAAATAAAAGTTAAGGGGAGGAGCTGCTTGTTTGAACTCTGTATAGATCTTTTCCCCAAACAGTCAAAGCCCACTTCCTCTCCATCAATGTCCGCACCTTCTTCCCAAAGCAGGATCCGACAATTAACGGGGAATTGACATGCGATGAAAGATTTAGGTGGGATAAAGGTAGATTGGTGATTTGCTCTGAACTTGTACAACTTGGCAGACAAATGTTGTGTCGATTCTTGTGCTCCAGAGACAGGTGGTAGTAATGGGAAAGCAGCGCATTTCCATTAAGTATATGTGAGGAATTAAAGCTCTTTAGCGAAGATATACTAAAATAAAAGCAACTAAAGATGCCCAAAATGCTTCACATAAAGTCAACGTTAACAGATATACATAAAATACGTCACATAGGCAAAGAACAATGAAACAATAAAGCACCAAGATCCCCTGCCCAAATGCCAGATCTTTAAAAAAAACGTTTCTCCTTAGTCTGAGCGTCGCTTGCATCTCCACAAACCTCACTCCTCCTGTTTGTTTCCATGGAAATGTCGTTTCTTTGGCTATAGTATTCCGCACTATGACATGAAACAGATCTATGTCCATGGAGAATGTTCATAAGCATGGTTTTAACTTTCTATTTCCATGGAACCTACAGAAAGTTACCTACTGTAGCTTTGTCTGTGTAATCCTTCAGTCGTCCAGGTCGGCTCCAGAGCAAAAGATGAAGTTTGGATCTGTCAACTGGACAAATTTCGTTGTTCATCCAAGCGGCTTCTTCAGTTCTGGTCAGTTCTGGTAGATATAAGGCAGTGTCCACCAGTAACGTGACCAGAACTGAAGAAGCAGCTTGGATGAACAGCGAAACGTCTTCACTCTTACAACGATTTGTCCAGTTGACAGATTTAAACTTCGTCTTTTGCTGTACTGTAGTTTTAAAGAGCTGTATATACCTCAACTATCAGGAATACTTCAACCACAATCACAGTCTGGACATTCATATTCAGATTATCACCAATTCATTTGTAGCTCTGCAGAGACACAAGTCAATGGACAAAAAGTCAATATGAGCGATAATAGATACATGAAGTGACTTGCCCAAGGGAACAACAGCATTGATGGGAGCTGTAATTGAACCTTAGACAAAGTGTTTTTTTTTGTACTGAATAGGTGCTGAAGTTGTAGGCATACAGAAAACCAGTGTCCAAACAGTGTCTGTGCTCACATGCCCACCAAAGATCTGATCATTATCTGATTTCTGGAGTTATCAGATTACGGAAATGTCATGTAAACAGTAGTAATCTGATTTCTTGCTTATTGTTCACACCTGTGCAGGTTTTGACAAGGGAAATGATGTAAAAATGGCAAAGCAAATGGCAAATGTTATGAGAAAATTATTAAAGGCTTTACTTTGAAATAATTCCCTGCACTTTGTTTTCGAAATGCAACAGTTTCTCTAAAAAACGATCGATGAATTAACACATCAGATTTATTAACTGAATTATCTGATTACTCTCGTTATCTGATTTTTACCTGTAGCTGTACATTTTGTCCCTTAAATAAACACAATGGCCGCTCTTTGTTGCTCTGTACTCGTGCTTTTGTGCCGTTGTGTGGTTTTTCAGTGTGACAGCCTCTCGCCACATGGACCTGCCGTGGTCCAGACGCCCGTAATGGCCCGGGCATCTCACACACAGTGACAGCAGTAAGGTGAGGCTCGGCAAACGGGAAGGGGGGGGGGGGGGGGTCCCGCGGAGACTGGATTTGACATACGCCAGATGCCCTCCCCGAGCCTCACCCTGTCCCATTGACAACGCACAGACAGGCATTTAACCCCCAACCCCCCAAAGAGGAAGACGAGGAGGAGGACGAGGAGGAGGAGGAGGGGTCTGCCCAAGGCTCCTGACACAATATTTAATACCTCACAATAACACTGCAGACTCAGAAGTGTCTTTTATCTTCCTGTTCCAATGACTAGACCAGTGACTTTCAACCTAGAGCGTTATCAGATTAGTCCAATTAGAAAAAAGGTGTAAATAGCATCTGTGTCACTATGTCTCGCTCTATGGATTTAGCTGTTGTGGTTGTTTTTGTCCCTTTACGGGATCAAAGGTTTGCTCCAAAATTGCACGTGATTACATTAAATGACAAACCAAGTATGTAAGTATGAATTATCTTCCAAAAAGTATTTTAAATGAGCAATATTGTTAAAATATTGCCATAGATACATGCAGCTCTTAACCCTAACGCCGCCGATAAACTCGCGGTTGTGGACTTTCCGTTACCGTAACTTCGCGACCAATTGTGCTTCATGTAAATCCAAACGGCGTCTCAAAGCAGAGTCATGAGGCTCCTTAAATATGTTACTGTCATTACGGTAATGCGCTCACGTCGTCCCTCGAAGACGACCAATCAGAGCGCAGGAGCCGCCGGGATTCTCCCAGTCGGTTATTTGATGCATCAAAGGAAAAATAAGGACGGATTGAGGTGTAAAATAGAGGAAGTTGTGTGAAAAAAGGCAAAAGTACATGCAGATACTTAATTTAACATGATTTTATGGCTAAAAAAAGAAAAAAAAAGCTTAGGCGAGCTATAATGTGTCTTAATGAGTCTATAATGTGTTCAGTCCTTAAAGGGTTAAGTCGTTAGTTTGTGTCTATGACGAGTCGTAGAAGTCATTTTTTCAAACCCCTACAGCTCAAATCTAATCATAAAACAGAAAAATAGCCTAAATTGTCTCACTGGTGCAAAGAAAAAGTACCACCATAAATATTGACCTCCAAAAATGAGTCAAATAGTCGGTGTAGTAAATACCATGACAGGCCTAAGTGTAAGTTCGTTAGTTCGTTTCAGCCTGTCTCATTTTGAGTAGTCACACTATATCTGTCATCTGTCCTGAACTACAGAGATTTGCATGTTCATTTTAAATTAGGATTTTACATCAGATGCCGTCCCGGTCACAACGCCGGTGATAAGCTGAATGTTTTTGGGTTTTTTTTATGGTCAAAGTCTAGATTTACTACAAACACACGGCATTGTTACGAAGCTAAGTCCAGGTCCTAACACGAATAACATGTTCTACTCTATAAAAGGTCATTTTTTTTACACAAAACCAGCAATGAAAATACTCAAAACAATGATTAATATTAGATCAAATGGATTATTTTTTTTCTTTTTCTCAAAATGTTCGGTTCTCATCCAGCCCACGTCTTTAGTTCTACGATTCTACAAAGACACGCGTTTGGATTTATACACAGCTGCAGGTGAAGACCAATTAGGCTCTGCTTTGACTGTGTTGCCAGATAAGACGGTATCCATCAGCTTTTGAAATGCGCTCCCCCGTTTACTTTGAGGAGGAACAAGCTGCTTTTGCTCCCAAACGCCGCGGTGTAGACTTAAGGACCACAGCAGACAGATGATGTTTTGATCGTCTGCCATGTTTCTTACCGTCCTTTCCCCCGAGGTAACTGAAATAAAATGTAATCTAAACAGTCCATGTGCTTCCTCTTATGTTGTTAAATATCCCTTCAATGCTTACTCGTAAAAACATATTAGATTCTTGTATAAAACTCGAAGCATCCATATTTCATAGCGGCGAGTGGTACATAGTTTTCCCATCTGTTGGAACATGCAAAAATCCCACTGAGATCGATAACATCTTAACTTCTTTTTCGTGCTGAATTCCCCGACAGACGAGCCGTGTATTTCTGCACTATTGACTCCGCAACTTTGAGTGACATTTTGCTAAACGTTCCCCCACATCAGAGCGCACCTTTAAGCCTGACAACATATTTAATTCTCTTTTAAAAGGTTACCTCACACCACTACACACACAGCTGCAGCCCCAGTAGCCTCCTCCTTCCTTCCTTCCTTCCATCCTTCCTCTCGTTCGCTCTCTCTCCTCCTCCTCTGTCTTCTTCTCCTCCGTGGCATTCCATTTATTTCCTTTAGATTCATGCTTCACTAGGTACCCGTCTTTCTCTCCTTCTCTCTCTCTCTCTCTGTCCTTTCTCTTTGGCTTATTAAGTTTCTATGGCAACCTGCCGCATCCACTTGTGTTTTATTCTAGTCTTTTGGGACCCCACAGAGATAGATTTTAAGCTCGAAAACGCCTGGAAGAAATGTGTTTTTTCTCTTTTTTTTTCAATTTTCTTTTCTTTTTTTTTTTCAAAGTCCACTGCGGGGATTGTACAAGTGAATTCTTCATCGTCTCTCAGTCCATTTAGCTCGCCGTGAAGCAGATCAAACTCCGAGCGGCTGCGTTTTTGTGTCACCTTGCGAACCGTTTTTAAAATATATTGACGATGCCACAACCTCCGGGCGGGACGAAATCATCTCAGTTTTATTGTAAAGTAAATATCAATAAATAATTTTTGCATTTGAGAGGTTTTTACGAGTTGTTTGGGAGTGTTGTAAAAATAAAATGGGGTTTTTAAAGTACAGTGTCTACAAAGAGGCGGCGTGCGGAGGACGACAAACATTTATCAGGTTTTATAGTGGTTAAATGGCTCATAGCTCCCCGAAACAATTATTCACGCCATCAAAATGCATAAAAGTCCTCGCCTTCCTACAGCTTCTCAAAACATCTGGCACTTCTGCTAATGCAAGGGAAAACAACACACTTGGAATAAAGTTAGTTTTATGGGGAACTTACTTTTCCTCGGCTTTTGGGATCCTCTGCAAGAAGAGCTGACGTTGGTACTATCTTAAAGTCAGATGCAGAACGTAACGGAGTAGAAGTAGTAGAGTACTGCGCTTAAGTAGATTTTAAAGTGGTTTTACTTTTACTTCACTTCATTTGAGAGCGGGTGTCTGTACTTTCTACTCCGTTACATTTTCGAACAGGACTGAAAAGTAGAATTACTGTTTATAATTGTTTGAAAAAAGGCTGTTTTTTTAGGTTTTTTTTCTTCTGGTTTTATTTTTAACATGTTCATAGTTTGAGCAAACAAAAATAAAACACAAATTAAAACAGCCAGGAAAAAACTATTGATTCAATTGTTTCTGTTGAACAAAATTCAGCACAAATCTTCATCAAAATCAATACATCTGAAGCTTTATTAGATCTGAAAATCTGCGCAAAATACTTTTATTCTTTACTCTTTAAGTGCATTTCTAAATGGGTACTTTAATACTTTTACTTAAATCGATCTTTTCATGTGATACTTTTACTCAAAGTATGTTTTTGCTCCAGTATCTGTACTTTTACTTAAGTAAAACTGATTGATTAAAACTGTGGTAATATGTAACTTTGTGGGAGTGGAAAGTCGGGAAAGTCGACTGTGTTCATAAAACCAGACGTCAGAACATTCTCCATGGAGATAAGTTTTATGCCAAACTGTGGAAGATTAAAGCCAAAAGAACAACGTCTGAAACCTCTGAGGGGATGGGAAGTCTGCTCAGAGTAAGGACACTTGTTTTTTTTTTCTTCGTGCAACATATCCATATTGAAAAAAAAACCCAAACAAACTTATTTTAATCTATTATTTCGCCAAAAAAGTTTCATACTGGGGCTTTGAAGGTCCCCATGTATTTGTGTCTTGCCCCAGTACAGATATATTGTTTTAGCAGCTCTTGAGTTCAAATTAAGTCTGTGTACTGTCTGCATTTGACTATAAAACGTTTTACTGTATGATAATCAGGAAGTGTGCCGTTAGCATTACCGTGATAACAGAAGTCCATTTAGGCCTCTGAAAGTTGAGAAATGTGCTTATAAACTCATTCTGGTGAATACATAGAATACAGTTGTCCCTCGCTATGTCGTAGTTCACCTTTCATGATCTTGCTGTTTCGTGGATTTTTTTCCTGCAATTTTGCATTTTTTTTTTTTTTGCAGAGTCTGATCGTGCGTTGTGTTCTGTGTCCTGATTGGCTGAGGGACTGTAGACCATTGTCCATCAGTCTCCTCCGTGTCTCCTGTACAGTACAGAATGTGTCAGACAAATTTACATAAATGTTGGATCACAGTGTGACTCTTAAGTGCTGTATGTTTGTAAGTTTTCCCACAATGTCGATGAAACATTCTGCATCGACAAACGCGCCTACGAAAGTTTGAGAGAGTTTAAACAAGAGAGAAATGTGAGAAAATGTTAATGCCTGTGTGAGAAAAGTGTATAAAGTGTGTGGTGAGGGAAACATATATAATAATTGTAAAAAATAAAGCTGCTTCTTTGCAGATTTCACCTGTTTTGTGGGTAATTTAAAAAAAAAACGTAACTGCCACAATATTGTGGGTTATTTTTAAAACGTAACTCCACAATACATGAGGGACCACTGTACTACGAGTCTGGAAGTGTGTGTTGGCATGCTAGTTGTTGTTAGCTTTACCGTGATGGCGGTGAATAATTAGGATGCTCAGAAAGAATACTGTAAGCGAGGAGTAACTTCGGACCACTGCAAACTGTTTAAAATTGACTCGCTCTGTTTTTCACATTTTTTAAGACGGTAAAAATCAAGTGCGGCGCCTTTGAATGTCTAATGGAAAATATTTTGAAATTTATATCAGTAATTTTGCAAGGTATATTTTATGTGGTAGGAAAAAATAACTTGATAAGCTCCAGACGCCGTCCACCTCTCTCTGCTTCACCGCTTTGCATTTCTGCTCCAGCTCTTCTATTGATCCCGCATTTTTCCACTCCTCTACCCAGACTCCTCTTTGGCCCGTACAGGTGGAGGCTAACCACAGCTACGCTACACTTGTCCCACTCCTTTAAACCTTTTTCCCCCTTTTTTCCATCCGAAGACCTGGTCGCGGAATCCATTCACTTCAGTCATGCTTCAGTATCGTTTTCTTGCGGCCCGGAGGATTACAGAGGAAATGGACAGTGATGGTGAAGAGAGAGAGAGAAAGAAGGGATGAGACAGAGAGAGAGACTGAGAGAGAGGGGAGGGGGTTTCCATAGCAATGAAAAGAGCGGACTATTGGACTGGAAGGAACACAGGAAGTATTTGTGATCTTCTGTCTGACTGCGAAGCGTCACCACACAACTATGTTCATATAGGTCGCGATGGCGTTTGAGAATTTGATGTCGTAATTTCAGACGAAGGGCAGGGGCCTATAGAAGTCTACGGGAGATTTATTGTTCTTGGAAGAAATACCCAAACGCATCATCCAGACATGCTGAACCTTGTTTTTATTTCTTTGCATTGGCTCCACACACTTGTCATATTAATCTTATGACTTAACGTACTTTCGCCTGACAGCAATCTCGATTTTGGGGTTGAATAATGACGCTACTTTGGGAAGATACTGTGAAGAAATAATTTAACTTTTGCTCCTTTACACTGACAGAGAAGACGCTGAACTTTGTGCCAGCTTTAGGCCCAGTAATTACAGAAATATTCATCGAGTTTGCATCAAATTTGCCAACTGACAGTTTAACATTGGAGAACAGGTCAAAAGTCTACGGCGTTTAACTGTAGGACGTCTAGAATATCGTAATGTCAAGTGAACCCAAGCTATTGATACTTTGCAGTGACATCACACTGGGGGTGTACTGCATGTACGTCTATGGAGGAATGTTCAGCAGTTACCACATTGACACAACAGCACATTTTCAGGAGCCTGTGATCAATACGAGCGTCCATTGTCCTGTTTAGGTGTTCGATTTTCAACAAAAAGGTGAAAACGACTAACTGAAACTGTTGGCTAACGCTAGCTAGCTTGTGACTGTGATGTTATTTGAGAGGGACTTGTTCAACAGCACAAATCAGCTCACCCTTTGTAGTTCCAACTAAATCAGATTGTGTTAAAATACAGCTCAGAAGAAAATCAAACTTGAGTAACATAGCTTCAGACACAACAGTACCTTCAGCTAGCATCACACCCCCAGGGAATGTTGATGACATCAGCCGCAAAGTACAAATTTGGTATTTTAAACTACAGGGGTTCAACAATGTTATAATGTCACACCGCTGGAATGGGAGAAACAGAGGAGGTATTTGAGATGTTCTGTCTGTCTGCAAAGCGTCAGCACTAAACTATGTTCTTATAAAACGCCACTATCCGCACACGTGGGTAAACGCAGCATTCCTACATACAAATATGTAACTTATGACATTTCCGTAGGAGGGACCAATGGTGTAATGTGTAACCATTTATGGGGCTGTGCAGAGGAGTTCAGAGGTGGATTATGATCAGTTAAGAGGATGTGGTAGATTTCTTCAGAAGATACGAACTGCTGCAAAATCCAGGGTCAAAGTCAATGACAAAGCCTTAAATAAAAAAAGTTGTGTTTGTTGTATCGCTGACAAGCAAACGTGATGAGAATTTAAGGTAGAGAAAGCTGCTATTATAAGAAACCAGTGATGTCATTTAGTATTTACAGTGTGTGTATTTGCACCAGTGAAATTTAAAGGTACGCTCTGTAACTTTTCTGGTGAGTGTGGTTGTCTTGGTGATGTTGTTGCTTTGCATGATTTACCTTGCATCTATTCAGTTACATAGCTCAGCAGTACCTAGAAAACAGGCTTGCCTCTTCACAGATCTGACTAGCACACTTGGCCTAATGATATCTTTATTTTAAGGAACACATTAAGGAACATTCTTGGCTGAGCAATAACATCTCCATGGAAACAAGTAGTTGGAAAAAAAGTATATTGTCCAACTTTTAGGATGGATAAGATGCAGAGGGCTTTCTCCATACTTATTTTTAGGTTTATTGATATTAGCAGGTTAGCTAATTCACTGCAGCCATTTTCAGTCCACTGAGGTTCATTTGATCTTCCATTAATTTATTTTAATAGATTCTTTTTCCAGACCGGGTTTAATTTGTTTTCACACGTGTCAGTTTGGACTGCTCAGGTTTCGGCACTGTCTTTCTACCGGTGGAGGCAAAATGACAGCGCCATCCGCAGTCCGACTTCTTCAGGACAGTATCTCGGGTGTGTGAGAGTAAAAGGCCCCCTCGTCCCGGTTTAAATCAGCTGACCGGGCACGTCACAGCAACATCACGTGATCACTCTGAGGAAGAGCGCTAGTGAGTCATACTCAACTACACACTTAACTTAAAGTATTTTCTGGACTACAAGTCGCACTTTTTTTTCCTTTCATAGTTTGCTCGGGGGAGACTTATACTCAGGCGTAACTTATATTCCACATACGGTCATATCTGAGTGTATAATTTCACATCTTAGTTACGATCACACTAAAAAATGCTTGTTTTTCCTTCATTATTATGCTTTTTTTTTAACTTATAAACCAGAAAATACGGTAAGTTTGGGTCACATGTTTATATAGTACTTTTCCACCGGGAGGAGGCCCCCGGGGAAGACCCAGGACACGCTGGAGGAACTATGTCTCTCGGCTGACCTGGGAACGCCTTGGGGTCCCACTGGAGGAGCTGGAGGACGTGTCTGGGGTGAGGGAAGTCTGGGAGTCCCGGCTTAGACTGCTGCCCCCGCGACTCGGCCCCGGATGAGCGGAAGAAAATGGATGGATGGACTTTTCCGCTTTAAAGGCACTCAAAGCGTTTTGCATCAAGGAGCCACTCACACATTCATACACCAGAGCACACAGACACTGGGGACGAGATGTGTTAAGTGTCTTGCCTAAAGAGACAACAACAGCATTCATCCGTGGAAGCTGGAATCGCACCACCGACCCGTGTTTCGATGGATCTGACCAATGACGTTTATGTCGAGAGCGGGATTCGAACCGCCAACCTTCAGATCAGTGGAGAAAAAAAGCTCTACTAACTGAGCTAAGTTTCCCCCATAAACCGAGCCGTTGTCTTTACCCAACTTTGGAATATCATTAGTAATATTTTTATGAGATTTAGCAGAAATAACAGTACATGAAACGGCACTAATTCGTCTGCATATTGTGAGCTGGTGAAATGATCCAGGTTGATTCCCTGTAGAGTCATTCTGTACCACATCCAAAGCTCCTCTGTACTAGACTCATTATTTTAACAGTGCTTGATGGGTTCTGTCACACTCCTCCTCCCTCTCATTACAGGCCGCTGTTTCTGCCCAATAACGCAGCTTAAGCGATGGGGTCAATGTTAATACGCTTGTCATAAAGAATGGAAATTGATGGTTTGAAGTTTTGTTTGTATTGCCAAGCCGAGGGGTAAACAATTAGCCAAAGACATATTCATTGTCTCCAATTATCTGCTCGGGTTTTGTTTAAGCTCTTTTAATGAGCCAAATTCTATCATTAGGCTGTCAGATTCAGACCATACTGGCTTTTTTGTGATTTTTCTAGTCATTTTTCGCTCCACTTTAAAAAAAAAAAACAAAAAACACTGGTCCATGTTTGTCCTTGAGTTTGTTGACCAATCAAATGATCTATAATTTACTAAATTTTCAATCGGCCCAAGTCCAGACATGGGTAGAGTAGCAAAAAAAAAAAAGAAAATTTAATTAAAAAAAATTGGAAATAACATTGCTCAAGTACAAGCACAAAGTAGTGGTCCAAGAAATTTCTCAAAAGTGACTGGATGTAATTTCTGATTTCTGAGTTGAATTTAAAGATGGGTATTAGGCAACATTTTGGAGCTTTCTACCATGTTATAACTTAGTTCAACAGTAATCTAGCGATCTCTCCCGGGCCCAATCGAACCGTCCTTATGGTTAGCAGTATGATTCTGTCCAAAACTCAACCTGCAAGCCAACGTCACCCAGGCTCACACGCAGCAGTTTTCCACAAATAGACAAAAACATTACACTACAACTTCACAAACCTGACGCAATGCAATAGTTTCATTAGCAAAAGGCATGCCAATTGTAATGTGATAGCGGTCTGAAGGGGGAGTGACTTTTTAAAGCATTTTCAAACCAATAAAAGGTAACACGGTGATTTAACTATCCCATCGAAGTGTAAGACCGAGTCTTTATTACGCAAAATGGACTCTTCTGAGCTTCAAGCCACGTTATAAAGTTGTTTTCTCCTCAAAAAACATATTTGGAGTTGTGTTTTGTTTCATTCACACGTGTTTGAGTAATCCTTCAATATTATGTTCCACCTTGTGATGACATGAAGCGTTAGTTTTCAAGTTAACTACCACCTTTTACCTTTTGTTCAGTAGAAAATAGAAATCCCAGGACTGAAATTATCCAAATGATTCACTTCCTGTATCACCACATGACATCACAAGGTGGAACAGAGTGCTTTGTTTGAGAGAAGAGCCTAAATCTGCAGGGTTTGTGTGTTAAACATGTGTGAATGAAACAAAACACAACTCCAGGTCTGTTTGTGACGAGGAAACAACATCAGAAAATCAGATTTATTATCGTCATAAATCTCATAATTCTTTGTTGACTCAGAGTGAAAGAGAAACCAAAACGTTTGCTCGAGTAAAAGTATTGTTACGCTGTAAAATGTGTCACTCAAGTAGGAACAAAAGTCCAGTTCTATTATTAAGAAGTCACAACCCGCTCAGTACTACCCACCTCTGCCTCCATCATCGTCTGAGCTTATAGAAAAGTTGACGCAAATTCAGTGTATTTTGTCAAAAAGTTACATTTCTTTCCTTAGCTATCATTTTAATTTATTTTGTTTTCAATCTTTCATGTTGTTATCAGGGCCGGTCCTAGCTGTCAGGGGGCCCGAAGCTAATTTTGTCTCTGGGGCCCCTGACAGTGGATACCTTCTGGCTCAGCTATTGGTGATTCACATTTGACACTTTATGACTCTGTTTTAGACGGATATTTAGGCTGCTGTAAACTCACAAGCCCTGTGTCCAGTAAAATTTGATATATTATTTTCAATTTAAATGTTTGGGCTCTTGGGGGCCCTCTGCTGGCCTTGGGGCCCCAAGCAGCTGCTTAGTCTGCTTATAGGCTGGACCGGCCCTGCTTGTTAGAATGTAATATTACCACACATTACGCTTAACTTCTCTACAAGTGAAGCAATGCATGTTTGTCTAGGGAGAAAATAGCTCAGTTGGTAGAGCGTTTGTCCCCTGATCTGAAGGTTGGTGGTTCAAATCCCACTCTTGACATGAACATCGCTAGTAGAGCAAGTTACTGGTGCACTACTGGTGTATTTGTGCGTGTGAAAGCAATTCTTGATGTAAAGTGCCTTGAAAATGTAAAACCGCTATATAAAACTTTGACCATTTACCACTTTTTTTTTATGTAGCACATTTTAAAAAACAACCATAGTGGACCAAAGTGCTTCACAGGTTTAGCATCACATAAAAACAGCTCTAAACACTAAAAATTACAAAGCCGATGAATACAAATGAACGCGCGATTAAAACAAAAGCCGACTTTAATATGACAACGACGATACATCAGGTTTCTCCCATCGCCGAGGTTAACGATACGGGAATTACATCTGCCCCTTAACAGCTTACATAGCGCCGTACCCCGACCATCAATATTGTTTAACTAGAGGCGTTTAGTGCTGCGTCTAATCACCTTTTACAGCCATTTCCCGTGAACTTGACCTTATAGCTGCTCCCATTGATTGGCGTTCGGTATGGTCAAAGTACATTTAACGCTAATTTGTCAATGAAATGGCTCCAAAAACGTGCGCGGAGTATGCAAAGAACTGGAAGCATATGTTACAAGGGGAATAATTTTCAAAAGGGCCTTGATTATGTGCGGTCTATGCTAATTCAATCTACCGTCTTTCCCACAATCACCCATAATGAACACAGTAACGCAGGGAGTGGACATATTGGAAATGATTGAAAGAAGAGCTCAAATTATTAGCTGAATTTAGCATCTGGGGGGGTTGTACCTTTAGGAATAATTTAAAGATAAGACAATTTCTCATTTGGCATATGAAATAATTAATTATCTGCATGGGCGAAGTATCTTAACAAAGCCACTTAGTATGCATATAAAATCTCTAATGCTAAAATCATATTAGGTTTATTAACTTATACCGTGGCAGATTACATCTCTTCTCTTTCAAAAAGGTCCCACAGAGTTGAACTGATAATTAAGTAATGAAATGAAAATGTACGATCCAATCAATGGCCTCTGTATTAAATTGTTACTGTCGGAAACGAAGAAGAAGAAGAAGAAGAAGAAGAAGAGCGAGGTGGGGCCAGATGGAGAATGGAAATCCTGAAGGAATTAAGTTACAATGGCAGAGTCTAAGCCATAATGAAAAAGAGGCTTAACGCAAATGAAAAATACCATGTGGAATGTGGGTTGACTTAAATAATGGCAATTAATAAAAGTGGTCGCCGCGTATGTGGTGGGTGTCTGGCAGTTCAAACGGGGCAGGTCTGCTATGATGAGAAAGCACTGCCGTTGCTATAGCGATTGATGATTTAAAACCAAATATATCGCTCAAATTGGAAAAAAGTCCTTAAAATTTTGCCTATAACAGGAGCCCGTGAATAGGTTGCAGGGATCTGGTTTGTTTTAGTTGGTGGGTTTCAGATGACATCACAACTTTCTGCAGGCTAATAATGTGTAATACAGATGGAGGCGGCTAAAATTAGCACGGTTGAAAAGCACATTTGTGTTGTAATACAGTGAGTCCTTGCATCTAGTCCAGAGGTGGGCAAACTTTTTGACACACGGGCTGTAATGGGCTCTAAAATTTGACAGAGGGGCCGGGCCAGGATATATATATGTTTATATTACATTACAGATTTAGCCTGTGACATGTAGCAAAGCATCAATATGCAAGCCTCATTGTACAAATTGTTTTCCAAATGAATTGATTAAATTAATAATTAATTTATTCAATTTCAGTTAAATAAAGAAAGCAGTAAAACTTTGAACAAGGTCGACCCTTACCTATTTTAATATAATCCGGTCATGCTCCACGGGCCGGATTAATAACCCAAAGGGCCGTGTGTGGCCCCCGGGCCGTAGTTTGCCCATTTTGGTCTAGTCACTAAAAGAAATGATCAGCAACATTTGTGAATTTACCTTTTGGGTATTTCATGTAAGTGTACAGTGTGATCAATAGGAGAATCAGGCTCTTGCCCCCGTCTGGGAGTATGACGACATCACATCGAGAATCTGAAATCCACCAATGAACAGCGAAGTACTAATACATGTGTTTATATAACGCTCAAATACAACTTACCTCCAGCTGATTTTCCCAATTATTCAGTCATCCAGGAGGGTGATAGTTATTCATGAGGTTGTTTATTAGATACAGTTTACCAGCTGTGAACAACATGTCTCAGGTACTTCAAAAACTCCCACAGAGGTCAGTAAATCACCATGTGCTATTTTTACCTTCAGTCATAAGACACCAGGTTTACTCTGCAGGTGTCTCATGTAGACACAGCTTGGACTAGAGCTGCTGCTCCTTCAGGGCCTTGGGATTAGCCTGGGAGTTCTGCTTATATTTCAGTTTGCAACAAAACAAGCGTAGTAGATTTGTTATGTGATGTTTTACTTTATTTCAGGTGTTTAAAAATGTACGAAAGAGTAAAACGTAAAAGTAGTTTGCACATATTCTGAAGTCAAATGATTTTGATAAAGAATTTTGCCGAATTTTGCTCAACAGAAACAATGGAATCAAAATATTTTTCTCGCTTTTTTTATTTGTAAATTTTTGTTTGCTCAAATTGTGAATTACTACTTTACTTTTATTTCTCACTGTGCAATATTTTCACTAACAATAGAAAGAAAACTAATTTGAGTCTAAAATGAGAAAATGCATTGTCTAAAATCAGTTTAGACAATAAAAACTAAATATTTCATTCTAAATTGACTTTTTCGCTGCACTGCGTCTATTTTAAAATCCTCTTATAAAGCAGCTCATACTTCTTTAATCCAAATCTGCTGTAAAGTCTCGCCCCTGTACCACGTTGGATGTACTTTCCTGAGTTTTGCCCCAGTCCCGCCTGCGTACGTGCACCTTTAAGAGCCGTGTTTGTGATTAGCAGCAGCAGTTTATCAGCGCCGCGGCTGTAAATGCCACGCGGCGCACACACTACCCACACTGCACTGGGACACAAAGAGATGATTCTGTCGCCGCGGTGACCTCATCCTTGTGCTATCTGCCTCTGTGTGTGTGCGTTTGGTTGTGCGTTTGTGTGTGTGTGTGTGTGCAGCGGCCTTGGTACTGCACAGGGCTCCAGTCGTGCCCCTCCCACTAAAGAATAAACTCCTCCACTGTATTATTTCTATTGTGTCTTTGTTTCCACTATGGATTCCCTTTTGTATTTGTCACCTAATAAGTACAGAACATAAGACACAAAAGCCTTTCTCTGTTACCCAGGCACGTTCAATATTGTAAGCTATCTGGACACACAGAATACATCTTAAAGTCGCAGTGTGTAACTTTTCTGGTGTTGCTTCACCTTGAATGTCTCACAGTATGGCATTGAAACTTATCGATCTCCGTGGAGACAAACAGGTGGACCGAGATATAGGTCATGTAAGTGGAGAGGTGTGCACGTTTTTCCACAGTATTGTTTGGCTATAAAAACACAAACTGAATGAATGCAAGATGTACAAGTATAATGCCATATTGTGGAACTTTCCAGGCAAAGCAAGAATTCAAAAGCCATGCAAGCTCAGTATTCTGCGCTTTTTGGATAAACAGACACTGGGAATATATGTTAAAGTAACTTATCTGGTGCAGGAATATTCTGCTCTGGAGATGTTTTTGCTTTGCCTTAAATGTCTCACAGTATGGCACTGAACTTATCTCCATGGAGACAAGCAGGTGATGTCATTAAACCGAGATGTAGGTCATGTAAGTGGAGAGGTGTGCTTGTTTTTCCATACTATTGTTCAGCAATAATAAGCAATAAAAAAAAACACAAATTGAACAAATGCAAGTGTAATGCCATACTGTGGAACATTCCAGACAAAGTAATAACATCTTGGAGGCATACAGGTGTCAGATGACAAACAAGAAAAGTTACATAGTACAGCTTTAACCTAATAAATTTAAACCTTTCTTGCTCTAAATGACCTGTATTACTATGTTTTATCAGTGGTTTTTATATTGATAGTGACGATCAGGGGCGGCGCCAGACATTTTTGACTGAAGTCTGTTGGTCTCATGAAAACTTTATAATATCTGTACCAAGTGACGCTTTAGAAAATCTGTACGAAACTGGACACTTTATAACACCGGTCACCTTAATATGTCATGTTTGCACCTCTAAATTTGTGTATCTCTAAGAACATTTTTTTTAGTTTTATGCTCGTCTTTTTTAACTTTATGCATGTACTTATAATATCTATAGTTCTACTTTTTTATATATATTATTCAGTACTTTTATGCTGCACTTTATCACCAAAGTAAGTTCCTAGTTTGTACGTTGTGTTCAATGACAGTGGCAATAAAAGTCACATCAAAAGTTAATTTAGAGCCTTTTAACAATGAAACACGCCCCCACCGCCCGGCCTGCCATGTTTGCATTTCTGTTTTAGTTTAAAACTGTAGTTAGCCCGTGTAGTGATTTATACAAGCTAATATGTGTTTTATTTTTTTTTTTAATTGGTGTCTCATTTTGTGCTATGAAAATGGGGGGCCAAAATCTTCGATGGGTGGCTGGTGTCCTCTCCAGCCCTTCCCTGGCGCCGCCCCTGCTGACAGTATGTCCAGACTACATATGTTTTTTGAAAGAATTGCTAACTATATTTTCCAATAAAAGTAAGAGTAATCCCATCACAGCTTTGTCTCTACCTCCACTGCTGTTTCAGATGACATCACGACATTTTAAATTGGTCCGTAAATTATAATTGAGGAAGTATTTGACCTAATGCTGATGTTGTGGTTTTATTATGTTAGAGAAATATTTACATGTTGGTTATAAAAAAAAAAAAAAAAAGTCGCCAAGTTCAAAGTCTGGATTGATACCGGGCTCCTGCCCCCCTGTGAAAGTATGACATCATCAGAAAACTACCAATCGTGACCCCTCCCCCCCCCAAACATGACCTTATATGGAGCTTCCACCTCTTGTTTTTTTTTCACGTCTGGTGATGTTTCGATGGGAGGAGCAGGAGATATGATACAGCACAGATCCGATTTGAAAATGAGGAGGAAGAGACGGGAACTTCGAACTGTAAACATAGACAGTTATTAAATAGGGCTATAAAGCACTTGGAGATATCAGATTGAGGAAGGAGGGCATGGCATAACGATTAAATGAAATGATAAATACAACCACTAGAAGGAGTAAAATCAATTCTCTGAAACCGTCCTAACCTTGTATAAACAGAGACATGTGAGGAAGGGCATCTGACATAAAGACTCCATCCTTTTCTTGCTACATTTTACAGCAAATCGAGTTCATTTTGTGGGATTTTACTTTTCAGATTATACTTTGAACTATAGTTAAAGATCCATTCATCCATTCCCAACTCTACATTTCTCTCAAACAGAAAACACCCTGTTCCACCTTGTGATGTCACGTACATACAGGAAGTGCTCCACTGTGTTTTTTAAAACCCCAAACACCTTCACTAGAATCATTTGGATCACGTCAGCCCTGCATTTGCCAATCTCTTCTTAACTCAAGGAAAAATGTAGCTGTTAACTTGAAAACGACCACTTTATGACATCACAAGGTGGAACAGAGCATTTTGAGCTTTGTAGATGTAGACAGACTAATAATAAAGGGTTACTCAGATTTTTTCGATGAGGAAATGAGGGAATTATAACACGACTAAAGCTCACAAGAGTCAATTTTGTGTACTATAGGACTTTTAAGTGTTATAAATAGTAAAATAAGAATAATTTAAACCTACCCTACAGCGCTATGGGACTAAAACGGCAAATCACATTAATTTGTGGAACTTTACTTTTCAGATTATCCTTAGCTACTATGAACTATAGATAAAAACCCATTATATGACTTTTTGTGTCTGTTTGTCTCCATGTAATGTTCCAAAATATGGCATTAAACATATCTATCTTCCTGGAGACCTGGATCTGGGAGAGGCAACCATAATTTTAGGAATTAATGGTCATAGTGTCTTTCCACTTACAAAGCACTCACAGCACTTTTACATCTTGCCCAAGGACACAACAGCAGCATTCATGGGTGGCAACCAATGATGCTTACGTCGAGACAAGGATTCGAACCACCGACCATTAGATCAGTGCACAAACGCTCTACCGACTGAGCCACTGTCACTTGTAATAACCACAATATAAATACATGCCATACTGCGGGACATTCCCAACAAGGCAATAACATCTCCATGGAGACAAACAGGTGGCAGCCCTCTACTGCCAAGGTTACATAACACAACTTTAAAGTCTTGTACCGCAACTTCACCACCACCAAAACTCTGTCGTGGTTTCGTAACACGGTGCAAGAGATAAAGTCAAGTCTCCAAACCAAAGCTCCCGCAGGAACAAAGCAGACGACAGCAGGTCAAAGCCGGAGCAGAGAGGTAATAAGTCCCTCTCCAATCTGCGGAGAGGCCGGCCCAGTAGCACAGTACACATTCCATTAGGCTGTAAATATTGACTCAGCAGCCGACAACTGGTTTCTATTGCACGGCAAACAAAGCCATTGTGTGTGTTGTGTGTGTGTGTTGTGTGTGTTGTGTGTATGCGGTGTGTGTGGCGGGGCCGAGTGGACGCTGTTTGCACATCGCGCTGTGGACTGATAAGTACAGGGCCCTCTCATTCACCGCCACGGGAGCTCACTTCCTGTTTCTGTTTTTTTTAAAAACGCCATGCACTGCAAAACAAGATTAGCCCTGTACTTTGAATTCAGAAGAGTAACTTGCTGTGAGAAGTTGCGGTTTGTTTAGATTGATTTGATTGATTGACTTGCGATTGGACGTGATATCTCTGGTGAGTATCTAGCTGTGGATGTATTTATGTATTTGCTAAAACTGCCAGTGGGTGGAAATGTGCTTCAGCCCCTGTACACACTGTGCACCAGTACAGATATGATGTATAAGCAGCTCTTGCAGAAAAAAAAAAAAAAAAAAAAAAATCTGCATGCTCCAAGTGTATGTTAGCATGCTAGTGGTAGTTTTCCCATGATCAGGTGCAGGGTCTTTGAAGCTGGGGTGCCTGACTTTAAATTTGTAAATGTTTTTCCCCACCGCTACACGTCGTCTGAATCTAATCGCACGACATTTTATCGATCGGAAATGGGGCGAGCTGTGCAATAGTGGTCAACCCTGCTTTGCTTTGTGGTCAGTGGTCACATTTTTATACAGCACTTTTCTACTTTCAAGGCACTCAGAGTGATTTACATCAAGAAACCACACGCATTCATACACCAGTGTACGCAGACACTGAGGGTGAGGTGGGTTAAGTGTCTTGCCGAAGGACACAACAACAGCACTCATCCGTGGGCCGCTGGATCTGACCGCTCCACCAGTGAGTATGTTGAGAGCAGGATTCAAACCGTCAACTTTCAGATCAGTGGACAAACGCTCTACCATGTGAGCCATTGTGGTTACGATCTGAAAAACTGAACTGAAATTCATGCACGTTAATACAGGAATCTGCCATAGTTTTTGTGATCTCTAGAAGTTAACTAAGTACTGAAAGAACTTTCTTTTTTGGAAATCTGGTACCTCGACTTTTAAAGAAACAGATTATTCATTGACTTATTTGAATGTGACAGTGCACATTGATGAGTGAATATTAAAAAAAAAAACTATATTTCGCTGTTTTCTGATCTGTTCTGTTTCCTTTCACAAAAATGTGTTTTTCCTTTTACACACAAACCCTGCAGATTTACTCTGAGTTCTTCTCTCAAACAGAAAGCACTCTGTTCCACCTTGTGATGTCATCATGTGGTAATACAGGAAGTGCTCCACTGTGTTTTTAAACTCCATACACCGTCAGTAGAATCACTTGGATCATTTCAGCCCTGGAGTTGCGAATCTCTACTGAACAAAAGATAAAAGGTTTGGCGTATCATCACTCCGGACATGGCAGATGATGGTGATATTTATAGACAATGCAGGATGTTGTGGCTCAAGCTAATAGTCAAGCTAATAGCTCAAGTTTGGTTCATGCTCTGATGATGTGAAGTTGATGTTGTTTAAACCATATTGCACTACCACTATACGCTGCCCACCTCTGGACTCATTACAAAAAAGCCAGTCTCCAGAGGCTGCAGGTGGCATATAATGACGTTTTACGGGTGCTCTTGAAGAGGCCACGATGGGCCGGTGCGACTGAAATGTTTGTCACTGCATGAGTGAATACGCTGCAAGCTGTACTGAGAACGTTAATGTACAGGTTTATTTGCAGACCGAATAAATCAGAAAACGAAATTATACAGTCACTCACAAGTATAAGATGCAGTGCAATTCGCTACCAATCCAGAATGTGGAGACATCGGTGTGGCTGTCTTTTTAAAACATAGATGTGTATTGTATGTATTGTTACTGTTTTGAAAAATGCACCATGAATCTGAAATAAAGATTGAACTTGAACTGAATTGCAAATGTAGCTGTTAACTTGAAAACTACCACTTCGTGACATCACAAGGTGGAACAGAGCATTTTGAGCTTTATAGATGTACACAGCCTAATAATTAAGTGTTACTCAAACACGTGTGAATGAAACAAAACGCAACTCCGGGCATGTTTTCGACGAGGAAACAACATTCTAACATGCCTAAAGCTCACGTGAGTCAATTTTGCGCAATATAGGACTTTTAAGTGTTATAAAAACAATTAAAAGCTTCCCTACGGCGCTGTCGATTTAAAATGCATTCTTTTATTTGTATCATCATGTAGTTTTGCAGTGTGGCTCGCTTTATGCTCGTCTGGGCTGCACTTGGCCTTGAGTGACTGGGGCCGATGACCTTGAGTGTAATCCTCCTTCACTCCCCTGTTCCCGAATGTGCCACTGAATCCATCACAGCCGCTTAAGAGAGCAAACAAAGACCAGACAGGAGCTATTATACAGAAGAAAACCAGCAACGTGTCATCTGTATTTATGACATGTGCATCTGCTACACGCTGTTGTTATTGCTCACTGTCAAATATACACAAATTGGAGAGGGGGATATTCAGTAATCAGTGTGTGTTTGTATTAGGAAGGGCATCTGGTTCAGAAATAAACAGAAACGATATGATAATTACTGCTCAAAAGGAGATGGGATAGTTCGTGTCAGAAGGTTAAAAGATTCACCAAATGATAAATGGACTGGCTTTGGCTTTAGGTGACCGCTGCACGAAAATGGATGGAAGTAAGTCAGTAGAATATTAAAACTACTTTAAAATGGTGACTGTGTAATTCCTCAGTCGTACAAGAACGATCCACGGTAAAAGAAAAAGTCAAAAAGTTGCTGCGGTTGGAGCGGATTCTTCAGTTCGGGTCAGGTCGCCGGTGGACGCTGGCTTACGGCTGTGAAAGGAGGAGGTAGCTACACTGAAACTAACACAAATATTTGTTTATCGCAGGCATGGATCTTACTTAGTACTTCGATACACCTTGCTAACAAACAGAAGCTGTAAACAGATAGGTGTGTTAGCTCCCTTCAGATAAATACACTGCCTGGCTAAAAAAAAAAAGTCGCCACCAAAAAAAAAAAAGGTCACAAACTAATATTTCGTTGGACCGTCTTTAGCTTTGATTACACTGATTCACTCGATTTCGCTTCTGCAATGTCACAAAATGCATTTCAAACCAGTGTTTCGTTAATTTTTCACCAAGATGTTGCATTGATGATGGTCGAGTCTGACGCTGCACAAAGCTTCTCCAGCACATGCCAAAGATTCTCACTGAGGTTAAGGTCTGGACTCTGTGGTGGACAATCCTCCTGAACCTCTGTCACTATTTGAGCTCCATGAATCCTGCATTGTCATGTTGGAATATGCTCGTGCATCAGGGAAGAACAAATCCACCGATGGAATAACCTGGTCATTCAGTTTATTCAGGTGTCAGCTGACCTCAGTCTTTGAGCTCAAACTGTTGCTGAACCTCGACCTGAACAACTGCAGGAGGCTTGGACCTGTTTGCTTAGTTAAACCCAGGTAGCAACGTTTTTTTTTGACCATGTATAAGGCAGTTTCCACCAGCACTCTGACCAGAACCGGCGAAGCAGCTTGGATGAGCAACGAAACATCTTCACTCCTACAACTTTTTGTCCAGTTGACAGATTTGAATTTTCTTTGACTAACTTTATAAAAGGAACCATTCGCAATCGACTAGAAGAAATGATCCCTCCATGCATCATTCCATCCATCCATCCATCTTCTCAACTTTTACCCACAAACTGCCACTTAACAGATGTAAAACTGTGATAAATATTTACCACAAATACTATCTCACCAAACCCAGTCATAATTAGCAGACATATCGTGCTTGTGTCGGCTCTATAGTTATAATCTATGACACCCGTGGATCATTATGTTACATTTTGGACATTTTAAATTGTAATACTGATCTAAAATGACTTAAAAAATGATGAAACGGAACGAATTCGCTGACTTCCAGGTTGGAAAATTGCAAGGCCCAATGCATCTGACATGTGTGTAATCGCTGTCATCACTGTCATCACAGCAAAGTGCCACTCTACCTGACCGAGCTGTCGGAACCTCCTACGGATAGCCGCAGATTATTCTAGCGAGCAGCAGATTTTTATCTATTTATTACGGCCAAATCATACGTTTATCGCCGATTAACAAATTCAAATTGGAGAACGAAGTCAGGAGAGAGTAGTGGGCGAAAACGCAGGTTGGTCGGAGTAATGACGTCTTGAATGCGGCAGTATAATAAAAGGTTACTCAAACGTGCATGAATCACTCCAAATACAACTTCGAGAGGGTAAATACGATGGGGAAACACAACATGGTTAAAAGAGTTTGCATAATAGGTCGTAAGATAAGTATGATAAGAATTATGCAATGATAATTAATCAGCGAGTCACCTGAATATGAGCGTTTAAACTTTAGTGTTTGACTTTGGCTGGTTCGGGGCGGCAAACAGAAGCGGTGATACATACCTGGATGACTGTGTACTGTGTAGAGGGCTTGGCTGTTTGAGTTTAGATTACAGTGAACATTTGCGTAGTAGTGACCTTTGAACGCTTTCTCTGATGAAGTATTTCGTAACCATAGCGATGCCTTACGTACGTGGATCTATGAATGAGCGGCCTCACCCACTTTTTGTCTGAGAGATGCGTGTCAGTCATGATCGGAATTATTGCCTAAATCGGAAAATACTACAGTTTTGCAATGCGCGTAACCTACAGAATTACACCAAGATGTATTTTTAAAGGTTTCCATTTTTATCTTGAGCAAATGATAAAAGTAACATTTAGAAACACAAGAATCATGCAAGATTTATGAAACATTTGGACTGACAAAGATGAATATTTTTACTGTTTACTATGTATGGACTCTGGGAATGCTGGGAATGTTGGTATCCGTGGCGTGTTTACAGACTTCCATCTTTAACACATAATTTACCATCCAGACACTCGCTGTAGTCTGTGTATAATCAGCGTTGGGTAAGTAGACTATACATGCAAGTCAACATGCCAGTAGAAAGCAATCAGTATCTTCAGTCATAATACGAACACAATCTATAGTTATTTGCTGTTTAAAAGATAAGAACAAAGACAGCATTTTTTTTCATGTGTACTGTCTGGTCTCTAGAAAAGACAAAATATTACCATTTTGTTCTGGTTATGCATTAGTTATTTAGTCAAAGTTAAGGAGTCCTGACTACAGTGAATTATTGGGCGACAGTGGCTCAGTTGGTAGAGCGTTTGTCCATTAATCTCAAGTTTGGTGGTTCAAATCCTGTGCTAGACATAAGCATCATTGGCCAGAATGGTCAGATCCACGAACCCACAGGTTGGTGTAGTGATTCCAGCTGTGTCCTTGGGCAAGACACTTAATCAACCTCACTCCCAGTGTGGGTGTACACTGGTGTATGAATCGGTGAGTGATTTCTTGATGTAAAGTGCTTTGAGTGGTGGAAAAGTGCGATATATATATTTAAAAAAAGTCAATTTCCCATTTTTGCTTTCCAGCTATCACATGAACATAGAACTTCAGTGTTGTATTGTGTGTGTTATGTGTTCTGTTGTAGTCACACATTTTGTATATTTGATAGTAAAACACAATGGCAGACGAAGGACTTCAATATGTACGACATTACGGTCCAACAATATGATGGTTAAACTGTTCATGAATGTCCCTTTTCGTCTGAAATTGCTGCAAATGTTGTTTTATATGTCCTGTTTTAATTCATTCGTTTTGCACGTTTAAAGCCACAGTATGTAACTTTTTAATGGTACGTACATTTTTATATAGCGCTTTTCCACCTTCAGGGCACTCAAACCACCTCTAGGAACCTCTAGGAACCATTCACACACATCAGTGCACACAGACACTGGGGGCAAGGTGGGTTAAGTGTCTTGCCCAAGGACACAACAACAACATTCATCTGTAGGAGCTGGAATCGCGCCACCAACCTGTGGGTCAGTGAGAAGAAGAAAGAAAAAAAAGAAGTTTACGTCGAGAGTGGGATTCGAACCTCCAACCTTCAGATCAACCTTTGGAGCAGTGGCAAACACTTTACTGTACAAAAAACCCCCCCCAAAAAAAACAAAAAAAAGCAAAAAAAAAAAACAAAAAAAAAAAAAAATCTTTGAATCTGAATTTTTTTTTTTTTTTTTTTAAATATTTGTTTTTTACAATCAAAAACTTACACAAACATGAGTCAGTCTCCACAAACGTGACTCATATTTGGTCTGGAACAAGACACATCCCTTTCCATGGAGAATGTTCCAGAGTATTGTTTTAACATACTACGTGACATGCAATCTCCATAAAGCTACACTGTGTACCTGTAGTTAAGAAAAACATGGCAGGTAGACAGTCTAGTCAACATGAGGTTATAATCTGTCTGGCTAAACATGCTCGTTTAGTGACTCACTGAGCCTTACCCAAGAGCTGACTCAGTACTTTTAAGCACTGCATTGTGAAACTCCACTTCAAAGACAGCATGCTATCCCAGTACGTGTGCTTAGTAATCTTAAACACGATACACCAGGTACTATGTGTAACCCAATGACATACCTCCGACTGTCTGCTGCGAGTTTCAGTGGAAAAACAGTGGCTTCATCAGAATAGGCTGTTAAGTGGAGCCAGTCCTAAAAACACCATTGTGGCTAATTTAAGAGGTATTTGAACCAAAGCAGAGGAGGGTCAACAGGAGGAGCAAACATTTAAAGTACATGAGAGTGCTTTGATGGCTGATACTCTATTTGCAAAGGGATCTAAGCAGGCTAAATGTTACACCAGTAAAATTAGCAGCTTTGTAAATAAGGTTTGAGCTAGATGGAACAAAACATAGCTAGAGTTGTGCACTTCTGTTCAATTTAATGCATTATAATTTATTTGGTGGGGACAAAATATTTAACATATTCAAACCAGCGGCTGGTCCTGCAGTTGTTCGAAGGAGACACATGAAACACAGGTGAACTGTTCATGGAAATGATATACTTGCCTCATGTTCTAATGCTGATGATTTGTTGAACTGTGTGACTTCGAGTGTTTTGAATGTTCTGGACACCATTGCCCCGATGAAGGTTAAAATGCGCCATGGAGGAATGGTGACTCGGTCAGGGCACAGAAAAGAGAGTGCCGGAGAGTCAAAGCTCCAGGTTCATTATGAGATTTACAGAGAAAAGATGCACAGGTACAACCACAAGTTATGTAGAACAAGGCAGAGGTATTTTTCTGACATTATTGGAAGTTGCAGCAACAACTCTGACATCCTGTTTGCAGCAGTAAACAGATTAACCCTCTGGCTCTTCTGCTGTTAGTACTAATTTCCACATCTAAGTGCAATGAGTTTGCAATATTCTTTAATGACAAGGTTCAGAGCATTAAAAATGCCATCAATTCCACAACGCAGTTAACACCCCTGCAGCCACCTAGACACTTAGAGCTGACTCACTTTGCACCTGTAACTGACAAAACTGTCCCAGAGATCGTCACCAGTCTGAGTTCGTCTACATGCTGCCTCGATGTGTTAGCTGTGCTCAGTTTGCTATCACCACTCACTTGAATAGTTAATATGTCACTTCAATCTGGAACATTCCCAAGAGCTTTGAAAACTGCAGTTATCAAGCCTCTCCTAAAGAAGAGCAGTCTTGATGCCACAATACTGAACAATTACAGACCAATCTCAAATCTGC
The DNA here is from genome assembly GCA_019594935.1 of Periophthalmus modestus. Lineage (NCBI taxonomy): Eukaryota > Metazoa > Chordata > Actinopteri > Gobiiformes > Gobiidae > Periophthalmus > Periophthalmus modestus. The sequence continues at coordinate 13,723,459 of JAIEZT010000021.1, forward strand.
TGTTTTTAGGCAAAGACCTTGAAAAAGTTCTTTATCAACAGCTTATTAACTTTCTCCAAATGAACAACTCCTTTGCTATTTTCCAGTCAGGTTTCACACTCCACCACAGCACTGAGACTGCTCTTATCAAGGTGACAAATGACATTCGCCTGAACACTGATACAGGCAAAGTCTCAGTCTTGATCCTGTTAGATCTGAGTGCTGCTTTTGACACTGTGGATCATGGGATCCTCTTACAGAGACTAGAGGACTGGGTGGGCATCTCTGGTACAGCACTAGACTGGTTCACGTCCTGTCTAGAAGAAAAATGTGTGTCAGATAAAATGTCCCTGAGCTGTGGGGTGCCTCAGGGGTCAACCCTGGGACCCCTGTTGTTCAATCTCTACATGCTGCCATTTGGACAGTTAATACACTGCAATAATGTGTCCTACCACAACTCTGCAGATGACACTCAGATCTATGTCTCACTGCAGCAGGTGAATATGGACCAGTGGATTCACTCTGACACTGACTCCAACAGATCAGTGTGTGGATGCAAAACAACTTTCTCCAGCTAAACTCAGACAAGACTGAAGTCATAGTCTTTGGCCCACAAAAACAAAGAGTCATAGTGTCACCTCCAGTCTCTCGCTCTATAACCTTTAAATCAGGCTAGAAATCTAGGGGTAATAATAGACTCAGACTTTAACTTTTAACAGCCACATCAAATCAATGACATCTGCAGCTTTTTGCCATCTAAAAACACTGCAAAAATCAAGGTATAATGTCAAAACTGTCTCCAAACGAACCTTAAGACAGTACATCCAAAACGCTGCTGCTCGGGTCCTGACTAGAACCAGGAAGTACTTCACACGTGTCCTGTGCTCAGGTCTCTGGCTCCTGTGGCTCAGAGACTTTAAAGCAGCTCTGTGTGAACAAGTCTCTCCATGAACCAGCACCAAAGAACATCTCCCACATGTTAGAGCCACATGAACCATCTCACACTCTGAGGACTTCAGGGACCGGCCTCCTGCTGGTGCCAGAGTCAGGACTAAACCAGGACTAAACAGGGACTAAACCAGGACTAAACATGGTGAATCAGTGTTTTATGCAGCTAAAACCTGGAACAGTCTTCCTGAAGATGTGAGACAGGTCTCTACTTTGACAATGTTTAAATCCAGGCTCAAAACAGTTCTCTTTAGCTGCGAATATGACTGAAAACTCTTTTTCTGCACTTTTCTTTTTTGTTTTAATGTTTATTTTATAGTGATTATTTATGTTTGATTTGTTTTGTGATTGTGATTTTAATGTTAATTTTTTTCTTGTTCTGTAAAGCATTTTGAATTACTTTGTGTATGAGTTGTGCTATACAGATAAACTTGCCTTGCATTTTGGGTTCCTGTTATAGGTGCCATTTTGAGGACTCACCATTCAAATTTGATTTTATTTTTAATTACTATGGCAGGGGTTCCTAATTTTTCGTCATTCTGAAGCAGATAGAGCACCAGCATGTGAACACTTTGCACTGGATGGATTAATTTTCTTTGGGTTCATTCATACAACACTGTTCTACATAGAGACGGAAGTAAAGTATCTTGCCCAAGGGCACAACAGCAGTGCCCTGTTTGTAGCTGCGATCAAATTTTCTAACCTTTGGATGACCGGGCAAATGCTCTACCACTGAACCACTGCAGAGAGAATATATGAAGTTACCTCGACAATATATCAGTTCACTATCCTTTTACTCTCCATGGAAATGTTACTTCCTCAAAATGTGTCGTATTACGGCATTATCCTTTATCGTGTCTCTTTTGCCTTGCATTTCTCTTCAATACAGATGTTTTTATTATCAAAGAAACGCATCGATAAAATGTCTTCTTTCTGTTAGTGGGGTCGGCTCTCCACAGATCTGACCTATAACGCCCAGTTGTCTCCGAGGAAGTACATATGTTTAATACTCTTCTATACCACGTCGCAGGCAGACAGAAGGTGGCGCTCTGTCCACCCAAAAAGTCGCTCAGTGGACCTTTAAATAGACTGGTAACTATGTGTTATGTTACTAACTAAATATTGTTATTAAATGATTAAAAAAAAAAAAAAAAACTTAGCTTCCATTTTTGTTTCTAATCAGGTCAGTGTGGAAGTGATTGGCCTCGGTGTGATTATCTCATGTCCACCTACGGCCCGGCACAGAACTGTCTTATTAGAGCAGGGGGCAGCGGATAAGACGGCTATCTCTGAACAGTAATCAATTCCATCTGGTTAAATTAGGTTTTTTATAAAGTTGGGAACTTGGAGTACGGAAAGTTGAAAGAGTCAAAAAAAAAAAAGTGTTTCCAGAAAATACTAAAATTAAGTGACAAAATATTAAAATTCAAATTCCAATCAAAATCACAATTTGAGTCGGTGCAATTATTGCCTCATTTTCTTGCACGTGTAGTTTAGATTCTACAAACATGTTCTGAGGTGCATGGGATTCTTGTCAGTTCATCATATTTAAGTCTCAAATATTTACACTCCTGGAGGTTTACAATGAGCACGTCACGAATCAAATCACAAATGTTTCAGGAAAAAAAGAAAAAAAAAGAAAAAATGACTTATATTTTAGTTTGATTTGGCTAAAAGGAATTTACAAAGAAACACCACATTACATTTACGACACAAGTAGAGACGGGGTCCACATCTCCACATTGAAACGGGACAAAGAGGGTTAAGAGCTCGTGAGCTACGCCTCCGTGAGAATAAAGCTGCAGCTCAGAGGTACAAGGACAACAAAACTATTACATCACATTAGGCCAACATTTTCAACTGGATTTCACAATTTATTATTTACAAATCATTTCAAAATCTTGTCTTATCTCATTCTCACGGATTCAATCTCGTATCTCGTCTGGTGGGAATTGCATCTCAGCCCGGTACAGATACTTCATTGTTAAAAGTTAAAACCATAAATTCTAATTCCAATCAAAGTCAAAAAAGTGTTTCCAGAAAATACTAAAAGTAAGTGACAAAATATTAAAATTCTAATTCCAATCAAAATCGCATGAAAAAAAAATTAAAATACATTCCATAATGTGTCTTTAAACAGTCACACACAGACAGTACAGTTATTTCCTTGTTAAAAGTTACATACTAGAAATATTTCCCATGGAGATAGATTTTGTTTTAAGTTACATAATGTGTCTTTAGCTAAAAGTTAAAACCATACTTTGAAATAGTTACCATGGAGATAGTTAAAAAACAAAACGAAACAAAAAAAAAAAAAACCTTCCATAATGTGTCTTTAAACAATCACACACAAGACAATACAGTTACTTCATCATTAAAGGTTATCACCCTACTGTCAAATACTTTGCATTGAGATAGATTTTTAAAAAGTTACATAATGTGTCTTTAAACGCTCACACACAGACAGTTACTTCATCGTTAAAAGTTAAAACCCTACTTTCCCATGACGACAGATTTAAAAATAAATAATTAATTAAAAATAAATTCTAATTCCAATCAAAATCAAAAAAGTGTTTCCAGAAAATACTAAAATTAAGTGACAAAATATTAAAATTAAAATTCCAATCAAAATCACATGAAAAAAAAAAAAAAAATTAATTAAAAAAATAGTAAAAAAAAAAAAACAAAAAAAAAAAAAAAAAAAAAAAAAAAAGTTTCATAATGTGTCTTTAAACGCTCACACACAGACAGTTACTTCATCGTTAAAAGTTAAAACCCTACTTTCCCATGACGACAGATTAAAAAAAAAAAAAAAAAAAAAGCGTTTCATAATGTGTCTTTAGACAATCGCACAGTCAGTACAGTTACTTCACTGCTTGTATGACATAACCTGCTCCACATAAGCCTTTTTTATGACATGGACTGGTTTTGCACCTGTTTATTTCCATGTTATGATTCACAGTTCTTTGTAAAGACGCACAACCTGAACGTGAGACTATAAAACCGCATACCTGCACTTACCTCCTCCTGTTTGCACCAATAGCCCCTCCCCCTCCTCTCCAAACCGTTACTATGACTTCAGCGGTATGTAAGCTAACGTTATAATTACATTGCTTTTGTCACAGTCCCAACAGATGTTCTGGGAGGAAGTGCCAAAGCTGTTTATCGCAATCTGCCGGCGGTCTTGTAATATCAACTAAAGATTGAAGACTTTAATACCGCTCCTCTACGCCGAAGAAAAACGGCAGTAAAAATGAAAGCCAACCCATCAAAGTACAATATGTCCGCCGCGACAGCTTTGCTCCGAATCCCGCCCCCCCCCCCCTCCACCCGACCGCCCACCCACGCGTACCCGGACCCCATCCCCCCCCATAAAACCCCGCTATAGCTGCTCTCTCTCCTCACACCATCTATTCTCCGCTTTAAGTCCAATTTCTCCTGTCATTGTAGCGAGAGCCATGGTCATAACCCAGCATGCGGCAAGTGGCCAGTCGCAATAACAAGTTGGATCCACCACAGTCACCTCCAGACCCGGGATTTCCATGTGTTTTCTGCAGGTTAAGATACAGCTATAGAAGGAGGTGTGTGTGTATGTGTGAGGTATGTGTGTGCGCTGTATTGAATGCTTTTTTGAGTCTATAGAAAATCTGTTCAAAGTGTCTCGATTCATATGTATAAAATATAGGTTTTCTGAGAGTACAAAGCTTTATATTGCAGTAAAAACATGTACCATTTGAAGCCTTTGATAATACAAAATGAGCACTTTACTTCTGCTCTTTTAGGCTGTGATGTTTTCTGATAGATGTAACATAGTTTATATAGAGAAAAATCGCAGTTTTTAAAAGATGCACTGCGTAACTTTTTCTGGAGAAGTGTATTCACCTGCTTAAAGCTGTTGATGCATGGCTGAGAATGTTCCACAGTATGGCATTAAACTAATCTGCGTTACATTTTTTTCAATTACATTTGTTTTATGGAAATGGCTTAAAAACTCTTACTTTTGATACGCCGCAGTGACAAACAGTCACACTAGGGGTGTTTTACATGTATGTGCATGGTGGGATGTTGAGCAGTTGCCATGGTGACACAATGCACACATTAGCAAACACAACCAAAACATGTTTTAAGAGTCTGAAAACTCGAGAAAAAATACAAAATTGAATTAAACCACACATTTCCAGGAGGCGTGTGTGAGTCCGAGCGTTTATGGTCCTGTTAAGGTGATTTTAAACAAAAAGGTGAGAGTGATTAACTGAAAAACTGTTGGCTAATGCTAGCTAGCTCGTGTAATTTTATTTCTGACAGACTTGTTCAGCAGCACAAATCAGCTCACCTATTGTAGCGGATTGATTGATGTGCAAAATTAAAGCTCATATTAAAGTCTAATTTGAGCTTCAGACAGAGCAGTGCTTACAGTTAGCATCACACCCCTAAGGGATGTTGATGACATCAGCTACACCGTATCAGTAAGTGTGGCCACTTCTCTGCAGGTCCATGTTCTCGAGCTTATCCAGCAGTCTAAGCAGATCCGACTTTTGGTAATTTGGTTGCTTGTCTCCATGGAAATAGAGAGAGAAAATAATGCCATACTTTGGAACATTCCAGGAAAAAGCAATAATATCTCCACAGACAAGCAGTTGGCGAATACCCTCCACCGGAAAAGTTACGTAGTGTCTTTAATAAAGCAAATACAGAAGTCACTGACACTTTTAAATCTTCAGTAGCTCCTATAATTCTTAAGTTTGACTCACCAAATTTTAGCAGTAGATAAACTGAACCTTCTGAGATGTTTTGGCAATATATACGGTTATAATTGTTCACTTACACTTGAACTTATCACTACTTAAACTAGGGGAAGTAGAAATTACCAAATTTTTAAAAAAAATATGTTTTTTAAGTGTCCACTATTTTGGGTTTCTCACTGAACAGCCTGATCCAACACACTTTACATAACATTTTTTTCCCGGGCTTATGGCTCTTATTTGATCCTCGATATTACGTTTTAAGTCATTTATTGTCTGAGGTTTATTCACAAACACCTTTTCTTTAAGATAGCCCCACAGGAAGAAATCAGGACTAGTCAGGTCTGTGGAGATCACATACTGCCCCTTGTCTGTGAAAAACACTTATTATTCCTTTAATGACATTTGCACTCGGGGCATCTCTGGTATTAAAATGTCGACGGTAACACCGCTGGGTTTCTGAATTTGACTCATGTGACTCAAAGTACCACTGTACAATGAGGGTTCGTTCGTCTGTGCTGTATTTGCTCAGATTAATGTCAGAAGAGTCGTTCTAAATGCTTTTTAAAAATTATTATTGGCATTTTAAGTCTTTTTCCCGTCTACACTGCTCCTCTTTAAGCACAGAAAGGACAGAATTCGCCAATTCAAAACTGAAACTGACAAATACGACCACTGTAAAAACAAAACAAACTTTGCTCCTTTATCGTTTCCTTTATCACTATCTGCCCTACAGTTTGAGTTTACTACACCACTGCTTGGCTCACAGCTCCCCAAATGAAACCCCTCTGTCATGTTATTCTGCCTGATCTGGAGGAGGCCCGGGTGACCTTTCTATTGTCCACGCTGCTGGCGAGGATGAAGAGGAGAGAGAGGGAGGAAGGGCAGAGAGAGGGATGAAGAGGAGAGAGAAAGGGAGTCCTTCCAAACCAAATATTTGATTCATAAACAATCGCTCCCCTCGGAGTCTGCGGACAGGGCCGGAGGACTGGGGGACCTTCACAAGATGGAGCGCTGCGAAATCCTTGCGAATTGTCTCGAGCTGTGAATAAATGTCAGGTTTTGGCGCGTTTACGGCAGGGGCAAGAGCAAAGCAGAGCAGCACATCATTTGAATAATCTTTCTGTCAGCTTTAAGTTACCATCCCCTCGTACGGCGCTCGCATCCCGGGGTTCCCTTGGGAGAAATCTACCGCGATTTACTGCCGGATCGCTACAGACCACGTATATGCACGCACACGCCTCAAACGCATCACTGAAATTTTTACTAGTTTTCATTTCAAAGTCGATAGAATTCCCCGTCGCGCTGCTCAGTCCTTCTCTGCTGCAGTTGGGATAAAAACACAATGGTTGCACAGGGAGGCATTCTTCTCAAAGGCAACTTCAGCTGTTTTTGTTGAGTATCTGCATCACTTTGACTTCACTGTTTGGTTGCAGCCTGGAGTAAAGCTATGTGCAATGTGCTTCTCAAAGACTTGTCTTTAGAAACATTGGGTCAGTGACTCGAGTGTGCACTTTTCTACGGTACAGACCCTGAGAGAAAATAACATGATTTCTGAAAAAAAGCAGATTATTTTGTTTGAATAATCCACTGTTGGTCCATAACCTGATGTCTAAGAAAGCAGTGATAGAGATACCAGAGGGTTAACAGTTCAGACCGGCTTTAATCGTGACTTTTTTCCAGTAGCTAATGAAGATCTAAATAAAAACAAACAAAACGAGTTGTTAAAGAAGACCTGTTGTGCTTGTGTCTGCTACAGTTATAATATCTGACACCTGTGGATCATTATGTTATAATTTGCACATTTTAAATTGCAATATTCATCTAAAATTACTTAATAAAAAAAAAAAAAATGTCTGACTTCTGCATTACAAACTTGCGGTGCTCACTAGGAGCTGTCGGTCCCTCCTGTGGATAACTGCAGATCACATTAGTGCAGGCATGCCCAACCTGCGGCCCGGGGGAAAATTGGCCCTCAGACCAATTTTTCTTGGTCCTCAAACTTCCAGGTGAATTGGCCCATATTACCTTAAACAGTGCTTTTTACTGTATATTTCTGAAAATCTACTTTAACAAGGCCTTATCAAATATTTAAAGTGCCCCATTGAGGATGTAGCATGAATAAAGGTCTAGTGGTTCAGTCTAACTTTTAATAATAACACAGATTTGAAGTTTTCACTGTATTGGTGACCAGGCCTCAGCTTTGTCTGTGTTTTTATACGTGGCCCTTAATGAGAAAAGTTTGGACACCCCTGACCTAGTGAGTGCTGGATTTTATTTTATTTTTTAGCGAAATAACTATGAACACTGCCAAATCCTACGTGTATCAGCAATAAAAAAATAAAAATGGAAAATGAAATAAGCCGACTTCTGTCTTAGAAAACTGAGGTGCTCAATGGAAGTTCACGTACTGTAAACGTCATTACCAGAAACATTAGCGAGTTTGGATTTTTTGGAGAACAAAGTAAGCACAGAGCAGTGGGCGTGTGCCGGTGGATGACCGGCAATACGGCGTCTTGAAAATAAATGATTAAAGCTCAAACAGACACGAATCTCTCCAAATACAACTTCGAGAGTGTAAATGAAAAGAAAGCAACTATAGCATGATTAAAAACTCTGAAAAGTTAATATTTGCACAATCGGTCTCCTTTAATAATAGTAACACTTGACATTTGTTCTGCACTATACAGGCTTGTTGCTGAAGCTAGTTGTAGCCACAGCTGCCCTGGGGTCGACTGATAGAAGTGAGCCTGCCATCTGCACCATCGCCCCGTCCGATCACCACCGAAAACACACTCACGTACACACCACTTTCACACTAGGCAAAAAAAAGGATGAAATGTCTAGCGTAAGGACTTAACCCACTGTCAGCACTGAGCCATGTTTTTGTGTCTTTGGGCAAAACACTTCACACACTTTTAAGGGCAAAAGGAGCAACTTACCACAACCAAGTAGCGAATTAATGAACAACATATAAAACTGCAACGCCACTTGAATTAGAAACCAAACAAATATATGCACACGCCCCCTCGTCCTATCACCAAAAATTTCTACTAGTTTGATTTCAAAGGTGACAGAATTCCCTCCCGCTTCCCTCTGCCCTTATCCGCCGCATTAAAATAACGAAACATGGTGGTTGCATAGGGAGCCGTTCTTTCAAAGGCCACTGTGCTATTTTGGTTGCATATCAATGTTAGTGTGGGATGTTTCACTGGAGCACTGCTATTGTATGGGTTTGATACAGGAGAACAAAGGTTAGCGCCCGAGGCTAAGTTTGATAAGCGCTCGTATTGTCCGAGATGTGTCAAGCCCTGTATGCTCTCTGCCGACCAAAAAGATTTTTTCTCTCTTTTTTTTGGTGTGGGTAGAGATTTCAGTGTGCACCTTTTTGAAGCCAGAGGTCTGTGACATAAGAGCACGTATATATATTTGATCTTATGGGGGAAAAAAAAATCAGTATATACAGCAATCTAAAGGAAAACTAGAAGTAAAGCTAGTCTCAAATGAACAACTTAAGTGAAAATATAATCTTTACTATGAGAGTCTCCAGTGGATTATTAACATGGTGGCATATGTTTAAGCATTTACGTAGCGGGAGAGGGCTATTAAATATAATGAATGGCGGCCAATTTGCATAAAGCTAGCGCGCGAGGCTAATATAAATAAACGCGTTCCCTTACTGTTTTTCGAGTCCTTTTGGGGTTACTCATTACAAGAAGTGGGTTGAAATAAAAACACGCAAAAGTGTTAAGCAAAGATATTCCCGGATAGGTCAACAGGTCACTATAAATTAGGACCGTTTCACAGTTTTTGAATGGGGAAAAAGTCCTCAAAATGGCACTTAAAACAGGAAGCGAATGAAGCGTAGTGAATGAAAACCTGTCTGTCTCAGCGACGGATCAAGAGGCTTATGTTTCCAGTGTGATAAGTGAAAAAATAAACTGATTTGCAAAGCAGTATTACCCAAAAATCAACAGAACATGCGTGCGAAATGTCATGTCAGTTTCCATTTGCAGGTCGCCCATGGCAACACAGATCAATCGGTCGATCTCCTTCACTAGAAATACAGATAAGGCATTGATCTATTGACTCCAGAGACAGACTTATCCTTTCAATAAAATCCTGTCCGTGGAGGTTGTATTTAAGGAAGAAACAAGCCAATGTAAAGGAGGAGAATGGACCTACAATTTGGGAAACACAAATGGAAGATGTCACTGTCAAAGATATAGAACTGAAATTAAAAGGTGTAACTTTGGAGATGATGATGTCGCTTTGCCTGGAATGTTCCAAAAATGGGACTGGAAATCAAGCAAAAAGGACATATTGCAAGTTTGAGGGGATAAAATGTAGCAATGTTAAGAGACACATTTAAATCCTTGTTGTTTTTTTAACTGAGACTTTGACGACTGTGAAACGGTTTCTCTTACAAGGTAAACGTCAGCTCTGTGTTAAGCAAAATCAACTTCATGGACCTTTCTTCAATGTTATAAAGTTGTTCCTCATCAAAAACATGCCAAAAGAGGTTTTAGATGTCGTCCATGCAGGTTTGAGTAATCTAGCAATCTCTTCCAGGTCCTATCTGAACCCTCCTTAGCGATACGATTCTGACCAAAGCTCAGCCCACAAGCTTACGCCCCCATGGTCACACACAGCAATTTCTCATAAATACTGTGGTCCCTCGCTAGATCATGGTTCACCTTTTGCAGCCTCATTGTTCTGCAGACTTCTTTTTGTCCAATTTTGCATGCTTTTTTCCTGTACAGTACAGAATGAGTTCAGTCAAATTTAAATAAATGTTTGATCACAGTGTGACTCTTAAGTGCTGTATGTTTGCAAGTTTTCTCCCCGACAAAACCCACAATGCCGATGAAACGTTCTGCACCGACAAAGGAACCTGCACCCGCATCCAAAAGACAGAGGAAGATACTAACCATCGCAGAAAAAGTTGGACTTCTGGACATGCTGAGAGAAGGTAGAAGCTAAAGAGTGAATTTTCGGTTCGTCACATAAAGAAGGAGGAAAATAACATAAGGACGACAGCAGCAATAAGTTTGAACCAGGATGCAAGAAGAAGGTTTGTAACTGCAACAAGACCATTGTAAGGATAGAGTCTGCTTTAACTTTATGGGTCAGTGACTGCAGGAAAAAGGACATTACGAAACATTACAGAGGAGCGGCGCCAGGACGAAGAGGCGCGGTCAGAGGAAATATGAAATACATGTGAGTCACTATTAATCATTTTTTCATGTGTCCAACCTCGTAGGTTGATCATTAAAATCAAATTTGTTACAGTATTTCTAAAAGCTGTCACTTTTACTTGCATTACAGTGTAGTATTTGGTTTTGTTCTATAAAACTGTGCTTATTTTTTCTTTTTAAATCTATGAAGGTTTGAACTTTGAGAGAGTTTAAACGAGAAATGTGAGAAAATGTTAATGCCTGTGTGAGAAAAGTGTATAAAGTGTGTGGTGAGGGGTTTTACAGCTAATAATTGTAAAAAATAAAGTTTTCTACTTTGCGGATTTCATCTGTTGTGGGTTATTTTTGGAACGTTTCCCCCACGATAAACGAGAGATCACTGTTTACAAAAGAATGATACAAAACCATACACTACAACTTCACAAACCTGACGCAATGTGCAGTAGATTCATTAGCGGGATGCAGCTGATTGTGCTGTGCAGCCTAAATGTGTCTAACAACGACCTGATGTCATACAGTAGTCACTCATGACACATTGTTACTATAATTTTATTTATTTTTAAGTCAAAATTCAGCATAATCTTTTGAGAGTCTTATTAGCTCCATCGCACTTGAAATTTAAGCAGTAAATTTGTCAACATAAATGACGCTAAATAAACAGCAGCAGATGTCAGGTTTATCTCCGCTCCCCCAGCCGCCTCATACAGCTGCAGATCCACCAGGAGTTTATTTCTCATAAAAAAGTACCAATTTTTAAGGTTTTGGAAGAAAAAATTTATGTGCAAACAAGAAAGATCATTCAAATTGTCAAGTTAATTATGACTCATTATAAATAATAAACAATGCAGCAGTTAATAAGTTTCTGTAAACACATTAACAAGCTTATTCATTAGTTTGACCCACTTAGGCTGCCGTACTTTGTGAAACAAACTGTGTCTGATAAAGTGGACCTAATTATAAATGATTTTGGACTTGCATTGTTATTCATTGTGGAGCAGACAGATGATAACACAACATGGCAGGACTTTAAAGATCTATACACATTTGTATTAAAACAGAAATGCAGAATTTGTCTGAGACTAGAGCTGTGTCCGGATGTCCACACTATTCCCTACAGGGGAAGCTGTTTAAGGGTCACGCCATTTTTAGTGCTGTCCGATTGTTCAGGTAGTGAAAAAATAGTGCAGTCAATATTTCCCACAATGCATCTTGGAAAGTAGTGAGGGTCAGTGGTCACTAGAGTGGTCAATATAGACCATAATGCATTGTGAGAGTCGGAAAAACAACAGTGCGGCGACGTGTTTAACTGGACACAACACGACTGAATGAAGAGCTGGTTTATGGCACTGTTGATCCTCATTATGAATGATTAAATAAACTGTTATGGTGTAAAGTTGCTTAGCCGTATTACCTTAGCTCGAGCTGTTGACAGAGCGATAATTTCCACTTCTCTGCAATCTGTTTTACGTGAAGTGAAATCCAGCTCGGGGTCTTGTTCGCGAGTGAGGGAAGGATGGAGCGTGAGACTGACAGGTGGATCGCTGCAGCATCTGCAGTGATGCGGTCGCTGTATTTGTGGTGAAGAAGGAGCTGAGTCGAAAGGCAAAGCTCTCGATTTACAGGTCAATCTACGTTCCTACCATCACCTATATGGTCCTATATGGTTTATGGTCAAGAGCTTTAGGTAATGATGAAAGGACAAGATCACGGATACAAATGGCTGAAATGGTTTTCCTCTACTGGGTGGCCGGGTGGACCCTTAGAGACAGGGTGAGGAGCTCGGTCACGTGGGAGGAGCTCAGAGTAGAGCCGCTGCTTCTCCACGTCGAGAGGAACCAGCTGAGGTGGCTCAGGCATCTGCTCAGGATGCCTCCTGGACACCTCCCTGGGGAGGTGTTCCAAATATGTCCCACCGGGAGAAGGCCCTGCGGAAGACCCAGGACACGCTGGAGGGACTATGTCTCTCGGCTGGCCTGGGAACGCCTTGGGGTCCCACCGGAGGAGCTGGAGGACGTGTCTGGGGTGAGGGAAATCTAAGAGTGCCTGCTTAGACCACTGCGCCCGGGTAAACGGAAGAAGATGGATGGATGGAGCTCCAGCTTGACATAAACGTGTACAATTATTATTAGTCCATAAATACTCGTGTGCCAGTCCAATCCAATCATTATTGACGACAGAAATTAAGTTTTATCAGAGTTTAGCCTTTAGACTTTTTTTCACCCAGACTTTTGAGTCATGTGAGTGTGTGTGTGAAGTAGTGAGCTGAGTGTGAATCGCTCTGTGAAGCATGAGAACCAGTTCTTCCTATTGATTTCAGTGTACTTTGCAATAAAACGTAAATACATAAATATTGAACCTGACTCTAGTCACTTTCTATAAGGGACTAGACCCACGAACTCGCTATATTACGACAAAAACCTGAATTTTAACAATATAACCTATGGTGATCTCATCTGAAACCCAACAATAGGAATGTTGCATGTGTTATGGTTTAACTTGGCGTATCTACAGTGAAGGAGTCAAGTTTGTTGCCACTTTTGAACAAGATTCAAGCCGGGAATGTTTAAGTACTAAGGTTTGTACCATGTTTTGGAGTTTTTACTTTTTAGAAAGCTGCAGCAACTGAATAATTTCCCTTGAGGCTTGAGAACGTTTTCTGATACCCAGAAACTACAGGTAGAAATGGGGTTAAAATGCGTTCTATTCTACACACCCGACGATCACATCAAGACGGTAAAAAAGTTAGATTTTTAAGTGGCTAGACTTTTATTGGTCGATATTCACCTTATTCCGTGGGCACCACCATTGTCGTTCAGGTTGTATTATTTCGCATATGGCTGCTGATCTTGACAAAAAAAAGTTTTATAGTGACTCCAGAGCCGTTTTAAAGCCTCCAGAGAATCGGAGCAGTGTTGACTTGTTGTTGCACTCAAACATTGAACATTTTACACAAATTAACCTACTTTATATCAGATTTTAGTGGCCAAACCAACAGGACAATATAATGACAATCTGAGACACCTTTGGTCTCGTGTGGTACAATATTCCCGAGTATGTATTTAAAGGTCCACTATATAACTTTTACCCAGCGCGCCAAAAAAAATTATACTATTGCTTTTCCTGGTGTGTTTTACAGTATGGCATTTAAACATATTTCCATGGAGACAAGCAGGTGAGACAGACAGATGTTGCTGGTCACATCAGTGGAGAGGCGAGCCCACTTACAGCAATAATGCATGGTTTTCAATGTATTATTTTTTTGCAATAAACATACCTGTAATTGTTACTTTGCAGTGACATCGTGCTGGGGGTGTTCTACATGTTTCTCCATTATTTAACTTTTCTATAGAGACATATTTTGATTGTTTGGGCAAAATATGGAGAGGGCGGGTGTGAAATGTAAATAATGAGGTCTGTGCAATTAATGCAATGTGCAATGATGTGAAGTGAGTGGAATGTGTAACATTTTGGATAGTGCAATGAGTGGGATGTGCAATATGTGGAATGTGAATTATCTGGGATGTGCAATATGTGTAATGTGCATTATCTGGGATGTGCAATATGTGTAATGTGCATTATCTGGGATGTGCAATATGTGGAATGTGCAATATGTAGGATGTGCAATGAGTGGGATGTGCAATGAGTGGGATGTGCAATATGTGGAATGTGCAATGAGTGGAATGTGCAATGAGTGGAATGTGCAATGAGTGGAATGTGCAATGAGTGGGATGTGCAATGAGTGGGATGTGCAATGAGTGGGATGTGCAATATGTGGGATGTGCAATATGTGGGATGTGCAATATGTGGGATGTGCAATATGTGGGATGTGCAATATGTGGAATGTGCAAGGAGTGGGATGTGCAATATGTGGAATGTGCAAGGATGTGGGATGTGCAATATGTGGGATGTGCAATATGTGGAATGTGCAATATGTCAGATGTGCAATATGTGGAATGTGCAATGAGTGGCATGCGCAATATGTGGAATGTGCAAATATAGGAATTTTGTAATTTTTATTTTGACCCTTCTGTGACCCCAGCCCTTGGGACAACAAATTAACCTTTGGCTATAATTCGGCGTGTTTGTGTTCATGTCTGTCATGTCATGTCTGTTCATTAACATGCTGTGTTCCAACCAAGTAAATAAAAAAAAAAAAAAAAGTGAAATGTTCGGCAGTTCCCATGGTAACACAATGCACAGCAAACACAGCCAAAAGTGTTCATGGTCCTGTTTAGGAGTTTGATTTTAAACAAAAAGATGAGAGTGCCTAACTGAAAAAACTTTTGGCTAATGCTAGCTAGCTTGTGACTGTAATTTTATGTGTGAGAGACTTGAGAGAGACTTAACAGCACAAATCATCTCACCTGCTGTAGTTCCAACTCAGTCAGCTCTTTCAGATCACACTGTGTTTAAATTGAGTTCAGTAACAGAGCTTCAGACAGAGCAGTGCCACAGTTAGCATCACCCCTAGGGAATGTTGATGACATCAGCTGCAAAGTATCAATTGAACAAACGCGATGCAAGAAAATAACAATTCTACAGGGACAAGCAGATGGCGGACACCCCACTGGAAAAGTTGCATAGTGTATCTTTAATTATGCCATCTGCCCAGTTCATATTTTTAACAGTTATTCTCTCAGTAAAATATATTCATGTAAACTCTATATATGCATAACCACCAGTGCATGACCCAACACTCCCATCGTGCCGTGTATTTTACCAAACCCAATTGAAGACTATATGTTGGGTGTTATATTGATTCCTCCTTTTAACCCCGCGCACATATGAGGACCCTACAAATCAGATGAACGGTTTGATTGACAGCACTTTGCAGCCAGTACAAAACTAAAGACACACCAAACACTATGAGGAAATATCGCCTGGTTATACAGAGAGGTCATAAAAAGTCCCAGCCAGGTGTGCAATCTAATCATCCCAGAAAACGTGAGCGGATTTGAGAGCGACGGAGAGGGAGCTGTGTAGTGCCTCATTCGCTCCACATAAATGCATTTTATTCTCTTATGAACTGCTTAAAATACTTCAGGGCACGAATTATAGACTTTTATAGCGTTTTTATTGTTAGCACAAGCAGGAGAAGAGAATTCAAGATGGTGAAGGTACACAGTAGTAAATAACACATTCATTTGATGTTGGACATTGTTGTTAAATAATCCTTAAAGGCGCAGTACCTGAATTTTTACCGTTTTAAACTGAACTAGTTAATTTTAAATGGTTTGCAGTGGTCCAGAGTTATTCCTGACTTACCTTATGAATTCAGAACATTCTAATTATTCACCGTAATGAGTTTACAAGAGCTTTTCACAACTTTCAGGGACCAGAGCAGCGTCACATTAATGCTAACAATGAATAGTAGCTCTATTTGTGAACAAGTCTCTCCATGAACCAGCAGCAAAGAACATCTCCAACGTGTTAGAGGCACATGAACCATCTCACACTCTGAGGACTAAAGCTGGACTAAAGCAGGACTAAAGCAGGACTAAAGCAGGACTAAAGCAGGACTAAAGCAGGACTAAAGCAGGACTAAACCAGGACTAAACCAAGACTAAAGCAGGACTAAACCAGGACTAAAGCAGGACTAAACCAGGACTAAAGCAGGACTAAACCAGGACTAAACCAGGACTAAAGCAGGACTAAACCAGGACTAAACCAGGACTAAAGCAGGACTAAACCAGGACTAAAGCAGGACTGAACCAGGACTAAACCAGGACTAAACCAGGACTAAACCAGGACTAAACCGGGACTAAACCGGGATTAAACCATGATTAAACCAGGACTAAACCAGAACTAAACCAGAACTAAACCAGGACTAAACCAGGACTGAACCAGGGCTAAATCAGCACTGAACCAGGACTAAACCAGGACTAAACCAGAACTAAACCAGGACTAAACCAGAACTAAACCAGGAGTAAACCAGGACTAAACCAGAATTAAACCAGAATTAAACCAGGACTGAACCAGGACTAAATCAGGACTAAACCAGGACTAAACCAGGACTAAACCAGGACTAAATCAGGACTAAACCAGGACTAAACCAGAATTAAACCAGGACTAAACCAGAATTAAACCAGGACTGAACCAGCACTGAATCGGGACTAAACCAGGACTAAACCAGGACTAAATCAGGACTAAACCAGGACTAAACCAGAATTAAACCAGGACTGAACCAGCACTGAACCAGGACTAAACCAGGACTAAACATGAGAAGTCAGTGTTTCAGTTTTATGCAGCTAAAACCTGAAGATGTGAGACAGGCCTCTACTCTGACGATGTTTAAATCCAGGCTCAGATCAGTTCTGTTTAGCTGTGAATATGACTGAAAGGTTTTTATGTTGCACTTTCAATGTTAACTTTATGTTAATTTTGTGATAGTGCTGTTTTTAATGTCTTGCTCATTCTGTAAAACACTTTGAATTACCCTGCGCACGAATTGTGCTACACAAATAAACTTGCCTTGTCTAGTATGCTAAATGGCACTTCCTGATTATCGGACAATAAAGCGGTTTACAATTACATGTAGGCAGCACACAGGGGACATGCTGTATTTTGACCTCAAGAGCTACTTATTGAATAACTCTATACTGGGGTAAGACAAGATTTTTTTTTTTTTTTTTTAAATATATCGATTTTTTTTTTCAGTTTGATTTTGTCTTACTAAAAACACATAACGATGGCTTTCAAGATTAATTTCCTGTATATACACAATACATTTTTTCATAATCGTGACACTTAACACAAAAAATACTCCCATTTATTCCTGAAATATCTGAACTGATTGCAAATTAAACATAAATGAATCTTGATCTCACTTAATATTTGATGAATTGCACAGTCCTCAGCATGAGCACAAACTACATACAGTATAAATACATTCACATTATTCTGAACGTGCTATACAGTACTCTAGTCCCAATTTACTCCACAAACTACACCTCCTTCTCCCCGTAGGCCAGTCTGTCCTGTATATTCGAGCCCTCTTTCACTGCTGCTGCTGGAGAAACCTGTCAGGAGGAGCAGGCGGGTCTAAAGTCGACGGGGGAAAGCGGAGAACCTCGTCTATGGACACGGGGGAGAACACGCAAACACCACACAGAACCCACATACACGGGTCAAGCCCCAAACCAGGGGATTTTTAATGTTTCTTGTAAAAAATAAGTTACGATATAGGTTCAAAAGATGGGGCAGACTGACGAAATTCACGCACACGCACCACTTTCATACTAGGCAATGCGGGTGACGTGTCTTGCCTAAGGACGCGACGACAGAACTTGGTCCGAGCGGGACTCGATCCTCCGACCTCGACCTTCCGAAGCTCTATCCACGGAACCACTGTCGCCACACAAAAGATGCCCATTTGCAGCTATGGATTTGGCATACGGTGATTTCGCAGTCTTGCTACTGGAATGTGGAATGCAGCGAAAGTGTCTTGCTTAGAGACACAACAACATTACTTGCTTGGACGACTGACCTTAACTCCTCACGCCACTGCAGCACTTTTACATATTACTTCCATATATAAGCAGTAAAACAATATGTACCGGACCAAATAATAAATGAGCATGTGCCAAAAGAGCAGTAGATTGCATTGTCTTTATACATTTTGTTCTGCCTTGTGAGTTGCTTTATCATATGTGATTTCCTTCTGGTAAAAAACAAATGACAAAATTCCAGACGTGAACTTTGACCTCTGTACACTCAATAATCCGAGCGCTGCGCCAGAACTATTCAGCTCTGCGTACATGTTCTTTAAGTTTAGCTTCAGTGACACCGGATAGCGCTCGCAGGAGAAGGTCTCTTATGTAATCCGCCGGTTTCCTTAAATAACCACTAGGGGCAGCGGTATGGGGGGTATGGGCGGTATTAGGGTTATGGGTGTAGGTGGGGGTTTGGTGGGACAGATTTAGGCTTGGCACAGACTGGTGCGGGGATGGAGAGGCACGTCAGACCTCCACCGCAGTGACATTTGGAAGAGGATGTGGCCTCAGAGCCGGGGGTAAAACCAGGTCTAAGTCCAGGAACTATTAATCATGGACATACAGTGTACAGTACACGCTGGAGAGAGGAACTAGATACTCCACGTTATGTAATTTACTTTCTTGCAATTCAACCTGTGCTTAACTTTTTTGGAAGTGGCATGTCACCTGATAACATGGAAATTCAAATCATACATGGAGTTACTGTGGAATACTATAGCCAGGGAATGCTATTACTGCATGGACAGCACCAGTATCCATCTGGCATCAGCAGCACAAACTTTCTCAGACGCTTTGCTGGGCAATACAGCCTGTGTGTACATGTACTATTTATTGAAAATACCAGTTATTTTAAATCAAGTGAAATATTCTTAACCTGTGTTTTTATGGGTAATATAAGTATAATATTAATAGTCATATATAAAAAGCATTAATCAGTGTGTAGAAATCTAAATCCACTCATAAAATCCAGTCAAATTGCATTATTGTTAACCAGTCTGACACATATTTTATCTGTTCAGCCAAGTCAAAGAGTCACCTGCTCAAAGTGGAACATTTTTAGTTGGACCAATTCACTTTTGTTAATGGGACGTGCTAACGAACAATACTAATTATGAATGATTACTGCACAATTTGTACAAACAAGATTTAATTTTATTTTTTCAGTGCAGTAAGAATGCTTATTATTATTAATTTACAATGTATTTCAGACGCACTGTGTAACATTTAAAGATGCATTGTGTAACATTTTTGCTAAAAAAAATAAATAAATATATATATATATATATATATATATATATATATATATATATATAGCTAAAATGTTACACAGTGCGTCTTTAAATGAGTTGTCGTGATTTTATGAGGAACTGATATTAGTGTTAGTGGTTAGATAATACTGACATGGAAAAAGTGGCAGGGCAGAGCTGCACACGCATTTTATTTGTCACTGTAATGCATTGTAAATTAATAATAATAATAATAATAAATAATAATAATAATAATAATAATAATAAATTAATTCATTAATTTCAGTTAATCCTATAAAAATGTTTTAGTCATTGTTGCTAGTTTATAAAAAAAAAAAAAAGATATTGTAATCTGAATTACTCTGAAAAGCCTCTTATAGACATTTTCACTTCAACTTTTTTATATAGGACATAAAAAATACAATTTAATCTGCTCAAAGTGCTTCACACAAAAGTCGACAAAAAGAGACAAGTGAAGATCTTCTTTTGCTCTGCACTTAAAGGTCATATATTACGCAAAATGGATTCTAGTGAGCTTTAAGCAGTGCTTTAATGTTTCCAATCAAAAACAGACCTGGAGTTGTGTTTTGTTTCATTCACACATGTTTAAGTAAAGTCTGTCTACATCTCAAAACGCTCTGTTCCACCTTGTGATGTCATGAAGTGGTAGTTTTCAAGTTAACAGCAACATTTTACCTTTAGTACAGATTGGAAATTCCAGGTCTGAAATGATCCAAAATGATTCTCGTGAAGGTGTGTGAAGCTTAAAAACACAGTGGAGCACTTCCTGTGTTACATGATGACATCACAAGGTGGAACAGAGTGTTTTCAGTTTGAGAGAAAAACTCAACAACATTAGGAAACAACATTATAACAGATCAGAAAATGGCGTAATATGGATTTTTAAACAGTGAATCTGGTTTATCTAAAGTATTTGCTAGGTTCATATCCAATAAATGAATAGTTGTGTAATAATCATAGTAGTAGTAGTAGTAGTAGCAGTTGATAAATTAACTTAACTCTGACAAACTTCGTGTTACTTGAAAAACACAACTGAGAGAAGTAATCTTTGTCTCTTAAGTTTTGTTATGTACACACTCTGAGTACTTCCTCCATCAGGCCCATTCTCAAAGGGGAAAAAAAAAAACATAGTTGCCGCTTCAGCTGATTTCGCTTCCCGTCATACTTCACGCTCTAAAGTGGAGGGTAGAGCTTTTTCCTGTTTGTGCAAGGGCCTCGTGTTACGTAAGCTGCTCAAATGTACCAAATGTTTGTTCCAATTGTGTTTTGTGGAACATTTAAATGATTCAGACCCACTGGGGGAAGCCTATTAGCATTCATATTAACGACAGAGAGGGGTGTCTGCTTTGAGTAAACCACTGAAATATATTGGCAGCAGATAGCGTGGGATTCAAATAAAAGAAAATGGCTTTCTAATGGGTAAACAAGACGGTTTTGACTATAATAGCTTCTATTTTATAAACACTTTATCTAACAGATTATAATTGTATTTGCCTATGTCACTGACGGCGGTGAATAAGTATGTGTTTATCTGCAGTGTTGTTTTACAGAAGAATATGTGTGTAAGAAGAGGGATTTATCAACAGTTTTGTAGATAAAAGACGGGTCGACACTCCTGATTTGGCCCTGGTTTGAGCCATAGACTGTATATATGAATGGACATAGCTAACCTGCTAATAGGAAGTGATCATGAGCGAACTTCCGGCTCCATCGACCCCGGCTCCAACACTTTACATTAAAACATCTCTCTGTAAGTGCTGCAGCGAGCCTCGTCATTTTGGTCTTAAAATGTTCGTATGAATCTGCTCTACATGATATTGGTGTTTTTATTTCGCTATTGTGTCCGTAACTCAAGATATGAACAAAAATAACAGACGAATCAGGCGCCTTCTTTCCCCTCTCCTGCTAGCGTTAGCAACAGGTTTGATTGACAGTGTTGCTAAGTGCTCACTCCCAGCGTTGCAAGCAGGAAGCGGGCGTTACCTTCAACAGCCTGGCTCCAGATTGGCTCTTTGGTCGCTATGATACTCGCGGTTGGAAGCGCTATGGGTGGCGTCACACTCACTTAGTCCACTTCTTTATACAGTCTAAAGTTTGAGCCCAGTTTAGTCCTGATGTAGACTTAATTCTATAGAAATGTTTCCTTAACTATAATCTTCTACAGCAGGGGTGTCAAACACATTTTCACCAAGGGCCACATCAGGAAAATGGTTGCTCTCAAAAGGCCAGATATAATGTAAAATAAATGTCACTGTTCATATACTTTCTGTATGTATTATTATTATTATTCAATTTACAAATATTGCAAATATATTTCCATAGATGTAAAAAAAAACAACATATCATATAACTTGCTATCTCCTGATAAACCGACATTTTAAGACATACCTTTTAATTGACCTTGTTGCGGGCCACAAATAACGACATGGCGGGCCACATTTGGCTCGTGGGCCTTGAGTTTGACACACGTGTTCTACAGCGTGAAATATAACGTATCTATCTCCATGGACAATGTTCCGAATGATGGCTTTAACTAATTCCAATGGACTCTTGCCACCTCCAGAAAGATACAAACTGTTGTTTTAACAAAATAGCGGATCACGCCCAAAACTTAATCTAAGAGAATGCTACTGTCATTTGCAATACGATGGAAAAAATAACAATTCAACTTATTATTTGTATTATTATTTAGTTTAAAAGATTACGGGTTATGACACCAGTTCTTACAAGTAGAAAGGTGTCGATGCATTTTAATACAAAACTCACTGGTATTGGATTCCAACACTTTTTAATAGTATTACTTGGTATCATATTGAAACAAAAGCGACTGGTATCGCCCACCTCTACATTACGCCCTTATATACGCCGTTAGGTCGTATATAAAATGCATAAGAACTTGAGTCAGAGTTCATCACCTGGCCTCAGCATATCTAAGGACACTGCAGCCTTCATCAGGTATTCCTCTCACAGACGCAGGAGCAGACTGTTCCGGCGCAGGGAGGTAATTTTATCTCATGTTAGGAGAACAATTGTAACATGACATTTGTGGTCAGGGGTTCATGCTTCGGAATAAAGGCACGAAAATCAACTTAGTCCAAGAGCGCAGAGAGATGAAGACAAAAGCAGCTATTACTATTCAAATTTTAAAACGCAGTAACGTCACATTTGAAATTCTATCACTATGTAGAAGATTTGCATTTGAGTCGAAACCAGTTTGTACTATCTGATATTCTCCTCCATTATTAGCTTTAAAGGTCCCATATTACACAAAATGGATTCTCGCTAGAAGCCTTAAGCCAAGTTATAACGCTATTACCTCCTCAAAAATATACTCGGAGTTGTGTTTTGTTTCATTCGCACACATTTAAGTCGTCGTTTATTGTTAGTCTGTTACATCTCCAAGCCTCAAAATGCTCTGTTCCACCTTGTGATGTCATGAAGTGGTAGTTTCCAGCTACTTTTCAGCTTTAGCTCAGTAGAGATCAGCAACTCCGGGGCTGAAATCATCCGAACGATTCTAGTGAAGGCGTATTGAGTTTAAAAACACAATAGAGCACTTCCTGTATTACCACATGATGACATCACAAGGTGGAACAGAGTGTTTTCCAATTGAGAGAAAAACTCAGCCCTAATATGCAGAGTTTGTGTGTTAAACATGTGCGAATGAAACAAAACACAACTCCGGGAATGTTTTCTGACGAAGAAACATCATTAGAACACAGATCAGAAAATAGCGCACCGGTAATACGGGCCCTTTAATGACCACCTGTACGCCTCATTATTACGGGACATCAGTGGTAGATCGAGAGCACAGGGACACTTGTAATGTGCAGAGTTAGCCAGCAGCTAACAGCATGCGGTCCAAGCTTGTGCGGTTGTACTCGTGCGTTTGGATGCCCCCTACTGTTGCGGATGTCCCTTGGAGGCTTCATATTGTTTTCATGATGCAACGTTTTTGGCAGCTAGCGGAGCGGCGCAGCGAACTCTCCTCGCAGTACAAGACGAGCGCAAATCCCTTACTATTTGTGACTGGAATTTTGATCATGGCATCTTTTTTACGCTCTCTCCGTGTAAGACGCTAGAATAATGACTGTTCGTGCTGCTCGCTGTTGCAACCCAATTCTCTTCCCCCGATATAGATTTTGGTCTAAATCAGGCACTCCGTTCAGTATTGTTGGGTTTTTCCTTGAAAGGTCATAGGCTCATTAAATGCAATCAACGGTTAAAGTTTTACGAGTGCCCCTTCTTTGGAGAGGCCCACACAGAGCCGTCGGAAATCAAAGTGGGACCACTACAAAGCAGGATCGCGTCGGATCAAAGACGCGGAGGTGGGCCGGACATATTTCACTGTCATTTGGTTCTCGGTTGAATCAAAGCAACTGGACTTTCCCTTTACCACGAAAAACGCCGGGGAAAGTTCTCGTTATTCATACTTAAAGGCCCTGTACACGATTATGTCCATGTATTTGAGTAATATTGATCTTGGCCCAGTCCAGACCATTTGTATAAGGAGCTCTTGAGGTCAAACGAAGTCCACTGTGTGATTTCTGCATCTAATTTCAAAGCATCTTAATGTCCAATAAGCAGGAAATGCACATTAGCATGCTAGTTGTTGTTAGCTTTAACTCCACTCTGGTCTCTATGTGAAAAAAAAAAAAAAAATCCTTGCATCCTTATTCACTTAAATGAGTTTGTAAGTGTTTCACAACTTTCAGTGTCAATTAGCATGCTAACGTCGCACCATGTTCGCAAGTGGTAAATGGCTGTATAATTAATTGCAAACGGCACACAGTGGTCTAATTTTGATCTTAACAACTGCTTTAAAAACAAAACAAACAAAAAAAAACATCAGGAAGTGCACATTAGCATGCTAGTTGTTGTTAGCTTTACCAGCATAGCAAAACTCTGCTCTGGTCTTAATGTGGAAAAAAAAAAAAAAAAGTACTAACTTATTCCTAGCATCCTGACTATTCGCTGGAAAGAGTTTGTATGCATTTCACACATTTCAGTGTCAATTAGCATGCTAACGTTGCACCATGTTCGCGAATGGTAAAATTGCTGTTTAATTAGATGCAAACGGTACACAGTGGTCTCATTTTGTTCCTTACTCGGAAAAAAACAACAAAAAAAAAAACAAAAACACTTTATTTACGTTATAAGATGAAAATAATTGGGTAGATTTTGGAGAAGGTAGGGAAAAAAAACAAACAAACAAAAACATTTAGTTGTTTCAGCAAGATAATCAGGAAGTGCACGTTAGCATGCTAGTTGTTGTTAGCTTTAACGTCATGGCAAAACTCCGCTCTGGTCTCTATGTGAAAAAAAACAAGTCCAAACTTATTCCTAGTGTGCTGATTATTCGCTGGAATGAGTTTGTATGAGTTCCACAACTTTCTGTGTCATTAGCATGCTAACATCGCACCATGTTCGCGAAAGGTAAAACGACTGTATAATTAGTTGCGAACAGGACACAGTGGTCTCATTTTGACGTCAAGAGTTGCTTTAGAAATATATCCTTACTTGGGGGAAAAAAAAAAGCTTTATTTGCTTCATAAGATGGAAACAATGGTGCAGAGTTTGGAGGAAGTAGGAGAAAACATTTGGTTGTTTTAACGATTGAGAATTCCAAACAGCATTGACGAATCGCAGTGGAAATAGAAATCACATAGCTGGACAATCAGTTATGCTTAGTTACTGGAAACGTACTCACATTTCACTATTTATAGAGCTGAAGTAAATACTGCACAGTGGCATTGGACTACACAGAGATCTAAATATAATGGTGTTGCTATAAAAAGCCAGACAGAGGAGTGTAGGATGACACAATAGGCCTCCAGCTGCCTCCAGTCTGCAGCAGTGTCCCATAGTAACCCGGGTTAAATTAGCACTGAGCGAAGCCAAAGTATCAGTCTGGTATGCAACTGCTGATGTCCTGTTTAGCCATAGCAACACGAACGCTAGCTTAGAAGATACTCCGCGAGCTATATGCAACCTGGATATGACAAGTATGGAAGTCTTGTTTAAACTTCATTTATTTATAGATGTGTTTATGAATGAGTTAATCATCAGGCTATTACTTCACATTCACGTTTTGGACCAAATAATTTTACAATTTTATAATTATTCTACACTAAAAGATGCATTATGTAGCTTTGCCATAGAGATGTTATTGCTTTGCCTTGAAATGTTCCACAGTATAGTATTAAACTTATCTAACATGCATTTACTACTTACTGATAAAAATACCATACAAATTTACATTATTACGCTGAGCGAGGAGTGCCTCTGATCAAATCTGACTAAACCAGGGCTAAACCAGAACTAAACCAGGACTGAACCAGGACTAAACCAGGACTAAACAAGGATTAAACCAGGATTAAACCAGGACTAAACCAGAATTAAACCAGAACTAAACCAGGACTAAACCAGGACTAAACCAGGACTAAACCAGGGCTAAACCAGAACAAAACCAGGACTAAACAAGAATTAAACCAGGACTAAACCAGGACTAAACGAGGAATAAACCAGGATTAAACCAGGAAAAAACCAGGATTAAACCAGGACTAAACCAGGGCTAAACCAGGATTAAACCAGGACTAAAGCAGGGCTAAACCAGGACTAAACCAGAACAAAGCCAGGACTAAACAAGGATTAAACCAGGAATAAACCAGGATCAAACCAGGACTAAACCAGGACTAAACCAGGGCTAAACCAGAATTAAACCAGGACTAAACCAGGATTAAACCAGGAATAAACCAGGACTAAACCAGGACTAAACCAGGACTAAACCAGGACTAAACCAGGACTAAACCAGAATTAAACCAGGACTAAACCAGGGCTAAACCAGAACTAAACCAGGATTAAACCAGGACTAAACCAGGACTAAACCAGGGCTAAACCAGAACAAAACCAGGACTAAACAAGAATTAAACCAGGACTAAACCAGGACTAAACCAGGATTAAACCAGGAATAAACCAGGATTAAACCAGGACTAAACCAGGGCTAAACCAGGACTAAACCAGGACTAAACCAGAACAAAGCCAGGACTAAACCAGGACTAAACCAGGGCTAAAGCAGTATTAAACCAGGACTAAACCAGGACTAAACCAGGGCTAAACCAGGACTAAACCAGAACAAAGCCAGGACTAAACAGGGATTAAACCAGGACTAAACCAGGGCTAAACCAGGATTAAACCAGGAATCAACCAGGACTAAACCAGGATTAAACTAGGATTAAACCAGGACTAAACCAGGACTAAACCAGGACTAAACCAGGAATAAACCAAGATTAAACCAGGATTAAACCAGGATTAAACCAGGACTAAGCCAGGACTACGCCAGGACTGAGCAGGGATCGCCTCTGACCAGATCTGACCTGTAACTTGGCCTGGTTCCATTTCCTGCTTTTTAAAGGAGATACGCTTAATGCCATGCTGCGGAACATTTCAGACAAGCAATAACATCTCTGTTGCGACAGTGGAAATGTCACCTAGTGCATGTTCAAGTGTAGAGTAATTATAAAGTAGCAGGCGCTCTTCCAGAAAAGTTACGCAGTGCACCTTTACAACAACTGAAAAAACGTATTCTACCTTTGTGCCTGTTTATTTAACAAATATATGAGTTAATTATGGAAAATATCTAATCTGTACATGTTTATTACTGTTATAAATACCAGCTCATATCTAATCCAAACACGTGACGCAGTGATATATAATGCAACTTTGTTTTTTGGGCGTTGCCGATGGCGACAGTCCCTCCCACTCACTTCTCTTTACCAGACTTTATCACCGTATCCGAGCCAGACAGTGACTTCACACACACCATAAACTATACACACAGGAGTAATATTAGAGCAGACAACTGATAACAAAGTGTGAGTGTTACTGGATGACGCGAACGTGGGTGACAACCAGGTCCACGAGATAATTCTGCGGATTCGGGCTGGTCTTGAATTCTCTGGTTCACAGTATTCTAGACCCCAGTAATGTTTAATTGAGATGGGAGGTAGTCAAAATCCTTATTTAAATCGTATATAGCTGCGTAAGGTTAGATAAATACAGTTACATAATGGACCTTGTCACTAATAAATAAATTATCAACCTAATCGTTTTAATAGGCCTCAGTATCGCCGATGGAAATAACGTAATTGATGCAAAGATGGAGGCTCCTTATCAAATTATATCATTATTTAACCA
The DNA here is from genome assembly GCA_019594935.1 of Periophthalmus modestus. Classification (NCBI taxonomy): domain Eukaryota; kingdom Metazoa; phylum Chordata; class Actinopteri; order Gobiiformes; family Gobiidae; genus Periophthalmus; species Periophthalmus modestus. The sequence goes on from JAIEZT010000021.1 coordinate 13,751,283, forward strand.
TTACATGTGTTTATGAGCTCACTACGGACACCATTTTGAGGACCTTTGACCATTCAGCCACATCTTTTGTTGCTGAATTGTTAATTGCTGTGACTCTGGTTGATTTTGTATCATTCAGAAAGTTGTATGGGCGAAATACGATTGTAGGAGGACAAACAAATCTGATTTATTCTGTTGGTTAGGAAGTACCAAGTCCATATGTTAGTCTTGTGCGTTAAGCTAGGTTGCATTAACGCTTGTCCTGGTTGGATCGTAGTTTGAGCCCAGTTAAGTCCTGGTTTGGATTTGGGTTGGTCTTGTTCTAGGCCTGATTTGGTCCAAGTTTAGTCTTAACGTGAACCCGCCAGTTCTGACTATGGAGGCATGTTCAGCAGTTACCATGGTGGCACAATGCATACATTTGCAAACACAGCCAAAAAAGTTTAAAAATAGTCAATACAATACAAAATAGATTTAAACAACACGTTTTAAGAAGCCTGTGATCAATTTGAACGTTTGTCATCCTGTTAAGGTGTTTGATTTTCAACACAAAAGGTGAGAGTGACTAAGTGAAAAACTGCGACTGTAACTGTATGTGTGAGAGACTTGTTTAGCCACACAAATCATCCTGTTGCAGTTAAAACTAAGTCAGCTCTTTCTGGTCTGGACTGCGCTAAAACAAAGCTCAGATTAAATTCGAACAGAGCTTCAGACAGAGCAGGGCCGACGGTTAGCACGGGGTGGGCTTTTCCTCACACGGGCCACAATTGGTTCTAAAATTTGTCAGAGGGGCTGGGCCAGGATATATATATATATGTACATGTTACATATATAGCATGAATGAATGAATATCAAAGGCTCATTGTACAAATTGTTTTCCAAATGCATTAATGAAATTAATAATTCATTTATTCAATTTCAGTTAAATAAACACAGCAGAAAAACTTTGAACAAGGTTGACGATTAACTATTTTAATATAATTTGGTCATGTTCGGCGGGCCGGATTAATGAGCCCAAAGGGCAGTGTGTGGCCCCTGGGCCTTAGTTTGCCCATGTCTGGTTTAGCATCACACCTCCAGGGAATGTTAGTATCAGGATATCAGGTTCAAAGTATTAATAATAAAGGCACCTCAATATTTTAAAAGAAGTTATTTGTGCAGGAAGAGGCCACATGAAATACTGCCTCTCTAAGTAATTACAGAGATATTAACCATAAATCAGGTCGACACACCTGATCTGACGTTACCATAGCGTTACCTTAGGCTATAGAATGTATGCATCCATTTATGAAATCAGTACGTCTTTGTGGATGAGGCTCGGAAACAAAGGATGAGAAATGTAATTAAAAAATGCCAGACTTGGCTAAGAGACGACTGTGTTTACTGTCAACACTTGAACTCTCTGAACCCCAAACAGATCAAATACAACAAGCTCCGAGTCAACCTCAAAATAATCACCCTTATTTTCTCAAACACTGTCATCGTCCTCTGAAACAGCTGTAAAGGGCTGCTTTTACGGGCGCTTAGCAACACGAGCTGCAGTTTACGAACAGAAGTTACGCTAAATGCACTACGATGTTTTTCAAGTGGTACCAGTGTATTACTCGAGTGAAGTATTCAAATGGAGGGCAGGGGTCTCTGATTTGGTTTAGAAATGATTTGAAATATTGAAAGAGAAAATGCACAAAAGCTGAATGTTCATTTTTGTGAGATATAGACAAGGTCCACAACCTCATATCTTTTTGGATTTAAGATGGAATGATATTATGATTCTATACTGCCAGAAAAAGTGAACTTTGTGACAGTTTTTTTTTTTTTTTTTCCATTAGGATGATAAGCTCAGGCAGTTAAAGTAGACCTATTGTGCTTGTGTCTGCTATATCATTATAATCTATGCCACCCGTGGATAATTATGTTATAATTTGCACATTTTAAATCGCTATATTCATCTAAAACGACTTAATCAAAGAAACAGACCCGCTGACTTCCGTGTTACAAAACTGCAATGCGAGATTTTTTTCATTTGTACAAAAATGGCTACTCAACGCTGCTGAATCGTACACGTATCATCGATTAAGAATATAAAACTGAAGAATGAAGTAAGTACGAAGCAGTGGTTGTGTACTCGGAGAAAACAGGAGTTGAACAGCAGTATGTCGCCGTGAAAATAAGCGAATAAAGATCGCTCAAACCCGCACGAACCGCTCCAAAAACAAGGGTAAATGAGGAGAAAACATGGTTAAAACCTCTGAAAAGTCGATTTTTTTTTGCAGAATAGGTCTGCTTTAGTACAACAATTATCCAAGAAAAAGCGTTTTGAAGCTTTTCTTCACTTTTTTGTAATGTTTTCTTAATGAAAGTCTGTAAATTGTAAGCCACAAGTCTCACCTCCAAAAGAAGTGATTTGCTAATATTGGAATCCTATCAAAAGTGCAAAATGGATGCAATTATGTTTGAATTTGCCGTGGACATTTTTAGTGATCAGTTCTGGCATTTGAAAACGTAAAGCAGCCTCTTTAACTCTTCAAATGCAATTTTCTTGGCTTAAAAAACTAGACACAACCATTTCACAAATCTTTAATTATTTTTTTGTAAGTTTAAGATGCGCTGTGAACCTTCTTAAGCAGCAAGTCCACACATTTCCACTGAGATGTTGTGTTCTACCTGGAATGTCCCACAGTATGGCATTCAACTTAACCATCTGCAGTTTCTAGAAAAATGCACTGGCAAAGAAACACACACACGCATGCATTTACCAAGAAACCAGGAAAAAAAAAAAAACGCATTCTTAACGTGCGCAGGCTTGCCTCTACTCGGATCTGACCTGCAACTTGGCCTGATGGCGTCTCCTGCTTGTGTCCATGATAGAAATCTCACACTGTGGAACATTCCAGGTAATAGCCAGAAGATCTCCATGGAGACAAGGAGGTGAGGTGATGCGCCCGCCGCCACAAAAGTTACATAATGCACTCTTTTTTTTTTTTTTTTAGCATTTTTACATTTGTGTTAGCTAAACGATGCACATTACAGTAGCACTGTCTTGCTAACTGTCAAGATCCCAGCCTGGCCCTGTGTTTCTGTGCTGTCTTTTCCCCTCGCTTCTATGTCTTTATCTGGAGCTGGGTGGAGACTCTCACTACACGCCTGCAGCCCATGAGCAATCAAGCCTCCATCTCGAGAGTACAAAGGGACTGAGGATCCTACATACTCCGCACCATCGTCCGTGTATGCTCCGTGGTACAGTTCCGCTTGGCTCAGTCTAGTTTTCGTGATTATGGTCACGCTACTTCCCGCTCCTTGGAACTACCCTGCATCTCCACGTCCGACCCAGCTCTCCACGACCAGTACAAACATCTCAGCATCCGACCCAGCTTCCTATGACTGGTTCGAAGACGTAAGCCTCCGGTGCAGCTCTCCACGACCGGCACGAACACCTCAGCCTCCGACCTAGCTCTTCACGATCGTTACGAGCATCTCAGCCTCCAACCCTGCTTCCTGCAACCGGTTCGAACATCTCAGCACCTGACCCAGCTCTCCCTCATCGGTATGAACGCCTCCGCCTCCAACCCAGCTCTCCACGACCGGTATGAACACCTCAGCCTCCAACCTAGCTTCCTACTACCGGTACAAACATCTCAGCCCTCAACCCAGCTCTCCCTCATCGGTATGAACGCCTCCGCCTCCAACCCAGCTCTCCCTCATCGGTATGAACACCTCCGCCTCCAACCCAGCTCTGCCTCATCGATATGAAAACCTCCGCCTCCAACCCAGCTCTCCCTCATCGGTATGAACACCTCCGCCTCCAACCCAGCTCTCCCTCATCGGTATGAACACCTCCGCCTCCAACCCAGCTCTCCACGACCGGTATGAACACCTCAGCCTCCAACCCAGCTCTCCACGACCGGTATGAACACCTCAGCCTCCAACCTAGCTTCCTACTACCGGTACAAACATCTCAGCCCTCGACCCAGCTCTCCCTGATCAGTTCGAACATCTCATCCTCCGAACCAGCTCTCCACGACCGGTATGAACACCTCAGCCTCCAACCTAGCTTCCTACTACCGGTACGAACATCTCAGCCCTCGACCCAGCTCTCCCTGATCGGTTCGAACATCTCAGCCTCCGAACCAGCTCTCCATGACCGGCACGAACACCTCAGCCTCCAACTCGGTTTCCTACAACCGGCAACCGGTTCTACAACGTCAGGCCTACGACCCAGCCCTCCACGACCAGCACGAACACCTCCGCCTCCGACCCAGCTCTCCTCAACCGGTTCGAACATCTCAGCCTCTGACCCAGCTCTCCACGACCAGTTCGAAGACGTCAGCCTACGACCCCGTTTCTCTTTACTATCTGCTCTGTCAACCAACATTCACATTTCACTTTTTTTGCAATAAACTCTATCAAACTCCCAGACGTTACAACACTAACTATATCTGTATGTGAAACCTGCACGGGACAAAGCTTTTTTTTTTTCAAGTTCTAACTTGTCAATTCATAGTAAACTCAAGACCCAGCACAACAATAGTTTTGCGTAAATCAAGCCTACATCTTTTTGACGTCACCTGTGAATCTCACTTAGCAATTAGACCAGGCATTTCCAAGAGATGTTTTGAGCTCCTATTGTGTAACCGCAGCTGCAACAAGGAAAATCTTCCCATCACATCCTGCAGTGATGAATGAGGCCTTTCCTTCGGCGCTCCAAAATAACACGGAGCAAAAACATGGGCGTGAGATGTACTCCGAGTGAATGAAGTGTTTTGGCAAAAGTCCAGGGGAAGAGAGAGAGAGAGAGGGAGAGGTTCGTTTGGGCAGGGCCAGTTAAAACACAGATAGTTCTGGAGCTCATTGTTGAGTTTGGATACGCCCCGAGCTGGGATTTCGGAGCGCAGAGGACAAAAGCGAGGAAATGAAATCGTAACAAGAAACCTGGGGGGGAAAAAAAAAATTCAATAGTTTTGGGATAAACTGGGTTGGCAGGAGTGAGATGGTAGTAAAGCATCGGTTACTATTACAAATCGTAACTTTTCTGGAGGGGGATCCACTGTCTGTTTGTCTCCGTGGAGATGATATTGCTTTGCCTGGAAAGTTCCACAATATGGCGTTAAAATTACATATCCTGCTTTTATCAATTACGGGTTTTATCGCTCAAAAATAATTTAAAAACGGCCTTTTTTTTTTTTAACTTTTTTTTTTTTTACAATGAGCAGGGTCACCTCTCCACAGATCTAACCAGTAACTTAGGCCTGGATGAAGATAGATGAGTGTAATAGTTACTCTGGCGATGCATTAATTAAAAAAAAAAAAAAAAAAAAAAAAAAAAAAGTTCCGTAGTGCAGCTTTAACAATCCTGTCTTAAGGTGGTTTGACTATTCTTCCCACTGTGCACAAGCCGAACAAAAGTTGTAATTAAATGATCGAGATTTGAAAGTTTGTGTACCTTGCCTTGAGATATAATTTACATTTTATAATTATTATGGTCTGTTGTTTCGAAACAACATATTTAGCATCTCACTTTTTATTCTGCGTGACATAAATGCTGAAGAACTAACAGAACTTTATGTTCACATTATCTAGTAACAGTAGTAGAAAAAGAAATACCTGTTGTAGTATAGTAGTAGTGAGCAGTTGGAGCAGCAGTAGTAGTAGTAGTAGTAGTACCAGTAGTAGTAAGTAGTAGTAGTAGCAGTAGTAATAATAGTAGTAATAGTAGTATTAGTATTAGCAGGAGTAGTAGTGATAGTAGTTGTTGTAGTAGTAGTGGTAGTCGTAGTAATAATAGCAGCAGTAGTAGCAGTAGTAATATTAGTAGCAGTAGCAGTAGTATAGTAATAGTAGTAAGTAGTGATATTAGTAGTAGCAGCAGTAGTAGCGGTAGTAGTACTAGCAGTAGTCGTAGTAATAATAGTAGCAGTAGTAGTATAGTAGTAGTAGTAGGAGCAGTAGCAGTATAGTAAGAGTAGTAGTAAGCCGTTGTAGCAGTAGTAGTATTAGTAGTACCAGTAGTGGTAAGTAGTTGTAGTAATAATAATAGTAGCAGTAGTATAGTAGTAGTAGTAGTAGTAGTAGTAGTAAGTAGCAGTATTAGTAGTAGTAGTTGTAGTAGTAGTCATAGTAGTAATAATAGAGGCAGTAATAGTATAGTAGAAGTAGTTAGTAGTAGTAGTATTAGTAGTAGTGGTGTTTTAATTGCACAAACCTGAAATGTAACTTGGATGAACATTGCTTAGTTCAATGCCATACTGTGTAATATTCAAAGCAAAGTGATAACATCTCCATGGAGACAAGCAGGTTGCAGAGCCTCCACCAAAAAAATTCCATCGTGCACCTTTGATGTAACAGTTTTGAGTCAAATGTTTGGCTCCCTCCTCCCAGAGTGGGGAGTGCATCCTCGGGGAGGGACAAGAACAATTTAACAGGCTGCAGGCTCCGACACGTTTGTACGATGGGGCAATTTCACAGAAGACACCACCCAAAATGTCCCCGGTACAAGCTGTTTACGTCTGTGGCCACTTATACTCAGAAAGAATGTGACATACTCACTAAATGCAGGTACAGAGGAAACGGTTAGTCAGGGGTTCTCACACCTACGGCACCTCCCAGGGTTAACGCACATGAGCGAGTCCTTAAACGTCTTGTATTACGCAAAATATAGACCTGATGTTTGGTTTGTTTAATCCTGTTTTAATCCTGGATTTGCTCTACTGTAGTTTATACATGCGTGGTTAACATCCTGCACGATCCTGTGTCCTGATATATGTTGCCATTATCTGTGAACAAAATTCACTAACTAGGAATGTGCTTTGAGAATCCGGTGCAACATAAAACACAGAGAAACAATTGGCTCCGTGCACCCGGCAACCTCAGTGTTAGCGTCACTACTTCCTGTCCAGTTCTGACTCTATAAGGTTATTGCAGAGTCTCACTAAAATGTATAAAAATGTATTAATTTTAGATAATAAGGCAGATAAGGCAGCAGATAGGGGAACACTACTGCGTGTAGAAAGGCTAATGCCAATTTTGAGGCATAACAAATATTAAAATAACTCCACAAACTGAAATAATCTATATAAAAATAATATAAAAATAATATAATATATAATATAAATCAATCAGGTAGCCTTGACATGAGCCTATTACAAAAAAAAAAATAATAATAATAAACTCTGACTAAACATACATATACAAGTAAGAATAAAAATGCAAAACTAACTACTTAAAAAATAAATAAATAAATAAATAAAATTAAATTAAAAAAAAGATTCATTGTTCTTTTATTTATTTAAGTTATAATTAAAATTGTGCTGAAGATTAGACTGTTTTCCTTTTCCATTAGTCTTAAAAGTCCCAGATCAGCTCAGCACTGGGTTGACTTTTGCATATTTAGTTTAAAATAAAAGTACAGAGCAAAGCCAGGGTAAAAGTTTGAATTTCACAATAGAATAGTTCAGTCAAATTAACCAAATCCCTTAACAAAAAATCCGGGTATTCCTTATTTGAACCATTAAAATTCCCCTTAAACAAGCCCAATTTAGATCTGCCTCAGGTAAGACTGTCACCACAGCGCCTGCAGACAACCCGAGGTGCAAATTAATGTCAGGGAAACACTGAGAGATTACAATACAGCGCTTTCAAACAAGCCCAATGAAACCACTGCATATTTTAGATAGCTTTTCAAAAATGTAAAAAGAACATGCTTCAAAAGAGGGAAGGACTATAGCGTATGGAGACTGCACACATGTGTTCAGGAGGTAGAGCAGACGGGAGCAGACAGGAGAATAAGGGGGCAGACAGGGGCAGACGGGAGCAGACAGGAGCAGACAGGAGCAGACAGGGGCAGACAGGGGCAGACAGGAGCAGACAGGAGCAGAGAGGAGCAGGCAGGAGCAGACAGGAGCAGACGGGAGCAGACAGGGGCAGACAGGGGCAGACAGGAGCAGACAGGAGCAGACGGGAGCAGACGGGAGCAGACAGGAGCAGACAGGAGCAGACAGGGGAATAAGGGGGCAGACAGGGGCAGACGGGAGCAGACAGGAGCAGACAGGGGCAGACAGGAGCAGACAGGAGCAGACAGGGGCAGGCGGGAGCAGACAGGAGCAGACAGGAGCAGACAGGGGCAGACGGGAGCAGACAGGAGCAGACAGGAGCAGACAGGGGCAGGCAGGAGCAGACAGGAGCAGACAGGAGCAGACAGGGGCAGACGGGAGCAGACGGGAGCAGACAGGAGCAGACGGGAGCAGACGGGAGCAGACAGGAGCAGACAGGAGCAGACAGGGGAATAAGGGGGGCAGACAGGGGCAGACGGGAGCAGACAGGAGCAGACAGGGGCAGACAGGAGCAGACAGGAGCAGACAGGGGAATAAGGGGGCAGACAGGGGCAGACGGGAGCAGACAGGAGCAGACAGGGCAGACAGGAGCAGACAGGAGCAGACAGGGGCAGGCGGGAGCAGACAGGAGCAGACAGGAGCAGACAGGGGCAGACGGGAGCAGACAGGAGCAGACAGGGGCAGGCAGGAGCAGACAGGAGCAGACAGGAGCAGACAGGGGCAGACGGGAGCAGACGGGAGCAGACAGGAGCAGACAGGAGCTGACAGGTGCAGATAGGGGTAGACAGGGGCAGACAGGAGCAGACAGGTGCAGACAGGAGCAGACAGGGGCAGACAGGGGCAGACGGGAGTAGACGGGAGCAGACGGGAGCAGACGGGGGCAGACGGGGGCAGACGGGAGCAGACGGGAGCAGACAGGAGCAGACAGGTGCAGGCAGGAGCTGACAGGTGCAGATAGGGGTAGACAGGAGCAGACAGGAGCAGACAGGAGCTGACAGGTGCAGATAGGGGTAGACAGGAGCAGACAGGGGCAGACAGGAGCAGACAGGAGCAGACAGGAGCAGACAGGAGCTGACAGGGGCAGACAGGAGCAGACAGGAGCTGACAGGGGCAGACAGGAGCAGACAGGGGCAGACAGGAGCAGACAGGAGCTGACAGGTGCAGATAGGGGTAGACAGAAGCAGACAGGAGCTGACAGGGGCAGACAGGAGCAGACAGGAGCAGACAGGGGCAGACAGGGGTAGACAGGAGTAGACAGGAGCAGACAGGAGCAGACAGGGGCAGACAGGAGCAGACAGGAGCTGACAGGTGCAGATAGGAGCAGACAGGAGCTGACAGGAGAAGGCAGGAGCAGACAGGAGCAGACAGGTGCAGACAGGGGTAGACGGGAGTAGACGGGAGTAGACAGGGGCAGACAGGAGCAGACAGGGGCAGACAGGGGCTGACAGGAGCAGACAGGAGCAGACAGGAGCAGAGGAGATATCATTGTAAGTTACACATACAAAGAAGTCATATTGTAGTATTTACTGTCCTTAAACTTATTTAAAGCAGACCTGTTGTGTTGTGTCGGCTCTGTAGTTATAATCTATGACACCCGTGCATCATTATGTTATGTTAATATTCATTTAAAACAACTTAATAAAAGAAACAAGTCTGCTGACTTCTCCATTAGAAAACTGTGATGCCCAATGGGAGCTGACGTCACCGTAAGTGTCATCACGACAAAGAGCCGTGGAGCTGTCGGCCTTCTCCAGTGGATAGCTGCACATCACACTAGCAAATAGCTGATTTTTTTTCTTTGTACTAAAATTGATAAGAAAAAATATGTATAGAGTGTGGGATCGAACATCAAAAACATGCATAGAGATACACTGGCAAAAACAACATAAATTAAAGCCGCAAGCGGCATCGAACGGCCCTCGCGGGCCGCGCTTCGCACTCGGCCGACCGGGCACTCCCTGTAGGTGGCGCTGACCCGCCACTTGCCTCTATTTTATTGTGGCTTTGGACTGCACTTGTCACCAAACAGAGTCAAAGACATTGGGAGCACTGATGCACAAAATGCACCAACATGGGTTTTTCCAGGCATCGCCATGGTAAACACCGTGCAAAATACAAAGTTGGCACCTCAGACTTTTTTGACGGAAACGATGTAAAGAATCACCGTGGCAAATTTCATGTTCTTCATTGAAGGTATGAAGTCGTTAGAAGACTTTGAAATGTCCGAAAATGTGGAAATGTTCCCATTAGGATAACATGGGGTATTTCGGCCATCGCCATGGCAACCGGGTGAAAAATATGACATGGGTGTGATTGACTTTTTTGATCGGGATGACATGATGAGTCATTCTGCCAAATTTCACTCAATTCCATGAAAATTAAGATTTTCTCATGAATGGGGAATTTTCGGACCGTTCCCATTAGGATAACATGGGTATTTCGCGCATTGCCATGGCAACAGAGTGAAAAATATGGCATGGGTGTGATTGACTTTTTTGATCAGAATGACATGATGAGTCATTCTGCCAAATTTCATTTAATTCCATGAAACTAATGTGTTTCTCATGAATGGGACATTTTCGGAGCATTCCCATTAGGATAACATGGGCAATTTGGCGCATCGTCATGGCAACACGGTACAAAAAACGTCATGGGTCTGATTGACTTTATTGATTGGGATGACCCACTGGAATTTTGTGTGAAATTTCGTAACATTTGGGAAAACTAAATTTTGGGCCCTCCATGCAAATGTATTTGTTATTCTGTAGGGGGCGCTATTGCACCAAATTGTTTTCTTTCATAATTAGTAGGTCTAGGCCAGAAAGTTTTACAAGTGATTCGAATTTGAGCTCAATCGGACTTTTTATGCGCAAACGGGAGCAAATTTTGACATTTGAAAATTGCAAAAATTCCGATGGAATTTTGCGGCTTCGCCGCACGGAAGCCGCTATATGTATCAATGTAAATCGGATAACTTTTGATGCCCCACTTGTCTAGATGATGTCCAGTGATTTTCAGCCCTGCAGGTGAAGCGCCTTCAGAGGAGTTGACGAAAATGCGACGTCAACGAAAACGCTGACTCGGCATTTCGGAATTTTCAATCCAAGATGGCCGACTTCCGGTTTGTCAGAGGGCGTGGCCATAATAATATTTTTTGTTTGGCATCACTTGATGAATGTGTGTACCGAATTTGGTGGGTCTACGACAAAGCTGACGTCGGGGTGTCTCCCATTGACGCAATGTATTTTGACTTTTGTAGGTGGCGCTGTCGCGCCATTTTTTTATGCCCAATGATGCACCATATAAAAAAATAAATTTTTCGGCAGACCTGAATTTTGGGCAAAATTTTGTGCGTTTTTGAATATGTTCAGGGGGTCAAATTCCTGTTCAAAGAGCAGGAGAAAGAAAGAAAAAAAAAAATAAAAATTAAAGCCGCAAGCGGCATCGAACGGCCCTCGCGGGCCGCGCTTTGCACTCGGCCGACCGGGCACTCCCTGTAGGTGGCGCTGATCCGCCACATGCCTCCGTTTTATTGTGGCTTTGAGCTGCATGTGTAACCAAACAAAGCCAAAAGACATTGGGAGCACTGATGCACAAAATGCACCAACATGGGTTTTTCCAGGCATCGCCATGGCAACACCGTGCAAAATACAAAGTTGGCCCCTCGGACTTTTTTGACAGTGAAGATGTAAAGAATCAGCATGCCAAATTTCACGTACTTCATTGAAGGTATGAAGTCGTTATAAGACTTTGAAATGTCCAAAAATGTGGAAATTTTCCCATTAGGATAACATGGGGTATTTCGGCCATCGCCATGACAACCGGGTGGGAAATATGACATGTATCCAATTGACTTTTTTGATCAGGATGACATGATGAGTGATTCTGCCAAATTTCACTTAATTCCATGAAACTAATGTTTTTTCTCATGAATGGGAGATTTTCGGAGCATTCCCATTAGGATAACATGGGCACTTTGGCGCATCGTCATGGCAACACGGTACAAAAAACAACATGGGTCTGATTAACTTTATTGATTGGGATGACCCACTGGAATTTTGTGTCAAATTTCGTAACATTTAGGAAAACTAAATTTTTGGGACCTCCATACAAATAAATTTGTTATTCTGTAGGGGGCGCTATTGCACCCAATTTTGTTTCTTTCAAAATGAGTAGGTCTAGGCCAGAAAGTTTTACAACTGATTCGAATTTGAGTGAAATCGGACTTAGTATGTGCAAATGGGAGCAAATTTAGAAATTGCAAAATTGCAAAAAATCCAATGGAATTTTGCGGCTTCGCCGCACGGAAACCGTTATAGGTATCAATGTAAATCGGATAACTTTTGATGCCCCACTTGTCTAGATGATGTCCAGTGATTTTCAGCCCTGCAGGTGAAGCGCCTTCAGAGGAGTTGACGAAAATGCGACGTCAACGAAAATGCTGACTCGGCATTTCGGAATTTTCAATCCAAAATGGCCGACTTCCGGTTTGTCAGGGGGCGTGGCCATAATAATATTTTTTGTTTGGCATCACATGAAGAATGTGTGTACCGAATTTTGTGGCTCTACGACAAAATTGACGTCGGGGCGTCTCCCATTGACGCAATGTATTTTGATTTTTGCAGGTGGCGCTGTCGCGCCATTTTTTTATGCCCAATGATGCACCATATAAAAAATAAATTTTTCGGCAGACCTGAATTTTGGGCAAATTTTGGTGAGTTTTCGAATATGTTCAGGGGGGTCAATTCCTGTTCAAAAAGCAGAAGAAAGAAGAAATAAAAATAAAAATTAAAGCCGCAAGCGGCATCGAACGGCCCTCGCGGGCCGCGCTTCGCACTCGGCCGACCCGGCACTCCCTGTAGGTGGCGCTAACGCGCCACATGCCTCTGTTTTATTGTGGCTTTGGGCTGCACTTGTCACCAAACAAAGTCAAAAGACATTGGGAGCACTGATACATAAAATGCACCAACATGGGTTTTTCCAGGCATCGCCATGGCAACACCGTGCAAAATACAAACTTGGCACCTTGGACTTTTTTGATGGGGATGATGTAAAGAATCAACGTGCCAAATGTCACATTCTTCATTGAAGGTCTGAAGCTGTTATAAGACTTTGAAATGTCCAAAAATTAGTACATTTTCCCATTAGGATAACATGGGGTATTTCGCGCATCGCCATGGCAACAGAGTGAAAAATATGGCATGGGTGTGATTGACTTTTTTGATCAGGATGACATGATGAGACATTCTGCCAAATTTCACTTAATTCCATGAAACTAATGTTTTTCTCATGAATGGGAAATTTTCGGAGCGTTCCCATTAGGATAACATGGGCACTTTGGCGCATCATCATGGCAACACGGTACAAACAACGTCATGGGTCTGATTGACTTTATTGATCAGGATGACCTACTGGAATTTTGTGTGCAATTTCGTAACATTTGGGAAAAGTAAATTTTGGGACCTCCATGCAAATGTATTTGTTATTCTGTAGGGGGCGCTATCGCGCCAATTTTGTTTCTTTCACAATGAGTAGGTTTAGGCCCAAAAGTTTTACAACTGATTTGAATTTGAGTCCAATCGGACTTTGTATGCGCAAACGGGAGCAAATTTTGAAATTAGAAAATTGCAAAAATTCCGATGGAATTTTGCGGCGTCGCCGCACGGAAACCGTGATAGGGATCAACGTAAATTGGATAACTTTGGATGCCCCACTTGTCTAGATGATGTCCAGTGATTTTCAGCCCTGCAGGTGAAGCGCCTTCAGAGGAGTTGACGAAAATGCGACGTCAACGAAAACGCTGACTTGGCATTTTGGAATTTTCAATCCAAGATGGCCGACTTCCGGTTTGTCAGAGGGCGTGGCCATAATAATATTTTTTGTTTGGCATCACTTGATGAATGTGTGTACCGAATTTGGTGGATCTACGACAAAGTTGACGTCGGGGTGTCTCCCATTGACGCAATGTATTTTGACTTTTGTAGGTGGCGCTGTCGCGCCATTTTTTTATGCCCAATAATGCACCATATAAAAAAATAAATTTTTCAGCAGACCTGAATTTTGGGCAAAATTTGGTGAGTTTTCGAATATGTTCAGGGGGTCAAATTCCTGCTCAAAGAGCAGAAGAATAAAAAAAAAAAAAATAATAATTAAAGCCGCAAGCGGCATCGAACGGCCCTCGCGGGCCGCGCTTCGCACTCGGCCGACCGGGCACTCCCTGTAGTGGCGCTGATCCGCCACTTGCCTCTGTTTTATTGTGGCTTTGAGCTGCATTTGTCACCAAACCAAGCCAAAAGACATTGGGAGCAGTGATGCACAAAATGCACCAACATGGGTTTTTTCAGGCATCGCCATGGCAACACCGTGCACAATACAAACTTGGCACCTTGGATTTTTTTGATGGGGACGATGTAAAGAATCAACGTGCCAAATCTCACAATCGTCACTGAAGGTCTGAAGCTGTTATAAGACTTTGAATGTCCAAAAATGTGTAAATTTACCCATTAGGATAACATGGGGTATTTTGCGCATCGTCATGGCAACAGAGTGAGAAATATGGCATGGGTGTGATTGACCTTTTTGATCGTGATGACATGATGAGTGATTCTGGCAAATTTCACTTAATTCCATGAAACTAATGTTTTTCTCATGAATGGGGAAATTTTCAGAGCATTCCCATTAGAATAACATGGGCACTTTGGCGCATCGTCATGGCAACAGGGTGCAAAAAACGATATGGGTCTGATTGACTTTATTGATCAGGATGACCACTGGAATTTTGTGTGAAATTTCGTAACATTTGGGAAAACTAAATTTTGGGACCTCCATGCAAATGTATTTGTTAATCTGTAGGGGGCGCTATCGCGCCAATTTTGTTTTCTTTCACAATGAGTAGGTTTAGGCCAGAAAGTTTTACAAATGATTCGAATTTGAGTGAAATCGGACTTTGTATGCGCAAACGGGAGCAAATTTTCAAATTTGAAAATTGCAAAAATTCCGATGGAAATTTGCGGCTTCGCCGCACGGAAACCGTTATACGTATCAATGTAAATTGGATAACTTTTGATGCCCCACTTGTCTAGATGATGTCCAGTGATTTTCAGCCCTGCAGGTGAAGCGCCTTCAGAGGAGTTGACGAAAATGCGACGTCAACGAAAACGCTGAGTCGGCATTTTGGAATTTTCAATCCAAGATGGCCGACTTCCGGTTTGTCAAGGGGAGTGGGCATAATAATATTTTTTTGTTTGGCATCATCACATGAAGAATGTGTGTATCGAATTTCGTGGCTCTACGACACAAAATTGACGTCGGGGGCGTCTCCCATTGACGCAATGTAATTTGACTTTTGCAGGTGGCGCTGTCGCGCCATTTTTTTATGAGCAATTATGCAACACATAAAAAAATAATTTTTTCGGCAGACCTGAATTTTGGGCAAAATTTTGTGAGTTTTTGAATATGTTCAGGGGGTCAAATTCCTGCTCAAAGAGCAGAACAAAGAAGAATAAAAATAATAATAATAAAAAAAATAATAATATTTTTAGCAAAAACAATATATCCGATAACATTAGAATGACAAATTATACGTTTTTCGAAAGCTCTGGACCTTCCCCACGTCACCGTGGGGTCATTGGCGAATGACGGGCGCTGACGCGCCCGTCATTCGCCATGACGTCGGGGGTCGCCCACTGACCTCCATTGACTTCCATTCATTTTAGCAGTAATAAAGATGCCCCATGCCTACGGCATGGGTTGCTGGGATAGTGGAATCAGGGCAAGGTCACGACCTCAGCCGAACTTGTGCGCTGCGCGCACAGTTCGGCAAGACAGTTAGCAACGATGAGTGCCTGGGCTTCGCCCAGGCACTCATCGTTGCGGAAGCAATAGGCCCTACGCCCTGTAGGGGGCTCGGGCCTAATAATATTTTTAGCAAAAACAATATATCCGAAAACATTAGAATGACAAATTATACGTTTTTGAAAGCTCTCGACTTTCCCCACGTCACCGTGGGGTCTATGGCGAATGACGGGCGCTGACGCGCCCGTCATTCGCCATGACGTCGGGGCCCGCCACTGACCTCCCATTGACTTCCATTCATTTTAGCAGTAATAAAGATGCCCCATGCCTACGGCATGGGTTGCTGGGATAGTGGAATCAGGGCAAGGTCGCGACCTCAGCCGAACTTGTGCGCTGCGCGCACAAGTTCGGCAAGACAGTTAGCAACGATGAGTGCCTGGGCTTCGCCCAGGCACTCATCGTTGCGGAAGCAATAGGCCCTACGCCCTGTAGGGGCTCGGGCCTAATAAAAAAAAAAAATAATAATATTTTTAGCAAAAACAATATATCCGAAAACATTAGAATGACAAATTATACGTTTTTCGAAAGCTCTCGACCTTCCCCACGTCACCGTGGGGTCATTGGCGAATGACGGGCGCTGACGCGCCCGTCATTCGCCATGACGTCGGGGCCCGCCACTGACCTCCCATTGACTTCCATTCATTTTAGCAGTAATAAAGATGGCCCATGCCTACGGCATGGGTTGCTGGGATAGTGGAATCAGGGCAAGGTCGCGACCTCAGCCGAACTTGTGCGCGCAGCGCACAAGTTCGGCAAGACAGTTAGCAACGATGAGTGCCTGGGCTTCGCCCAGGCACTCATCGTTGCGGAAGCAATAGGCCCTACGCCCCTGTAGGGGCTCGGGCCTAATAATAATATTTTTAGCAAAAACAATATATCCGAAAACATTAGAATGACAATTATACGTTTTTTTGAAAGCTCTTGACTTTCCCCACGTCACCGTGGGGTCAATGGCGAATGACGGGCGCTGACGCGCCCATCATTCGCCATGACGTCGGGGTCCGCCATTGACCTCCCATTGACTTCCATTCATTTTAGCAGTAATAAAGATGGCCCATGCCTACGGCATGGGTTGCTGGGATAGTGGAATTAGGGCAAGGTCGCGACCTCAGCCGAACTTGTGCGCTGCGCGCACAAGTTCGGCAAGACAGTTAGCAACGATGAGTGCCTGGGCTTCGCCCAGGCACTCATCGTTGCGGAAGCAATAGGCCCTACGCCCTGTAGGGGCTCGGGCCTAATAAAAATAATAATAATAATAATAATTAAAGCCGCAAGCGGCATCGAACGGCCCTCGCGGGCCGCGCTTCGCACTCGGCCGACCGGGCACTCCCTGCAGGTGGCGCTGACCCGCCACTTGCCTCTGTTTTATTGTGGCTTTGGGCTGCACTTGTCACCAAACAAAGTCAAAAGACATTGGGAGCAGTGATGCACACAAATGCACCAACATGGGTTTTTCCAGGCATCGCCATGGCAACACCGTGCAAAATACAAACTTGGCACCTCGGACTTTTTTGATGGGGACGATGTAAAGAATCAACGTGCCAAATCTCACATTCTTCATTGAAGATCTGAAGCCGTTATAAGACTTTGAAATTTCCCAAAATGTGTAAATTTTCCCATTAGGATAACATGGGGTATTTCGCGCATCGCCATGGCAACAGAGTGAAAGATATGACATGGGTGTGATTGACTTTTTTGGATCGGGATGACATGATGAGTCATTCTGCCAAATTTCACTTAATTCCATGAAACTAATGTTTTTCTTATGAATGGTGAATTTTCGGAGCATTCCCATTAGGATAACATGGGCACTTTGGCGCATCGTCATGGCAACACGGTACAAAAAACGTCATGGGTCTGATTGACTTTATTGATTGGGATGACCCACTGGAATTTTGTGTGAAATTTCGTAACATTTGGGAAAACTAAATTTTGGGCCCTCCATGCAAATGTATTTGTTATTCTGTAGGGGGCGCTATTGCACCAATTTGTTTTCTTTCATAAGTAGTAGGTCTAGGCCAGAAAGTTTACAACTGATTCGAATTTGAGTGAAATCGGACTTAGTATGTGCAAACGGGAGCAAATTTTGAAATTTGAAAATTGCAAAATTCCGATGGAATTTTGCGGCTTCGCCGCACGGAAACCGTTATACGTATCAATGTAAATCGGATAACTTTTGATGCCCCACTTGTCTAGATGATGTCCAGTGATTTTCAGCCCTGCAGGTGAAGCGCCTTCAGAGGAGTTGACGAAAATGCGACGTCAACGAAAATGCTGACTCGGCATTTCGGAATTTTCAATCCAAGATGGCCGACTTCCGGTTTGTCAGAGGGCGTGGCCATAATAATATTTTTTGTTTGGCATCACTTGAAGAATGTGTGTACCGAATTTGGTGGGTCTACGACAAAGTTGATGTCGGGGTGTCTCCCATTGACGCAATGTATTTTGACTTTTGTAGGTGGCGCTGTCGCGCCATTTTTTTATGCCCAATGATGCACCATATAAAAAATAAATTTTTTCGCCACTTCTGAATTTTGGGCAAATTTTGGTGAGTTTTCAAATATGTTCAGGGGGTCAAATTCCTGTTCAAAAGAGCAGAAGAAAGAAAGAAGAAAAAAAATTAAAGCCGCAAGCGGCATCGAACGGCCCTCGCGGGCCGCGCTTCGCACTCGGCCGACCCGGCACTCCCTATAGGTGGCGCTAACGCGCCACATGCCTCTGTTTTATTGTGGCTATGGGCTGCACTTGTCACCAAACAAAGTCAAAAGACATTGGGAGCACTGATGCACAAAATGCACCAACATGGGTTTTTCCAGGCATCGCCATGGCAACACCGTGCAAAATACAAAGTTGGAACCTTGGACTTTTTTGACAGGAACGATGTAAAGAATCAACGTGCCAAATCTCACGTTCTTCACTGAAGGTCTGAAGCCGTTATAAGACTTTGAAATGTCCAAACATGTGTAAATTTTCCCATTAGGATGAACATGGGGTATTTCGCGCATCGCCATGGCAACAAAGTGAAAATTATGACATGGGTGTGATTGACTTTTTTGATCAGGATGACATGATGAGTCATTTTGGCAAATTTCACTTAATTCCATGAAACTAATGTTTTTCTCATGAATGGGGAATTTTCGGAGCGTTCCCATTAGGATAACATGGGCACTTTGGCGCATCGTCATGGCAACACGTTGCAAAAAAACATCATGGGTCTGATTGACTTTATTGATGGGAATGACGAAATGGAATTTTGTGTGAAATTTCGTAACATTTGGGAAAACTAAAATTTTGGGCCCTCCATGCAAATGTATTTGTTATTCTGTAGGGGGCGCTATTGCACCAAATTGTTTTCTTTCACAATTAGTAGGTCTAGGGCAGAAAGTTTTACAACTGATTTGAATTTGAGTCAAATCGGACTTAGTATGCACACAATGGGAGCAAATTTTGAAATTTAAAAATTGCAAAAAAATTCCGATGGAATTTTGCGGCTTCGCCGCACGGAAGCCGTTATACGTATCAACTAAATTGGATAACTTTTGATGCCCCACTTGTCTAGATGATGTCCAGTGATTTTCAGCCCTGCAGGTGAAGCGCCTTCAGAGGAGTTGACGAAAATGCGACATCAACAAAAATGCTGACTCGGCATTTCGGAATTTTCAATCCAAGATGGCCGACTTCCGGTTTGTCAGAGGGCGTGGCCATAATAATATTTTTTTGTTTGGCATCACTTGATGAATGTGTGTACCGAATTTGGTGGCTCTACGACAAGTTGACGTCGGGGCGCCTCCCATTGACGCAATGTATTTTGACTTTTGTAGGTGGCGCTGTCGCGCCATTTTTTTTATGCCCAATGATGCACCATATAAAAAAATAATTTTTTGGCAGACCTGAATTTTGGGCAAAATTTGGTGAGTTTTTGATATATGTTCAGGGGGTCAAATTCCTGCTCAAAGAGCAGCAGAAGAAAAAAAAAAAATAATAATATAATAATAAAAAATAATAATATTTTTAGCAAAAACAATATATCCGATAACATTAGAATGACAAATTATACGTTTTTTGAAAGCTCTGGACCTTCCCCACGTCACCGTGGGGTCATTGGCGAATGACGGGCGCTGACGCGCCCGTCATTCGCCATGACGTCGGGGGTCGCCCACTGACCTCCCATTGACTTCCATTCATTTTAGCAGTAATAAAGATGGCCCATGCCTACGGCATGGGTTGCTGGGATAGTGGAATCAGGGCAAGGTCGCGACCTCAGCCGAACTTGTGCGCTGCGCGCACAAGTTCGGCAAGACAGTTAGCAACGATGAGTGCCTGGGCTTCGCCCAGGCACTCATCGTTGCGGGAGCAATAGGCCCTACGCCCTGTAGGGGCTCGGGCCTAATAATAAATAAAAATTAAAGCCGCAAGCGGCATCGAACGGCCCTCGCGGGCCGCGCTTCGCACTCGGCCGACCGGGCACTCCCTGTAGGTGGCGCTGACCCACCTCTTGCCTCTGTTTTATTGTGGCTTTGGGCTGCACTTGTCACCAAACAAAGTCAAAAGACATTGGGAGAACTGATGCACAAAATGCACCAACATGGGTTTTTCCAGGCATCACCATGGCAACACCGTGCAAAATACAAACTTGGCACCTCAGACTTTTTTGACGGGGACGATGTAAAGAATCAACGTGCCAAATCTCACATTCTTCATTGAAGGTCTGAAGCCGTTATAAGACTTTGAAATGTCCCAAAATGTGTAAATTTTCCCATTAGGATAACATGGGGTTTTTCACGCATCGCCATGGCAACAGAGTGAAAAATATGACATGAATGTGATTGACTTTTTTGATCGTGATGACATGATGAGTGAATCTACCAAATTTCACTTAATTCCATGAAAGTAATGTTTTTCTCATGAATGGGAAATTTTTTGACCTTACCCATTAGGATAACATGGGAATTTTGGCGCATCGTCATGGCAACACGGTACAAAAAACGACATGGGTCTGATTGACTTTATTGATTGGGATGACCCACTGGAATTTTGTGTCAAATTTCGTAACATTTGGGAAAACTAAATTTTGGGCCCTCCATTCAAATTTATTTGTTATTCTGTAGGGGGCGCTATTGCACCAAATTGTTTTCTTTTACAATTAGTAGGTCTAGGCCAGAAAGTTTTACAACTGATTCGAATTTGAGCTCAATCGGACTTTTTATGCGCAAACGGGAGCAAATTTTGACATTTGAAAATTGCAAAAATTCTTATGCACATTTGCGGCTTCGCCGCACGGAAACCGTTATACGTATCAACGTAAATTGGATAACTTTTGATGCCCCACTTGTCTAGATGATGTCCAGTGATTTTTTCAGCCCTGCAGGTGAAGCGCCTTCAGAGGAGTTGACGAAAATGCGACGTCAACAAAAATGCTGACTCGGCATTTCGGAATTTTCAATCCAAGATGGCCGACTTCCGGTTTGTCAGGGGGCGTGGCCATAATAATAATTTTTTGTTTGGCATCACTTGAAAAATGTGTGTACCGAATTTGGTGGCTCTACGACAAAGTTGACGTCGGGGGTGTCTCCCATTGACGCAATGTATTTTGACTTTTGTAGGTGGCGCTGTCGCGCCATTTTTTATGCCCAATGATGCACCATATAAAAAAATAAATTTTTCAGCAGACCTGAATTTTGGGCAAATTTTGGTGAGTTTTCGAATATGTTCAGGGGGTCAAATTCCTGTTCAAGAGCAGAAGAATAAAAAAAAAAATAAAAATAATTAAAGCCGCAAGCGGCATCGAACGGCCCTCGCGGGCCCCGCTTCGCACACTCGGCCGACTGGGCACTCCCTGTAGGTGGCGCTGATCCGCCACTTGCCTCTGTTTTTTATTGTGGCTTTGGGCTGCACTTGTGATCAAACAAAGTCAAAAGACATTGGGAGCACTGATGCACAAAATGCACCAACATGGGTTTTTTCCAGGCATCGCCATGGCAACACCGTGCAAAATACAAAGTTGGCCCTCTCAGACTTTTTTGACGGGGAACGATGTAAAGAATCACTGTGCCAAATTTAATTTTCTTCATTGAAGGTATGAAGTCGTTATACGACTTTGAAATGTCCGAAAAAGTGGAAATTTTCCCATTAGGATAACATGAGGTATTTCGTGCATCGCCATGACAACAGAGTGAAAAATATGACATGGATGTGATTGACTTTTTTGATCGGGATGATATGATGAGTCATTCTGCCAAATTTCACTTAATTCCATGAAAGTAATGTTTTTTCTCATGAATGGGAAATTTTTTCGGACCGTTCCCATTAGGATATACATGGGCATTTTGGCGCATCGCCATGGCAACACGGTGCAAAAAACGATATGGGTCTGATTGACTTTATTGATCGGGATGGCAAAATGGAATTTTATGTCAAATTTCGTAACATTTGGGAAAAGTAAATTTTGGGACCTCCATACAAATTAATTTATTATTCGGTAGGGGGCGCTATTGCACCAAATTGTTTTCTTTCACAATGAGTAGGTCTAGGCCAGAATGTTTTACAAATGATTTGAATTTGAGTGAAATCGGACTTTGTATGCGCAAATGGTAGCAAATTTTCGACATTTGAAAATTGCAAAAATTCAGATGGACTTTTGCGGCTTCGCCGCACGGAAACCGTTATACGTATCAATGTAAATTGGATAACTTTTGATGCCCCACTTGTCTAGATGATGTCCAGTGATTTTCAGCCCTGCCGGTGAAGCGCCTTCAGAGGAGTTGACGAAAATGCGACGTCAACGAAAAATGCTGACTCGGCATTTTGGAATTTTCAATCCAAGATGGCCGACTTCCGGTTTGTCAGAGGGCGTGGTCATAATAATATTTTTTTATTTGGCATCACTTGATGAACGTGTGTAACGAATTTGGTGGCTCTACGACAAAGTTGACGTCGGGGCGACTCCCATTGACGCAATGTATTTTGACTTTTGTAGGTGGCGCTGTCGCGCCATTTTTTTTATGCCCAATGATGCACCATATAAAAAAAATAAATTTTTCGGCAGACCTGAATTTTGGGCAAAATTTGGTGAGTTTTTGAATTTGTTTAGGGGGTCAAATTCCTGTTCAAAAAGAGCAGAAGAAAGAAAAAAAAAAAAAAAAAATAATTAAAGCCGCAAGCGGCATCGAACGGCCCTCGCGGGCCGCGCTTCGCACTCGGCCGACCGACCGGGCACTCCCTGCAGGTGGCGCTGATCTGCCACTTGCCTTCCGTTTTATTGTGGCTTTGGGCTGCACTTGTCACCAAACAAAGTCAAAAGACATTGGGAGGACTGATGCACACAAAATGCACCAACATGGGGTTTTTCCAGGCATCGCCATGGCAACACTGTGCAAAATACAAATTTGCACTCTTGGACTTTTTTGATGGGGACGATGTAAAGAATCACCGTGCCAAATTTCACATTCTTCATTGAAGGTATGAAGTCGTTAGAAGACTTTGAAATGTCCGAAAATGTAGAAAAATTTTCCCATTAGGATAACATGGGGTATTTCGCGCGCATCGCCATGGCAACAGAGTGAAAAATATGACATGGGTGTGATTGACTTTTTTGATCGGGATGACATGATGAGTCATTCTGCCAAATTTCACTTAATTCCATGAAACTAATGTTTTTCTCATGAATGGGAAATTTTCGGACCGTTCCCATTAGGATAACATGGGGCACTTTGGCGCATCGTCATGGCAACACGGTGCAAAAAAACGATATGGGTCTGATTGACTTTATTGATTGGGATGACCCACTGGAATTTTGGGTGAAATTTCGTAACATTTGGGAAAACTAAATTTTGGGGCCCTCCATGCAAATTTTTTTGTTATTCTGTAGGGGGCGCTATTGCACCAAATTGTTTTTCTTTCATAAATAGTAGGTCTAGGCCAGAAAGTTTTACAACTGATTCGAATTTGAGTTCAATCGGACTTAGTATGCGCAAACGGGAGCAAATTTTGACAATTTGAAAATTGCAAAAATTCCGATGGACTTTTGCGGCTTCGCCGCACGGAAACCGTTATACGTATCAATGTAAATTGGATAACTTTTTGATGCCCCACTTGTCTAGATGATGTCCCAGTGATTTTCAGCCCTGCAGGTGAAGCGCCTTCAGAGGAGTTGACGAAAATGCGACGTCAACAAAAATGCTGACTCGGCATTTTGGAATTTTCAATCCAAGATGGCCGACTTCCGGTTTGTCAGGGGGCGTGGCCATAATAATATTTTTTGTTTGGCATCACATGAAGAATGTGTGTACCGAATTTGGTGGCTCTACGACAAAGTTTACGTCGGGGCGTCCTCCCATTGACGCAATGTATTTTGACTTTTGTAGGTGGCGCTGTCGCGCCATTTTTTTTATGCCCAATGATGCACCATATAAAAAAAATAAATTTTTCGGCAGACCTGAATTTTGGGCAAAAATTTGGTGCGTTTTTGAATATGTTCAGGGGGTCAAATTTCCTGCTCAAAGAGCAGGAGAAAAGAAATAAAATAATTAAAGCCGCAAGCGGCATCGAACGGCCCTCGCGGGCCGCGCTTCGCACTCGGCCGACCCGGCACTCCCTGTAGGTGGCGCTGACGCGCCACATGCCTCTGTTTTATT
Source organism: Periophthalmus modestus (assembly GCA_019594935.1). NCBI lineage: Eukaryota > Metazoa > Chordata > Actinopteri > Gobiiformes > Gobiidae > Periophthalmus > Periophthalmus modestus. The sequence goes on from JAIEZT010000021.1 coordinate 13,775,575, forward strand.
GTGGCTTTGGGCTGCATTTTGTGACCAAACAAAGCCAAAAGACATTAGGAGCACTGATGCACAAAATGCACCAACATGGGTTTTTTCCAGGCATCGCCATGGCAACACCGTGCAAAATACAAAGTTGGCACCTCAGACTTTTTTTTGACGGGGACGATGTAAAGAATCACCGTGCCAAATTTCATGTTCTTCATTGAAGGTATGAAGCCGTTATAAGACTTTGAAATGTCCAAAAATGTGTAAATTTTCCCATTAGGATAACATGGGGGTTTTTCGCGCATCGCCATGGCAACAGAGTGAAAAATATGACATGGGTGTGATTGACTTTTTTTATCAGGATGATATGAGAGTCATTATGTCAATTTCACTTAATTCCATGAAACTAATGTTTTTCTCATGAATGGGGAATTTCCGGAGCGTTCCCATTAGGGATAACATGGGCATTTGGCGCATCGTCATGGCAACACGGGTACAAAAAACGACATGGGTCTCATTGACTTTATTGATTGGGATGACCCACTGGAATTTTGTGTGAAATTTTGTAACATTTGGGAAAAAAGTAAATTTGGGGACCTCCATACAAATTATTTGTTATTCTGTAGGGGGCGCTATTGCACCAAATTTGTTTCTTTTTCAAATGAGTAGGTCTAGGCCAGAAAGTTTTACAACTGATTCGAATTTGAGTGAAATCGGACTTAGTATGTGCAAATGGGGAGCAAATTTTGAAATTTCAAAAAATTGCAAAAATTCCGATGGAATTTTGCGGCTTCGCCGCACGGAAAGCCGTTATACGTATCAATGTAAATTGGATAAACTTTTGATGCCCCACTTGTCTAGATGATGTCCAGTGATTTTCAGCCCTGCAGGTGAAGCGCCTTCAGAGGAGTTGACGAAAATGCGACGTCAACGAAAATGCTGACTCGGCATTTCGGAATTTTCAATCCAAGATGGCCGACTTCCGGTTTGTCAGAGGGCGTGGCCATAATAATATTTTTTTTGTTTGGCATCACTTGAATGTGTGTACCGAATTTGGTGGCTCTACGACAAAGTTGACGTCGGGGCGTCTCCCATTGACGCAATGTATTTTGACTTTTGTAGGTGGCGCTGTCGCGCCATTTTTTTTATGCCCAATGATGCACCATATAAAAAAATAAATTTTTTTCGCCACTTCTGAATTTTGGGCAAAATTTGGTGAGTTTTCAAATATGTTCAGGGGGTCAAATTCCTGTTCAAAGAGCAGAAGAAGAAAAAAAAAATAAAATAATTAAAGCCGCAAGCGGCATCGAACGGCCCTCGCGGGCCGGGCTTCGCACTCGGCCGCCCGGGCACTCCCTGTAGGTGGCGCTGAACGCGCCACATGCCTCTGATTTATTGTGGCTTTGGGCTGCATTTGTAACCAAACAAAGCCAAAAGACATTGGGAGCACTGATGCACAAAATGCACCAACATGGGTTTTTCCAGGCATCGCCATGGCAACACCGTGCAAAATACAAAGTTGGACCTCACGGACTTTTTTGACGGGGACGATGTAAAGAATCAACGTGCCAAATCTCACATTCGTCATTGAAGGTTTGAAGTCGTTATAAGACTTTGAAATGTCCCAAAAATTTGTAAATTTTCCCATTAGGATAACATGGGGGTAGTTCACGCATCGCCATGGCAACAGAGTAAAAATATGACATGGGTGTGATTGACTTTTTTGATTTGGATGACATGAAGAGTCATTCTGCCAAATTTCACAGAATTCCATGAAACTAATGTTTTTCTCATGAATGGGGAATTTTTCGGAGCGTTCCCATTAGGATAACATGGGCACTTTGGCGCATCGTCATGGCAACACGGTGCAAAAAATGGCATGGGTCTGATTGACTTTATTGATCGGGATGACCCACTGGAATTTTGTGTGAAATTTTGTAACATTTGTGAAAACTAAATTTTGGGCCCTCCATACAAATGTATTTGTTATTCTGTAGGGGGCGCTATTGCGCCAATTTTGTTTCTTTCACAATGAGTAGGTTTAGGCCAGAAAGTTTTACAACTGATTCGAATTTGAGTGAAATCGGACTTTGTATGCGCAAACGGGAGCAAATTTTCAAATTTGAAAATTGCAAAAATTCCGATGGAATTTTGCGGCTTCGCGCCGCACGGAAACCGTTATACGTATCAACGTAAATTGGATACTTTTGATGCCCCACTTGTCTAGATGATGTCCAGTGATTTTCAGCCCTGCAGGTGAAGCGCCTTCAGAGGAGTTGACGAAAATGCGACGTCAACAAAAAATGCTGACTCGGCATTTCGGAATTTTCAATCCAAGATGGCCGACTTCCGGTTTGTCAGGGGGCGTGGCCATAATAATATTTTTGTTTGGCATCACTGAAGAATGTGTGTACCGAATTTGGTGGCTCTACGACAAAGTTGACGTCGGGGGCGTCTCCCATTGACGCAATGTATTTTGACTTTTGTAGGTGGCGCTGTCGCGCCATTTTTTTATGCCCAATTATGCACCATATAAAAAAATAAATTTTTCGGCAGACCTGAATTTTGGGCAAAATTTTGGTGAGTTTTTGAATATGTTCAGGGGGTCAAATTCCTGCTCAAAGAGCAGAAGAAAAATAAAAAAATTAAAGCCGCAAGCGGCATCGAACGGCCCTCGCGGGCCGCGCTTCGCACTCGGGCCGACCGGGCACTCCCTGTAGGTGGCGCTGACCATTAGTTGCCTCTTTTTTATTGTGGCTTTAAGCTGCATGTGTCACCAAACAAAGTCAAAAGACACTGGGAGCTCTGATGCACAAAATGCACCAACATGGGTTTTTCCAGGCATCGCCATGGCAACACCGTGCAAAATACAAACTTGGCACCTTGGACTTTTTTGATGGGGATGATGTAAAGAATCACTGTGCAAATTTCACGTTCTTCCTTGAAGGTAATAAGTCGTTAGAAGACTTTGAAATGTCCGAAAATGTGTAAATTTTCCCATTAGGATAACATGGGGTTTTTCGCGCATCGCCATGGCAACAGAGTGAAAAATATGACATGGGTGTGATTGACTTTTTTGATCAGGATGACATGATGAGTCATTCTGCCAAATTTCACTTAATTCCATGAAACTAATGTTTTTCTCATGAATGGGGAATTTTCGGCAGCATTCCCATTAGGATAACATGGGCACTTTGGCGCATCGTCATGGCAACACGGTACAAAAAACGACATGGGTGTGATTGACTTTATTGATCGGGATGACGGAACTGGAATTTTTGTGTGAAATTTCGTAACATTTGGGAAAAAACTAAATTTTGGGCCCTCCATGCAAATGTATTTGTTATTCTGTAGGGGGCGCTATTGCACCAAATTGTTTTGTTTCATAATTAGTAGGTCTAGGCCAGAAAGTTTTACAACTGATTCGAATTTGAGCTCAATCGGACTTTTTATGCGCAAACGGGAGCAAATTTTGACATTTGAAAATTGCAAAAATTCCGATGGAATTTTGCGGGCGGCTTCGCCGCACGGAAACCGTTATACGTATCAAATGTAAATTGGATAACTTTTGATGCCCCACTTGTCTAGATGATGTCCAGTGATTTTCAGCCCTGCAGGTGAAGCGCCTTCAGAGGAGTTGACGAAAATGCGACGTCAACGAAAATGCTGACTCGGCATTTCGGAATTTTCAATCCAAGATGGCCGACTTCCGGTTTGTCAGAGGGCGTGGGCCATAATAATATTTTTTGTTTGGCATCACTTGAAGAATGTGTGTACCGAATTTGGTGGTTCTACGACAAAGTTGACGTCGGGGCGTCTCCCATTGACGCAATGTATTTTGACTTTTGTAGGTGGCGCTGTCGCGCCATTTTTTTATGCCCAATGATGCACCATATAAAAAAATAAATTTTTTCGGCAGACCTGAATTTTGGGCAAATTTTTGGTGAGTTTTCGAATATGTTCAGGGGGTCAAATTCCTGCTCAAAGAGAGCAGAAGAAAAGAAAATAAAAAAAAAAAATAATAATAATAATATTTTTAGCAAAAACAATATATCCGAAAAACATTAGAATGACAAATTATACGTTTTTTTCGAAAGCTCTCGACATTCCCCACGTCACCGTGGGGTCAATGGCGAATGACGGGCGCTGACGCGCCCGTCATTCGCCATGACGTCGGGGTCCCCCATTGACCTCCCATTGACTTCCATTCATTTTAGCAGTAATAAAGATGGCCCATGCCTACGGCATGGGTTGCTGGGATGTGGTGGAATCAGGGCAAGGTCACGACCTCAGCCGAACTTGTGCGCTGCGCGCACAAGTTCGGCAAGACAGTTAGCAACGATGAGTGCCTGGGCTTCGCCCAGGCACTCATCGTTGCGGAAGCAATAGGCCCTACGCCCTGTAGGGGCTCGGGCCTAATAAAAATAATAATAATAATAAAAAAAATAATAATATTTTTAGCAAAAACAATATATCCGAAAACATTAGAATGACAAATTATACGTTTTTTGAAAGCTCTGGACCTTCCCCACGTCACCGTGGGGTCAATGGCGAATGACGGGCGCTGACGCGCCCGTCATTCGCCATGACGTCGGGGGTCGCCACTGACCTCCCATTGACTTCCATTCATTTTAGCAGTAATAAAGATGGCCCATGCCTACGGCATGGGTTGCTGGGATAGTGGAATCAGGGCAAGGTCGCGACCTCAGCCGAACTTGTGCGCTGCGCGCACAAGTTCGGCAAGACAGTTAGCAACGATGAGTGCCTGGGCTTCGCCCAGGCACTCATCGTTGCGGAAGCAATAGGCCCTACGCCCTGTAGGGGCTCGGGCCTAATTAAAGCCGCAAGCGGCATCGAACGGCCCTCGCGGGCCGCGCTTCGCACTCGGCCGACCGGGCACTCCCTGTAGGTGGCGCTGACCATCACTTGCCTCTGTTTTATTGTGGCTTTAAGCTGCATGTGTCACCAAATAAAGTCAAAAGACACTGGGAGCTCTGATGCACAAAATGCACCAACATGGGTTTTCCAGGCATCGCCATGGCAACACCGTGCAAAATACAAACTTGGCACCTCGGACTTTTTTGATGGGGATGATGTAAAGAATCACTGTGCCAAATTTCACGGTCTTCCTTAAAGGTAATAAGTCGTTAGAAGACTTTGAAATGTCCGAAAATGTGTAAATTTTCCCATTAGGATAACATGGGGTTTTTCGCGCATCGCCATGGCAACAGAGTGAAAAATATGACATGGGTGTGATTGACTTTTTTCTCAGGATGACATGATGAGTCATTTGTGCCAAATTTCACTTAATTCCATGAAACTAATGTTTTTCTCATGAATGGGAAATTTTCGCAGCATTCCCATTAGGATAACATGGGCACTTTGGCGCATCGTCATGGCAACACGGTACAAAAAACGACATGGGTCTGATTGACTTTATTGATTGGGATGATGACGGAAATGTAATTTTGTGTGAAATTTCGTAACATTTGGGAAAACAAAATTTTGGCCCTCCATGCAAATGTATTTGTTATTCTGTAGGGGGCGCTATTGCACCAAATTGTTTTGTTTCATAATTAGTAGGTCTAGGCCAGAAAGTTTTACAACTGATTCGAATTTGAGCTCAATCGGACTTTTATGCGCAAAAACGGGAGCAAATTTTGACATTTAAAAATTGCAAAAATTCCGATGGAATTTTGCGGCTTCGCCGCACGGAAACCGTTATACGTATCAATGTAAATTGGATAACTTTTGATGCCCCACTTGTCTAGATGATGTCCAGTGATTTTCAGCCCTGCAGGTGAAGCGCCTTCAGAGGAGTTGACGAAAATGCGACGTCAACGAAAATGCTGACTCGGCATTTCGGAATTTTCAATCCAAGATGGCCGACTTCCGGTTTGTCAGAGGGCGTGGCCATAATAATATTTTTTGTTTGGCATCACTTGAAGAATGTGTGTACCGAATTTGGTGGTTCTACGACAAAGTTGACGTCGAGGGCGTCTCCCATTGACGCAATGTATTTTGACTTTTGTAGGTGGCGCTGTCGCGCCATTTTTTTATGCCCAATAATGCACCATATAAAAAAATAAATTTTTCAGCAGACCTGAATTTTTGGGCAAATTTTGGTGAGTTTTCGAATATGTTCAGGGGGTCAAATTCCTGCTCAAAGAGCAGAAAAGAAGAAGAATAATAAAAAATTAAAGCCGCAAGCGGCATCGAACGGCCCTCGCGGGGCCGCGCTTCGCACTCGGCCGACCGGGCACTCCCTGTAGGTGGCGCTGACCCGCCACTTGCCTCTGTTTTTATTGTGGCTTTGAGCTGCATCTGTTCCCAAATAAAGGCAAAAGACATTGGGAGCACTGATGCACAAAATGCACCAACATGGGGTTTTCAGGCATCGCCATGGCAACACCGTGCAAAATACAAACTTGGCACCTTCAGACTTTTTTGCGGGGACGATGTAAAGAATCACTGTGCCAAATTTCACTGTTCTTCATTGAAGGTAATAAGTCGTTAGAAGACTTTGAAATGTCCGAAAATGTTAGAAATTTTCCCATTAGGATAACATGGGGTATTTCGCGCATCGCCATGGCAACAGAGTGAAAAATATGGCATGGGTGTGATTGACTTTTTTGATCAGGATGACATGAAGAGTCATTCTGCCAAATTTCACTTAATTCCATGAAACTAATGTTTTTCTCATGAATGGGGAATTTTTCGGAGCGTTCCCATTAGGATAACATGGGCACTTTGGCGCATCGCCATGGCAACACCGGTGCAAAAAACGACATGGGTCTGATTGACTTTATTGATTGGGATGACGAAATTGGAATTTTGTGTGAAATTTCGTAACATTTGGGAAAACTAAATTTTGGGCCCTCCATGCAAATTTATTTGTTATTCTGTAGGGGGCGCTATTGCACCAAATTGTTTTCTTTCACAATTAGTAGGTCTAGGCCAGAAAGTTTTACAACTGATTCGAATTTGAGCTCAATCGGACTTTTTATGCGCAAACGGAGCAAATTTTGAAATTTAGAAAATTGCAAAAATTCCGATGGAATTTTGCGGCTTCGCCGCACGGAAAACCGTTACGTATCAACGTAAATCGGATAACTTTTGATGCCCCACTTGTCTAGATGATGTCCAGTGATTTTCAGCCCTGCAGTGAAGCGCCTTCAGAGGAGTTGACGAAAATGCGACGTCAACGAAAATGCTGACTCGGCATTTCGGAATTTTCATCCAAGATGGCCGACTTCCGGTTTGTCAGAGGGCGTGGCCATAATAATATTTTTTGTTTGGGCATCACTTGAAGAATGTGTGTACCGAATTTGGTGGTTCTACGACAAAGTTGACGTCGGGGCGTCTCCCATTGACGCAATGTATTTTGACTTTTGTAGGTGGCGCTGTCGCGCCATTTTTTTTTATGCCCAATGATGCACCATATAAAAAAAATAAATTTTTCGCCACTTCTGAATTTTGGGCAAATTTGGTGAGTTTTTGAATATGTTCAGGGGGTCAAATTCCTGCTCAAAGAGCAGAAGAAAGAAAAAAAAAATAATTAAAGCCGCAAGCGGCATCGAACGGGCCCTCGCGGGCCGCGCTTCGCACTCGGCCGACCGGGCACTCCCTGTAGGTGGCGCTGACCCGCCACTTGCCTCTGTTTTATTGTGGCTTTGGGCTGCACTTGTCACCAAACAAAGCCAAAAGACATTGGGAGCACTGATGCACAAAATGCACCAACATGGGGTTTTCCAGGCATCGCCATGGCAACACCGTGCAAAATACAAAACTTGGCACCTCAGGACTTTTTTGATGGGGATGATGTAAAGAATCAACGTGCCAAATCTCACATTCTTCATTGAAGGTCTGAAGCGTTATAAGACTTTGAAATGTCGAAAAATGTGTAAATTTTCCCATTAGGATAACATGGGGTATTTTCGCGCATCGCCATGGCAACAGAGTGAAAAATATGACATGGGTGTGATTGACTTTTTTGATCGGGATGACATGATGAGTCATTCTGGCAAATTTCACTTAATTCCATGAAACTAATGTTTTTCTCATGAATGGGAAATTTTCGGAGCATTCCCATTAGGATAACATGGGCACTTTGGCGCATCGTCATGGCAACACGGTACAAAAAACGTCATGGGTCTGATTGACTTTATTGATTGGGATGACCCACTGGAATTTTGTGTGAAATTTCGTAACATTTGGGAAAACTAAATTTTTGGACCTCCATGCAAATTATTTGTTATTCTGTAGGGGGCGCTATTGCACCAATTTGTTTTCTTTCACAATGAGTAGGTCTAGGCCAGAAAGTTTTACAACTGATTCGAATTTGAGTGAAATCGGACTTAGTATGCGCGCAAACGGGAGCAAATTTTGAAATTTGAAAATTGCAAAAATTCCGATGGAATTTTGCGGCTTCGCCGCACGGAAACCGTTATAGGTATCAACCTAAATTGGATAACTTTTGATGCCCCACTTGTCTAGATGATGTCCAGTGATTTTCAGCCCTGCAGGTGAAGCGCCTTCAGAGGAGTTGACGAAAATGCGACGTCAACAAAAAATGCTGACTCGGCATTTCGGAATTTTCAATCCAAGATGGCCGACTTCCGGTTTGTCAGAGGGCGTGGCCATAATAATATTTTTTGTTTGGCATCACTTGAAGAATGTGTGTACCGAATTTGGTGGTTCTACGACAAAGTTGACGTCGGGGCGTCTCCCATTGACGCAATGTATTTTGACTTTTGTAGGTGGCGCTGTCGCGCCATTTTTTTATGCCCAATGATGCACCATATAAAAAAATAAAAATAAATTTTTCGGCAGACCTGAATTTTGGGCAAATTTTGGTGAGTTTTCAAATATGTTCAGGGGGTCAAATTCCTGCTCAAAGAGCAGAAGAAGAAATAAAAATAATAATATTAAAGCCGCAAGCGGCATCGAACGGCCCTCGCGGGCCGCGCTTCGCACTCGGCCGACCGGACACTCCCTGTAGGTGGCGCTGAACGCGCCACTTGCCTCCGTTTTATTGTGGCTTTGGGCTGCATTTGTAACCAAACAAGTCAAAAGACATTGGGAGCACTGATGCACAAAATGCACCAACATGGTTTTTTCCAGGCATCGCCATGGCAACACCGTGCAAAATACAAACTTGGCACCTAGACTTTTTTTGACGGGGACGATGTAAAGAATCAACGTGCCAAATCTCACATTCTTCATTGAAGGTCTGAAGCCGTTTAAGACTTTGAAATGTCCCAAAATTTGTAAATTTTTCCATTAGGATAACATGGGTATTTCACGCATCGCCATGGCAACAGAGTGAAAATATGGCATGGGTGTGATTGACTTTTTTGATCAGGATGACATGATGAGTCTTCTGCCAAATTTCACAGATTCCATGAAACTAATGTTTTTCTCATGAATGGGGAAATTTTCGGAGCATTCCCATTAGGATAACAGGGCACTTTGGCGCATCGTCATGGCAACACGGTACAAAAACGGCATGGGTCTGATTGACTTTATTGATCGGGATGACCCACTGGAATTTTGTGTGAAATTTTTGTAACATTTGGGAAAACTAAATTTTGGGCCCTCCATGCAAATTTATTTGTTATTCTGTAGGGGCGCTATCACGCCATTTTGTTTCTTTCACAATGAGTAGGTTTAGGGCAGAAAGTTTTACAACTGATTCGAATTTGAGCCCCATCGGACTTTGTATGCGCAAACGGGAGCAAATTTTCAAATTTGAAATTGCAAAAATTCCGATGGACATTTGCGGCTTCGCCGCACGGAAAAACGTGTATAGCATCAACGTAAATTGGATAACTTTTGATGCCCCACTTGTCTAGATGAGGTCCAGTGATTTTCAGACCCTGCAGGTGAAGCGCCTTCAGAGGACGTTGTGACGAAAAAAAATGCGACTCAACGAAAATGCTGAGTCCGGCCTTTCCGAATTTTCAAATCCAAAGGGCCGACTTCCGTTTTGTCAGCGGG
>JAIEZT010000021.1:13785649-13931884 GCA_019594935.1 Periophthalmus modestus
AGTGAATCGGACCCTTTAGTATGTGCAAATGGGAGCACAATTTGAAATTGCAAAATTGCAAAAAATCCAATGGAATTTTGCGGCTTCGCCGCACGGAAACCGTTATCAGGTATCAATGTAAATCGGAAACGTTTGAATGCCCACTTGTCTAGATGATGTCCCAGTGATTTTCAGCCCTGCAGGTGAAGCGCCTTCAGAGGAGTTGTGACGAAAATGCGACGTCAACGAAAATGCTGAACTCGGGCATTTCGGAATTTTCAATCCAAAATGGCCGACTTACCGGTGTGTCAGGGGGCGTGGCCAGAATAATATTTTTGTTTGGCATCACTGAAGAATGTGTTTGTACCGAATTTTGTGGCTCTACGACAAAATTGACGTCGGGGCGTCTCCCATTGACGCAATGTATTTTGATTTTGCAAGGTGGCGCTGTCGCGCCATTTTGTTTATGCCCAATGATGCACCATATAAAAAAAATAAATTTTTCAGGCAGACCTGAATTTTGGGCAAATTTTGGTGACGGGCCGCGCTTCGCACTCGGGGCCGACCACAGGCACTCCCTGTAGGTGGCGCTAACGCGCCACATGCCTCTGTTTTTATTGTGGCTTTGGGCTGCACTTGTCACCAAACAAAGTCAAAAGACATTGGAGCACTGATGCACATAAAATGCACCAACATGGGGTTTTTCCAGGCATCGCCATGGCAACACCGTGCAAAATACAAACTTGGCACCTTGGACTTTTTTGATGGGGATGATGTAAAGAATCAACGTGCCAAAATTTCACATTCTTCATTGAAGGTCTGAAGTCGTTATAAGACTTTGAAATGTCCAAAAAAATGTGTAAATTTTCCCATTAGGATAACATGGGGTATTTCGCGCATCGCCATGGCAACAGAGTGAAAATATGGCATGGGTGTGATTGACTTTTTGATCAGGATGACATGATGAGACATTCTGCCAATTTCACTTAATTCCATGAAACTAATGTTTTGTTCTCATGAATGGGAAATTTTCGGAGCGTTCCCATTAGGATAACATGGGCACTTTGGCGCATCATCATGGCAAAAAACACGGTACAAACAAACGTCATGGGTCTGATTGACTTTATTGATTGGGATGACCCACTGGAATTTTGTGTGCAATTTCAATTTCGTAACATTTGGGGAAAAGTAAATTTTGGGACCTCCATGCAAATGTATTTGTTATTCTGTAGGGGGGGCGCTATTGCACCATTTTGTTTCTTTCACAATGAGTAGGTTTAGGCCAGAAAGTTTTACAACTGATTTGAATTTGAGTCCAATCGGACTTTGTATGCGCAAACGGGAGCAAAATTTTGAAATTAGAAAATTGCAAAAAATTCCGATGGAATTTTGCGGCGTCGCCGCACGGAAACCGTTATAGGTATCAACGTAAATTGGATAACTTTGGATGCCCCACTTGTCTAGATGATGTCCAGTGATTTTCAGCCCTGCAGGTGAAGCGCCTTCAGAGGAGTTGACGAAAATGCGACGTCAACGAAAAATGCTGACTCGGCATTTCGGAATTTTCAATCCAAGATGGCCGACTTCCGGTTTGTCAGAGGGGCGTGGCCATAATAATATTTTTGTTTGGCATCACTTGATGAAATGTGTGTACCGAATTTGGTGGATCTACGACAAAGTTGACGTCGGGGTGTCTCCCATTGACGCAATGTATTTTGACTTTTGTAGGTGGCGCTGTCGCGCCATTTTTTTATGCCCAATAATGCACCATATAAAAAAATAAATTTTTCAGCAGACCTGAATTTTGGGCAAAATTTGGTGAGTTTTCGAATATGTTCAGGGGGGTCAAATTCCTGCTCAAAGAGCAGAAGAAGAATAAAAAAAAAAAAAATAATAATAATTAAAGCCGCAAGCGGCATCGAACGGCCCTCGCGGGCCGCGCTTCGCACTCGGCCGACGGGCACTCCCTGTAGGTGGCGCTGATCCGCCACTTGCCTCTGTCCTTTTATTGTGGCTTTGGGCTGCACTTGTCACCAAACCAAGCCAAAAAGACATTGGGAGCACTGATGCACAAAATGCACCAACATGGGTTTTTCAGGCATCGCCATGGCAACACCGTGCACAATACAAACTTGGGCACCTTGGATTTTTTTGATGGGGACGATGTAAAGAATCAACGTGCCAAATCTCACAATCGTCACTGAAGGTCTGAAGCTGTTATAAGACTTTGAAATGTCCAAAAATGTGTAAAATTTTCCCATTAGGATAAACATGGGGTATTTTGCGCATCGCCATGGCAACAGAGTGAAAAATATGGCATGGGTGTGATTGACTTTTTTGATCGTGATGACATGATGAGTGATTCTGGCAAATTTCACTTAATTCCATGAAACTAATGTTTTTCTCATGAATGGGAAATTTTCAGAGCATTCCCATTAGGATAAACATGGGCACTTTGGCGCATCGTCATGGCAACAGGGTGCAAAAAACGATATGGGTCTGATTGACTTTATTGATCAGGATGACCCACTGGATTTGTGTGTGAAATTTCGTAACATTTGGGAAAACTAAATTTTGGGACCTCCATGCAAATGTATTTGTTATTCTGTAGGGGGCGCTATCGCGCCAATTTTGTTTTCTTTCACAATGAGTAGGTTTAGGCCAGAAAGTTTTACAAATGATTCGAATTTGAGTGAAATCGGACTTTGTATGCGCAAACGGGGAGCAAATTTTGAAATTTGAAAATTGCAAAAAATTCCGATGGAAATTTTGCGGCTTCGCCGCACGGAAAACCGTTATACGTATCAATGTAAATTGGATAACTTTTGATGCCCCACTTGTCTAGATGATGTCCAGTGATTTTCAGCCCTGCAGGTGAAGCGCCTTCAGAGGAGTTGACGAAAATGCGACGTCAACGAAAATGCTGAGTCGGCATTTCGGAATTTTCAATCCAAGATGGCCGACTTCCGGTTTGTCAGTCAGGGGCGTGGCCATAATAAATATTTTTTGTTTGGCATCACATGAAGAATGTGTGTACCGAATTTGGTGGCTCTACGACAAAGTTGACGTCGGGGCGTCTCCCATTGACGCAATGTAATTTGACTTTTGCAGGTGGCGCTGTCGCGCCATTTTTTTATGAGCAATGATGCAACACATATAAAAAAATAATTTTTTCGGCAGACCTGAATTTTGGGCAAAATTTGGTGAGTTTTTGAATATGTTCAGGGGGTCAAATTCCTGCTCAAAGAGCAGAACAAAGAAGAATAAAAATAAAATAATAAAAAAAATAATAATATTTTAGCAAAAACAATATATCCGATAACATTAGAATGACAAAATTATACGTTTTTCGAAAGCTCTGGACCTTCCCCACGTCACCGTGGGGTCATTGGCGAATGACGGGCGCTGACGCGCCCGTCATTCGCCATGACGTCGGGGGTCGCCCACTGACCTCCCATTGACTTCCATTCATTTTAGCAGTAATAAAGATGCCCATGCCTACGGCATGGGTTGCTGGGATAGTGGAATCAGGGCAAGGTCACGACCTCAGCCGAACTTGTGCGCTGCGCGCACAAGTTCGGCAAGACAGTTAGCAACGATGAGTGCCTGGGCTTCGCCCAGGCACTCATCGTTTGCGGAAGCAATAGGCCCTACGCCCTGTAGGGGGCTCGGGCCTAATAATATTTTTAGCAAAAACAATATATCCGAAAAACATTAGAATGACAAATTATACGTTTTTTGAAAGCTCTCGACTTTCCCCACGTCACCGTGGGGTCTATGGCGAATGACGGGCGCTGACGCGCCCGTCATTCGCCATGACGTCGGGGCCCGCCACTGACCTCCCATTGACTTCCATTCATTTTAGCAGTAATAAAGATGCCCCATGCCTACGGCATGGGTTGCTGGGATAGTGGAATCAGGGCAAGGTCGCGACCTCAGCCGAACTTGTGCGCTGCGCGCACAAGTTCGGCAAGACAGTTAGCAACGATGAGTGCCTGGGCTTCGCCCAGGCACTCATCGTTGCGGAAGCAATAGGCCCTACGCCCTGTAGGGGCTCGGGCCTAATAAAAAAAAAAATAATAATATTTTTAGCAAAAACAATATATCCGAAAACATTAGAATGACAAATTATACGTTTTTCGAAAGCTCTCGACCTTCCCCACGTCACCGTGGGGTCATTGGCGAATGACGGGCGCTGACGCGCCCGTCATTCGCCATGACGTCGGGGCCCGCCACTGACCTCCCATTGACTTCCATTCATTTTAGCAGTAATAAAGATGGCCCATGCCTACGGCATGGGTTGCTGGGATAGTGGAATCAGGGCAAGGTCGCGACCTCAGCCGAACTTGTGCGCGCAGCGCACAAGTTCGGCAAGACAGTTAGCAACGATGAGTGCCTGGGCTTCGCCCAGGCACTCATCGTTGCGGAAGCAATAGGCCCTACGCCCTGTAGGGGCTCGGGCCTAATAATAATATTTTTAGCAAAAACAATATATCCGAAAACATTAGAATGACAAATTATACGTTTTTTGAAAGCTCTTGACTTTCCCCACGTCACCGTGGGGTCAATGGCGAATGACGGGCGCTGACGCGCCCATCATTCGCCATGACGTCGGGGTCCGCCATGACCTCCCATTGACTTCCATTCATTTTAGCAGTAATAAAGATGGCCCATGCCTACGGCATGGGTTGCTGGGATAGTGGAATTAGGGCAAGGTCGCGACCTCAGCCGAACTTGTGCGCTGCGCGCACAAGTTCGGCAAGACAGTTAGCAACGATGAGTGCCTGGGCTTCGCCCAGGCACTCATCGTTGCGGAAGCAATAGGCCCTACGCCCTGTAGGGGGGCGGGGCCTAATAAAAATAATAATAATAATAATAATTAAAGCCGCAAGCGGCATCGAACGGGCCTCGCGGGCCGCGCTTCGCACTCGGCCGACCGGGCACTCCCTGCAGGTGGCGCTGACCCGCCACTTGCCTCTGTTTTATTGTGGCTTTGGGCTGCACTTGTCACCCAAACAAAGTCAAAAGACATTGGGAGCACTGATGCACAAAATGCACCAACATGGGCTTTTCCAGGCATCGCCATGGCAACACCGTGCAAAATACAAACTTGGGCACCTCGGACTTTTTTGATGGGGACGATGTAAAGAATCAACGTGCCAAATCTCACATTCTTCATTGAAGATCTGAAGCCGTTATAAGACTTTGAAATTTCCAAAATGTGTAAATTTTCCCATTAGGATAACATGGGGTATTTCGCGCATCGCCATGGCAACAGAGTGAAAGATATGACATGGGTGTGATTGACTTTTTGGATCGGGATGACATGATGAGTCATTCTGCCAAATTTCACTTAATTCCATGAAACTAATGTTTTCTCATGAATGGTGAATTTTCGGAGCATTCCCATTAGGATAACATGGGCACTTTGGCGCATCGTCATGGCAACACGGTACAAAAAAACGTCATGGGTCTGATTGACTTTATTGATTGGAATGACCCACTGGAATTTTGTGTGAAATTTCGTAACATTTGGGAAAAACTAAATTTTGGGCCCTCCATGCAAATGTATTTGTTATTCTGTAGGGGGCGCTATTGCACCAATTTGTTTTCTTTCATAAGTAGCAGGTCTAGGCCAGAAAGTTGTACAACTGATTCGAATTTGAGTGAAATCGGACTTTAGTATGTGCAAAAACGGGAGCAAATTTTGAAATTTGAAAATTGCAAAAATTCCGATGGAATTTTGCGGCTTCGCCGCACGGAAACCGTTATACGTATCAATGTAAATTGGATAACTTTTGATGCCCCACTTGTCTAGATGATGTCCAGTGATTTTCAGCCCTGCAGGTGAAGCGCCTTCAGAGGAGTTGACGAAAATGCGACGTCAACGAAAATGCTGACTCGGCATTTCGGAATTTTCAATCCAAAATGGCCGACTTCCGGTTTGTCAGGGGGCGTGGCCATAATAATATTTTTTGTTTGGCATCACTTGAAGAATGTGTGTACCGAATTTGGTGGGTCTACGACAAAGTTGACGTCGGGGTGTCTCCCATTGACGCAATGTATTTTGACTTTTGTAGGTGGCGCTGTCGCGCCATTTTTTTATGCCCAATGATGCACCATATAAAAAAATAAATTTTTCGCCACTTCTGAATTTTGGGCAAATTTTGGTGAGTTTTCAAATATGTTCAGGGGGTCAAATTCCTGTTCAAAGAGCAGAAGAAAGAAGAAATAAAAAATTAAAGCCGCAAGCGGCATCGAACGGCCCTCGCGGGCCGCGCTTCGCACTCGGCCGACCCGGCACTCCCTATAGGTGGCGCTAACGCGCCACATGCCTCTGTTTTATTGTGGCTATGGGCTGCACTTGTCACCAAACAAAGTCAAAAGACATTGGGAGCACTGATGCACAAAATGCACCAACATGGGTTTTTCCAGGCATCGCCATGGCAACACCGTGCAAAATACAAAGTTGGAACCTTGGACTTTTTTTGACAGGAACGATGTAAAGAATCAACGTGCCAAATCTCACGTTCTTCACTGAAGGTCTGAAGCCGTTATAAGACTTTGAAATGTCCAAAACATGTGTAAATTTCCCATTAGGATAACATGGGGTATTTCGCGCATCGCCATGGCAACAAAGTGAAAATTATGACATGGGTGTGATTGACTTTTTTGATCAGGATGACATGATGAGTCATTTTGGCAAATTTCACTTAATTCCATGAAACTAATGTTTTTCTCATGAATGGGGAATTTTCGGACCGTTCCCATTAGGATAACATGGGCACTTTGGCGCATCGTCATGGCAACAGGGTGCAAAAAACGATATGGGTCTGATTGACTTTATTGATTGGGATGACCCACTGGAATTTTGGGTCAAATTTCGTAACATTTGGGAAAACTAAATTTTGGGCCCTCCATGCAAATTTTTTTGTTATTCTGTAGGGGGCGCTATTGCACCAATTAGTTTTCTTTCATAAATAGCAGGTCTAGGCCAGAAAGTTTTACAACTGATTCGAATTTGAGTTCAATCGGAGTTTTTATGCGCAAACGGGAGCAAATTTTGACATTTG
Source organism: Periophthalmus modestus (assembly GCA_019594935.1). Classification (NCBI taxonomy): domain Eukaryota; kingdom Metazoa; phylum Chordata; class Actinopteri; order Gobiiformes; family Gobiidae; genus Periophthalmus; species Periophthalmus modestus. The sequence continues at coordinate 13,792,702 of JAIEZT010000021.1, forward strand.
AAAATTGCAAAAATTCCGATGGACTTTTGCGGCTTCGCCGCACGGAAACCGTTATACGTATCAATGTAAATTGGATAACTTTTGATGCCCCACTTGTCTAGATGATGTCCAGTGATTTTCAGCCCTGCAGGTGAAGCGCCTTCAGAGGAGTTGACGAAAATGCGACGTCAACAAAAATGCTGACTCGGCATTTTGGAATTTTCAATCCAAGATGGCCGACTTCCGGTTTGTCAGGGGGCGTGGCCATAATAATATTTTTTGTTTGGCATCACATGAAGAATGTGTGTACCGAATTTGGTGGCTCTACGACAAAGTTTACGTCGGGGCGTCTCCCATTGACGCAATGTATTTTGACTTTTGTAGGTGGCGCTGTCGCGCCATTTTTTTATGCCCAATGATGCACCATATAAAAAAATAAATTTTTCGGCAGACCTGAATTTTGGGCAAAATTTGGTGAGTTTTTGAATTTGTTTAGGGGGTCAAATTCCTGTTCAAAGAGCAGAAGAAAGAATAAAAAAAAAAAAAATAATTAAAGCCGCAAGCGGCATCGAACGGCCCTCGCGGGCCGCGCTTCGCACTCGGCCGACCCGGCACTCCCTATAGGTGGCGCTAACGCGCCACATGCCTCTGTTTTATTGTGGCTATGGGCTGCACTTGTCACCAAACAAAGTCAAAAGACATTGGGAGCACTGATGCACAAAATGCACCAACATGGGTTTTTCCAGGCATCGCCATGGCAACACTGTGCAAAATACAAATTTGCACTCTTGGACTTTTTTGATGGGAACGATGTAAAGAATCACCGTGCCAAATTTCATGTTCTTCATTGAAGGTATGAAGTCGTTAGAAGACTTTGAAATGTCCGAAAATGTAGAAATTTTCCCATTAGGATAACATGGGGTATTTTGCGCATCGCCATGGCAACAGAGTGAAAAATATGACATTGGTCTGATTGACTTTTTTGATCGTGATGACATGAAGAGTCATTCTGCCAAATTTCACTTAATTCCATGAAACTAATGTTTTTCTCATGAATGGGGAATTTTCGGACCGTTCCCATTAGGATAACATGGGCACTTTGGCGCATCGTCATGGCAACAGGGTGCAAAAAACGATATGGGTCTGATTGACTTTATTGATTGGGATGACCCACTGGAATTTTGGGTCAAATTTCGTAACATTTGGGAAAACTAAATTTTGGGCCCTCCATGCAATTTTTTTGTTATTCTGTAGGGGGCGCTATTGCACCAATTAGTTTTCTTTCATAAATAGCAGGTCTAGGCCAGAAAGTTTTACAACTGATTCGAATTTGAGTTCAATCGGACTTTTTATGCGCAAACGGGAGCAAATTTTGACATTTGAAAATTGCAAAAATTCCGATGGACTTTTGCGGCTTCGCCGCACGGAAACCGTTATACGTATCAATGTAAATTGGATAACTTTTGATGCCCCACTTGTCTAGATGATGTCCAGTGATTTTCAGCCCTGCAGGTGAAGCGCCTTCAGAGGAGTTGACGAAAATGCGACGTCAACAAAAATGCTGACTCGGCATTTTGGAATTTTTCAATCCAAGATGGCCGACTTCCGGTTTGTCAGGGGGCGTGGCCATAATAATATTTTTTGTTTGGCATCACATGAAGAATGTGTGTACCGAATTTGGTGGCTCTACGACAAAGTTTACGTCGGGGCGTCTCCCATTGACGCAATGTATTTTGACTTTTGTAGGTGGCGCTGTCGCGCCATTTTTTTTATGCCCAATGATGCACCATATAAAAAAAATAATTTTTTTGGCAGACCTGAATTTTGGGCAAAATTTGGTGCGTTTTTGAATATGTTCAGGGGGTCAAATTCCTGCTCAAAGAGCAGGAGAAAGAAATAATTAAAGCCGCAAGCGGCATCGAACGGCCCTCGCGGGCCGCGCTTCGCACTCGGCCGACCCGGCACTCCCTGTAGGTGGGCGCTGACGCGCCACATGCCTCTGTTTTATTGTGGCTTTGGGCTGCATTTGTGACCAAACAAAGCCAAAAGACATTAGGAGCACTGATGCACAAAATGCACCAACATGGGGTTTTTCCAGGCATCGCCATGGCAACACCGTGCACAATACAAGTTTGGCACCTCAGACTTTTTTGACGGGGACGGTGTAAAGAATCACCGTGCCAAATTTCATGTTCTTCATTGACGGTATGAAGCCGTTATAAGACTTTGAAATGTCCAAAAATGTGTAAGTTTTCCCATTAGGATAACATGGGGTTTTTTCGCGCATCGCCATGGCAACAGAGTGAAAAATATGACATGGTGTGATTGACTTTTTTTATCAGGACGATATGAAGAGTCATTATGTCAAATTTCCTTAATTCCATGAAACTAATGTTTTTATCATGAATGGGGAATTTCCGGAGCGTTCCCATTAGGATAACATGGGCAATTTGGCGCATCGTCATGGCAACACGGTACAAAAAGCGACATGGGTCTCATTGACTTTATTGATTGGGATGACCCACTGGAATTTTGTGTGAAATTTTGTAACATTTGGGAAAAGTAAATTTTCGGACCTCCATACAATTTATTTGTTTTTCTGTAGGGGGCGCTATTGCACCAATTTTGTTTCTTTCAAAATGAGTAGGTCTAGGCCAGAAAGTTTTACAACTGATTCGAATTTGAGTGAAATCGGACTTAGTATGTGCAAATGGGAGCAAATTTAGAAATTTCAAAATGCAAAAAAATTCCGATGGGATTTTGCGGCTTCGCCGCACGGAAGCCGTTATACGTATCAATGTAAATTGGATAACTTTTGATGCCCCACTTGTCTAGATGATGTCCAGTGATTTTCAGCCCTGCAGGTGAAGCGCCTTCAGAGGAGTTGACGAAAATGCGACGTCAACGAAAATGCTGACTCGGCATTTCGGAATTTTCAATCCAAGATGGCCGACTTCCGGTTTGTCAGAGGGTGTGGCCACAATAATATTTTTTGTTTGGCATCACTTGAAGAATGTGTGTACTGAATTTGGTGGCTCTACGACAAAGTTGGCGTCGGGGCGTCTCCCATTGACGCAATGTATTTTGACTTTTGTAGGTGGCGCTGTCGCGCCATTTTTTTTATGCCCAATGATGCACCATATAAAAAAATAAATTTTTCGCCACTTCTGAATTTTGGGCAAAATTTGGTGAGTTTTCAAATATGTTCAGGGGGTCAAATTCCTGTTCAAAGAGCAGAAGAATAAAAAAAATAATAATAATTAAAGCCGCAAGCGGCATCGAACGGCCCTCGCGGGCCGGGCTTCGCACTCGGCCGACCCGGCACTCCCTGTAGGTGGCGCTAACGCGCCACATGCCTCTGATTCATTGTGGCTTTGGGCTGCATTTGTAACCAAACAAAGCCAAAATACATTGGGAGCACTGATGCACAAAATGCACCAACATGGGTTTTTCCAGGCATCGCCATGGCAACACCGTGCAAAATACAAAGTTGGACCCACGGACTTTTTTGACGGGGACGATGTAAAGAATCAACGTGCCAAATCTCACATTCGTCATTGAAGGTTTGAAGTCGTTATAAGACTTTGAATTGTCCAAAAATTTGTAATTTTCCCATTAGAATAACATGGGGGTATTTCACGCATCGCCATGGCAACAGAGTAATAATTATGACATGGGTGTGATTGACTTTTTTGATTTGGATGACATGAAGAGTCATTCTGCCAAATTTCACAGAATTCCATGAAACTAATGTTTTTCTCATGAATGGGGAATTTTCGGAGCGTTCCCATTAGGATAACATGGGCACTTTGGCGCATCGTCATGGCAACACAGTGCAAAAAATGGCATGGGTCTGATTGACTTTATTGATCGGGATGACCCATTGGAATTTTGTGTGAAATTTTGTAACATTTGTGAAAACTAAATTTTGGGACCTCCATACAAATGTATTTGTTATTCTGTAGGGGGCGCTATCGCGCCAATTTTGTTTCTTTCACAATGAGTAGGTTTAGGCCAGAAAAGTTTTACAAATGATTCGAATTTGAGTGAATCGGACTTTGTATGCGCAAACGGGAGCAAATTTTCAAATTTGAAAATTTGCAAAAAATTCCGATGGAAATTTTGCGGCTTCGCCGCACGGAAACCGTTATACGTATCAACGTAAATTGGATAACTTTTGATGCCCCCACTTGTCTAGATGATGTCCAGTGATTTTTTTCAGCCCTGCAGGTGAAGCGCCTTCAGAGGAGTTGACGAAAATGCGACGTCAACAAAAATGCTGAGTCGGCATTTCGGAATTTTCAATCCAAGATGGCCGACTTCCGGTTTGTCAAGGGGCGTGGGCATATAATATATTTTTTGTTTGGCATCACTTGAAGAATGTGTGTACCGAATTTGTGGCTCTACGACAAAATTGACGTCGGGGGCGTCTCCCATTGACGCAATGTAATTTGACTTTTGCAGGTGGCGCTGTCGCGCCATTTTTTTATGAGCAATTATGCAACACATAAAAAAAATAAATTTTTCGGCAGACCTGAATTTTGGGCAAAAATTGGTGCGTTTTTGAATATGTTCAGGGGTCAAATTCCTGCTCAAAAGCAGAGAAGAAAAAAAAAAAAAAGAATTAAAGCCGCAAGCGGCATCGAACGGCCCTCGCGGGCCGCGCTTCGCACTCGGCCGACCGGGCACTCCCTGTAGGTGGCGCTGACCCATTAGTTGCCTCTTTTTTATTGTGGCTTTAAGCTGCATGTGTCACCAAATAAAGTCAAAAGACATTGGGAGCTCTGATGCACAAAATGCACCAACATGGGTTTTTTCCAGGCATAGCCATGGCAACACCGTGCAAAATACAAACTTGGCACCTTGGACTTTTTTGATGGGGATGATGTAAAGAATCACTGTGGCAAATTTCACGGTCTTCCTTAAAGGTAATAAGTCGTTAGAAGACTTTGAAATGTCCGAAAATGTGTAAATTTTCCCATTAGGATTACATGGGGTTTTTCGCGCATCGCCATGGCAACAGAGTGAAAAATATGACATGGGTGTGATTGACTTTTTTGCTCAGGATGATATGATGAGTCATTGTGCCAAATTTCACTTAATTCCATGAAACTAATGTTTTTCTCATGAATGGGGAATTTTCGCAGCATTCCCATTAGGATAACATGGGCACTTTGGCGCATCGTCATGGCAACACGGTACAAAAAACGACATGGGTGTGATTGACTTTATTGATCGGGATGACGGAATGTAATTTTGTGTGATATTTCGTAACATTTGGGAAAACAAAATTTTGGGCCCTCCATGCAAATGTATTTGTTGTTCTGTAGGGGGCGCTATTGCACCAAATTGTTTTGTTTCATAATTAGCAGGTCTAGGCCAGAAAGTTTTACAACTGATTCGAATTTGAGCTCAATCGGACTTTTTATGCGCAAACGGGAGCAAATTTTGACATTTAAAAATTGCAAAAATTCCGATGGAATTTTGCGGCTTCGCCGCACGGAAACCGTTATACGTATCAATGTAAATTGGATAACTTTTGATGCCCCACTTGTCTAGATGATGTCCAGTGATTTTCAGCCCTGCAGGTGAAGCGCCTTCAGAGGAGTTGACGAAAATGCGACGTCAACGAAAATGCTGACTCGGCATTTCGGAATTTTCAATCCAAGATGGCCGACTTCCGGTTTGTCAGAGGGCGTGGCCATAATAATATTTTTTGTTTGGCATCACTTGAAGAATGTGTGTACCGAATTTGGTGGTTCTACGACAAAGTTGACGTCGAGGCGTCTCCCATTGACGCAATGTATTTTGACTTTTGTAGGTGGCGCTGTCGCGCCATTTTTTTTATGCCCAATAATGCACCATATAAAAAAAATAATTTTTCAGCAGACCTGAATTTTGGGCAAATTTTGGTGAGTTTTCGAATATGTTCAGGGGGTCAAATTCCTGCTCAAAGAGCAGAGAAGAATAAAAATTAAAGCCGCAAGCGGCATCGAACGGCCCTCGCGGGCCGCGCTTCGCACTCGGCCGACCGGGCACTCCCTGTAGGTGGGCGCTGACCCGCCACTTGCCTCTGTTTTATTGTAGCTTTGAGCTGCATCTGTTCCCAGATAAAGGCAAAAGACATTGGGAGCACTGATGCACAGAATGCACCAACATGGGGTTTTTCCAGGCATCTCCATGGCAACACCGTGCAAAAATACAAACTTGGACACCTTCAGACTTTTTGACGGGGACGATGTAAAGAATCACTGTGCCAAATTTCCTGTTCTTCATTGAAGGTAATAAGTCGTAGAAGACTTTGAAATGTCCGAAAATTTAGAAATTTTCCCATTAGGATAACATGGGGTATTTCGCGCATCGCCATGGCAACAGAGTGAAAATTATGGCATGAGTGTGATTGACTTTTTGATCGGGATGACATGAAGAGTCATTCTGCCAAATTTCACTTAATTCCATGAAACTAATGTTTTTCTCATGAATGGGAAATTTTCGGAGCGTTCCCATTAGGATAACATGGGAACTTCGGCGCATCGCCATGGCAACACAATGCAAAAAACGACATGGGTCTGATTGACTTTATTGATTGAAATGACGAAATGGAATTTTGTGTGAAATTTCGTAACATTTGGGAAAACTAAATTTTGGGCCCTCCATGCAAATTTTTTTGTTATTCTGTAGGGGGCGCTATTGCACCAAATTGTTTTCTTTCACAATTAGTAGGTCTAGGCCAGAAAGTTTTACAACTGATTCGAATTTGAGCTCAATCAGACTTTTTATGCGCAAACGGGAGCAAATTTTGAAATTAGAAAATTTCAAAAATTCCGATGGAATTTTGCGGCTTCGCCGCACGGAAACCGTTATATGTATCAACGTAAATCGGATAACTTTTGATGCCCCACTTGTCTAGATGATGTCCAGTGATTTTCAGCCCTGCAGGTGAAGCGCCTTCAGAGGAGTTGACGAAAATGCGACGTCAACAAAAATGCTGACTCGGCATTTCGGAATTTTCAATCCAAGATGGCCGACTTCCGGTTTGTCAGAGGGCGTGGCCATAATAATATTTTTTGTTTATCATCACTTGAAGAATGTGTGTACCGAATTTGGTGGTTCTACGACAAAGTTGACGTCGGGGCGTCTCCCATTGACGCAATGTATTTTGACTTTTGTAGGTGGCGCTGTCGCGCCATTTTTTTATGCCTAATGATGCACCATATAAAAAAATAAATTTTTCGCCACTTCTGAATTTTGGGCAAAATTTGGTGAGTTTTTGAATATGTTTAGGGGGTGAAATTCCTGCTCAAAGAGCAGAAGAAGAAGAAATAAAAATAATTAAAGCCGCAAGCGGCATCGAACGGCCCTCGCGGGCCGCGCTTCGCACTCGGCCGACCGGGCACTCCCTGTAGGTGGCGCTGACCCGCCACTTGCCTCTGTTTTATTGTGGCTTTGGGCTGCACACTGTCACCAAACAAAGCCAAAAGACATTGGGAGCACTGATGCACAAAATGCACCAACATGGGGTTTTCCAGGCATCGCCATGGCAACACCGTGCAAAATACAAACTTTTGGCACCTCAGACTTTTTTGATGGGGATGATGTAAAGAATCAACGTGCCAAATCTCACATTCTTCATTGAAGGTTTGAAGCTGTTATAAGACTTTGAAATGTCCCAAAATGTGTAAATTTTCCCATTAGGATAACATGGGGTATTTCACGCATCACCATGGCAACAGAGTGAAAAAATATGACATGGGTGTGTGATTGACTTTTTTTTTGATCGGGATGACATGATGAGTCATTCTGGCAAATTTCACTTAATTCCATGAAACTAATGTTTTTCTCATGAATGGGAAATTTTCGGAGCATTCCCATTAGGATAACATGGGCATTTTGGCGCATCGTCATGGCAACACGGTACAAAAAACGACATGGGTCTGATTGACTTTATTGATTGGGATGACCCACTGGAATTTTGTGTGAAATTTCGTAACATTTAGGAAAACTAAATTTTGGGACCTCCATACAAATTCATTTGTTATTCTGTAGGGGGCGCTATTGCACCAATTTTTTTTCTTTCACAATGAGTAGGTCTAGGCCAGAAAGTTTTACAATTGATTCGAATTTGAGTGAAATCGGACTTAGTATACGCAAATGGGAGCAAATTTTGAAATTTAAAAATTGCAAAAATTCCGATGGAATTTTGCAGCTCCGCTGCACGGAAACCGTAACAGGTATTAACCTAAATTGGATAACTTTTGATGCCCCACTTGTCTAGATGATGTCCAGTGATTTTCAGCCCTGCAGGTGAAGCGCCTTCAGAGGAGTTGACGAAAATGCGACATCAACAAAAATGCTGACTCAGCATTTCAGAATTTTCAATCCAAGATGGCCGACTTCCGGTTTGTCAGAGGGTGTGGCCATAATAATATTTTTTGTTTGGCATGACTTGAAGAATGTGTGTACCAAATTTGGTGGCTGTACGACAAAATTGACGTCGGGGCGTCTCCCATTGACGCAATGTATTTTGACTTTTGTAGGTGGCGCTGTCGCGCCATTTTTTTTATGCCCAATGATGCACATATAAAAAAAATAAATTTTTCGGCAGACCTGAATTTTGGGCAATTTTTGGTGAGTATTCAAATATGTTCAGGGGGTCAAATTCCTGCTCAAAGAGCAGAAGAAGAAATAAAAATAATAATATTAAAGCCGCAAGCGGCATCGAACGGCCCTCGCGGGCCGCGCTTCGCACTCGGCCGACCGGACACTCCCTGTAGGTGGCGCTAACGCGCCACTTGCCTCCGTTTTATTGTGGCTTTGTGCTGCATTTGTAACCAAACAGAGTCAAAAGACATTGAGAGCACTGATGCAGAAAATGCACCAACATGGGTTTTTCCAGGCATCGCCATGGCAACACCGTGCAAAATACAAAGTTGGCCCCTAGGACTTTTTTGACGGGGACGATGTAAAGAATCAACGTGCCAAATCTCACATTCTTCATTGAAGGTCTGAAGTCGTTATAAGACTTTGAAATGTCCCAAAATTTGTAAATTTTCCCATTAGGATAACATGGGGTATTTCACGCATCGCCATGGCAACAGAGTGAAAAATATGGCATGGGTGTGATTGACTTTTTTGATCAGGATGACATGATGAGTGATTCTGCCAAATTTCACAGAATTCCATGAAACTAATGTTTTTCTCATGAATGGGGAATTTTCGGAGCATTCCCATTAGGATAACATGGGCACTTTGGCGCATCGTCATGGCAACACGGTGCAAAAAATGGCATGGGTCTGATTGACTTTATTGATCGGGATGACCCACTGGAATTTTGTGTGAAATTTTGTAACATTCGTGAAAACTAAATTTTGGGACCTCCATACAAATGTATTTGTTATTCTGTAGGGGGCGCTATCACGCCAATTTTGTTTCTTTCACAATGAGTAGGTTTAGGCCAGAAAGTTTTACAAATGATTCGAATTTGAGTGAAATCGGACTTTGTATGCGCAAACGGGAGCAAATTTTCAAATTTGAAAATTGCAAAAATTCCGATGGAAATTTGCGGCTTCGCCGCACGGAAACCGTTATAGGGATCAACGTAAATTGGATAACTTTTGATGCCCCACTTGTCTAGATGATGTCCAGTGATTTTCAGCCCTGCAGGTGAAGCGCCTTCAGAGGAGTTGACGAAAATGCGACGTCAACGAAAATGCTGAGTCGGCATTTCGGAATTTTCAATCCAAGATGGCCGACTTCCGGTTTGTCAAGGGGCGTGGGCATAATAATATTTTTTGTTTGGCATCACATGAAGAATGTGTGTACCGAATTTGGTGGTTCTACGACAAAGTTGACGTCGGGGCATCTCCCATTGACGCAATGTATTTTGACTTTTGTAGGTGGCGCTGTCGCGCCATTTTTTTATACCCAATGATGCACCATATAAAAAAATAAATTTTTCGGCAGACCTGAATTTTGGGCAAAATTTGGTGAGTTTTCAAATATGTTCAGGGGGTCAAATTCCTGTTCAAAGAGCAGATGAGGAAGAAATAAAAATAAATTAAAGCCGCAAGCGGCATCGAACGGCCCTCGCGGGCCGCGCTTTGCACTCGGCCGACCCGGCACTCCCTGTAGGTGGCGCTGATCCGCCACTTGCCTCTGTTTTATTGTGGCTTTGGGCTGCACTTGTCACCAAACAAAGCCAAAAGACACTGGGAGGACTGATGCACAAAATGCACCAACATGGGTTTTTCCACGAATCGCCATGGCAACACCGTGCAAAATACAAAGTTGGCCCCTCGGACTTTTTTGACGGTGAAGATGTAAAGAATCACCGTGCCAAATTTCACATACTTCATTGAAGGTCTGAAGTCGTTATGAGACTTTGAAATGTCCGAAAATGTGGAAATTTTCCCTTTAGGATAACATGGGGTTTTTTCGCGCATCGCCGTGACAACCGGGTGGGAAATATGACATGTATCCAATTGACTTTTTGATCAGGATGACATGATGAGTGATTCTGCCAAATTTCACTTAAATCCATGAAATAAATGTTTTTCTCATGAATGGGGAATTTTCGGAGCGTTCCCATTAGGATAAAATGGGCACTTTGGCGCATCGTCATGGCAACACGGTGCAAAAAACGATATGGGTCTGATTGACTTTATTGATTGGGATGACCCACTGGAATTTTGTGTTAAATTTCGTAACATTTAGGAAAACTAAATTTTGGGACCTCCATACAAATTATTTGTTATTCTGTAGGGGCGCTATTGCACCAATTTTGTTTCTTTCACAATGAGTAGGTCTAGGCCAGAAAGTTTTACAACTGATTCGAATTTGAGTGAAATCGGACTTAGTATGTGCAAACGGGAGCAAATTTTGAAATTTGAAAATTGCAAAAAATCCGATGGAATTTTGCGGCTTCGCCGCACGGAAACCGTTATACATATCAATGTAAATTGGATAACTTTTGATGCCCCACTTGTCTAGATGATGTCCAGTGATTTTCAGCCCTGCAGGTGAAGCGCCTTCAGAGGAGTTGACGAAAATGCGACGTCAACGAAAATGCTGATTCGGCATTTCGGAATTTTCAATCCAAGATGGCCGACTTCCGGTTTGTCAGAGGACGTGGCCATAATAATATTTTTTGTTTGGCATCACTTGGTGAATGTGTGTACCGAATTTGGTGGATCTACGACAAAGTTGACGTCGGGGCGTCTCCCATTGACGCAAATGTATTTTGACTTTTGTAGGTGGCGCTGTCGCGCCATTTTTATATGCCCAATAATGCACCATATAAAAAAATAAATTTTTCAGCAGACCTGAATTTTGGGCAAAAATTTGGTGAGTTTTCGAATATGTTCAGGGGGTCAAATTCCTGTTCAAAGAGCAGAAGAATAAAAAAAAAAAAAAATAAAAAAAAAAAAAATAATAATATTTTTAGCAAAAACAATATATCCGAAAACATTAGAATGACAAATTATACATTTTTCGAAAGCTCTGGACCTTCCCCACGTCACCGTGGGGTCATTGGCGAATGACGGGCGCTGACGCGCCCGTCATTCGCTATGACGTCGGGGCCCGCCACTGACCTCCCATTGACTTCCATTCATTTTAGCAGTAATAAAGATGGCCCATGCCTACGGCATGGGTTGCTGGGATAGTGGAATCAGGGCAAGGTCACGACCTCAGCCGAACTTGTGCGCTGCGCGCACAAGTTCGGCAAGACAGTTAGCAACGATGAGTGCCTGGGCTTCGCCCAGGCACTCATCGTTGCGGAAGCAATAGGCCCTACGCCCTGTAGGGGCTCGGGCCTAATTAAAGCCGCAAGCGGCATCGAACGGCCCTCGCGGGCCGCGCTTCGCACTCGGCCGACCGGGCACTCCCTGTAGGTGGCGCTGACCCATTAGTTGCCTCTTTTTTATTGTGGCTTTAAGCTGCATGTGTCACCAAATAAAGTCAAAAGACACTGGGAGCTCTGATGCACAAAATGCACCAACATGGGTTTTTCCAGGCATAGCCATGGCAACACCGTGCAAAATACAAACTTGGCACCTCGGACTTTTTTGATGGGGATGATGTAAAGAATCACTGTGGCAAATTTCACGGTCTTCCTTAAAGGTAATAAGTCGTTAGAAGACTTTGAAATGTCCGAAAATGTGTAAATTTTCCCATTAGGATTACATGGGGTTTTTCGCGCATCGCCATGGCAACAGAGTGAAAAATATGACATGGGTGTGATTGACTTTTTTGCTCAGGATGATATGATGAGTCATTGTGCCAAATTTCACTTAATTCCATGAAACTAATGTTTTTCTCATGAATGGGGAATTTTCGCAGCATTCCCATTAGGATAACATGGGCACTTTGGCGCATCGTCATGGCAACACGGTACAAAAAACGACATGGGTGTGATTGACTTTTTATGATCGGGATGACGGAATGTAATTTTGTGTGATATTTCGTAACATTTGGGAAAACAAAATTTTGGGCCCTCCATGCAAATGTATTTGTTGTTCTGTAGGGGGCGCTATTGCACCAAATTGTTTTGTTTCATAATTAGCAGGTCTAGGCCAGAAAGTTTTACAACTGATTCGAATTTGAGCTCAATCGGACTTTTTATGCGCAAACGGGAGCAAATTTTGACATTTAAAAATTGCAAAATTCCGATGGAATTTTGCGGCTTCGCCGCACGGAAACCGTTATACGTATCAATGTAAATTGGATAACTTTTGATGCCCCACTTGTCTAGATGATGTCCAGTGATTTTCAGCCCTGCAGGTGAAGCGCCTTCAGAGGAGTTGACGAAAAGCGACGTCAACGAAATGCTGACTCGGCATTTCGGAATTTTCAATCCAAGATGGGCCGACTTCCGGTTTGTCAGAGGGCGTGGCCATAATAATATTTTTTGTTTGGCATCACTTGAAGAATGTGTGTACCGAATTTGGTGGTTCTACGACAAAGTTGACGTCGAGGCGTCTCCCATTGACGCAATGTATTTTGACTTTTGTAGGTGGCGCTGTCGCGCCATTTTTTTATGCCCAATAATGCACCATATAAAAAAATAAATTTTTCAGCAGACCTGAATTTTGGGCAAATTTTGGTGAGTTTTTCGAATATGTTCAGGGGGTCAAATTCCTGCTCAAAGAGCAGCAGAAGAATAAAAATAAATAATAATAATTTTTAGCAAAAACAATATATCCGAAAATATTAGAATGACATATTATACGTTTTTTGAAAGCTCTCGACATTCCCCACGTCACCGTGGGGTCAATGGCGAATGACGGGCGCGTCAGCGCCCGTCATTCGCCATGACGTCGGGGTCCCCCATTGACTCCCATTCATTTCCATTCATTTTAGCAGTAATAAAGATGGCCCATGCCTACGGCATGGGTTGCTGGGATAGTGGAATCAGGGCAAGGTCACGACCTCAGCCGAACTTGTGCGCTGCGCGCACAAGTTCGGCAAGACAGTTAGCAACGATGAGTGCCTGGGCTTCGCCCAGGCACTCATCGTTGCGGAAGCAATAGGCCCTACGCCCTGTAGGGGCTCGGGCCTAATAATATTTTTAGCAAAAACAATATATCCGAAAACATTAGAATGACAAATATATACGTTTTTCGAAAGCTCTGGACCTTCCCCACGTCACCGTGGGGTCATTGGCGAATGACGGGCGCTGACGCGCCCGTCATTCGCCATGACGTCGGGGGTCGCCCACTGACCTCCCATTGACTTCCATTCATTTTAGCAGTAATAAGAGATGGCCCATGCCTACGGCATGGGTTGCTGGGATAGTGGAATCAGGGCAAGGTCGCGACCTCAGCCGAACTTGTGCGCTGCGCGCACAAGTTCGGCAAGACAGTTAGCAACGATGAGTGCCTGGGCTTCGCCCAGGCACTCATCGTTGCGGAAGCAATAGGCCCTACGCCCTGTAGGGGCTCGGGCCTAAAAATAATAATATTTTTAGCAAAAACAATATATCCGATAACATTAGAATGACATGTTATACGTTTTTTGAAAGCTCTGGACCTTCCCCACGTCACCGTGGGGTCAATGGCGAATGACGGGCGCTGACGCGCCCGTCATTCGCCATGACGTCGGGGGTCGCCCACTGACCTCCCATTGACTTCCATTCATTTTAGCAGTAATAAAGATGGCCCATGCCTACGGCATGGGTTGCTGGGATAGTGGAATCAGGGCAAGGTCACGACCTCAGCCGAACTTGTGCGCTGCGCGCACAAGTTCGGCAAGACAGTTAGCAACGATGAGTGCCTGGGCTTCGCCCAGGCACTCATCGATGCCTGGCCTGGGCTTCGCCCGGCACTCATCGTTGCGGAAGCAATAGCCCTACGCCCTGTAGGGGCTCGGGCCTAATAAAAAATAATAATTTTTAGCAAAAACAATATATCCGATAACATTAGAATGACAAATTATACGTTTTTTGAAAGCTCTGGACCTTCCCCACGTCACCGTGGGGTCTATGGCGAATGACGGGCGCTGACGCGCCCGTCATTCGCCATGACGTCGGGGGGCCCGCCACTGACCTCCCATTGACTTCCATTCATTTTAGCAGTAATAAAGATGGCCCATGCCTACGGCATGGGTTGCTGGATAGTGGAATCAGGGCAAGGTCGCGACCCCTCAGCCGAACTTGTGCGCTTCGCGCACAAGTTCGGCAAGACAGTTAGCAACGATGAGTGCCTGGGCTTCGCCCAGGCACTCATCGTTGCGGAAGCAATAGGCCCTACGCCCTGTAGGGGCTCGGGCCTAATAATAATGTTTTTAGCAAAAACAATATATCCGAAAACATTAGAATGACAAATTATACGTTTTTTTTGAAAGCTCTCAACTTTCCCCACGTCACCGTGGGGTCTATGGCGAATGACGGGCGCTGACGCGCCCGTCATTCGCCATGACGTCGGGACCCGCCACTGACCTCCCATTGACTTCCATTCATTTTAGCAGTAATAAAGATGGCCCATGCCTGCGGCATGGGTTGCTGGGATAGTGGAATCAGGGCAAGGTCGCGACCTCAGCCGAACTTGTGCGCTGCGCGCACAAGTTCGGCAACACAGTTAGCAACGATGAGTGCCTGGGCTTCGCCCAGGCACTCATCGTTGCGGAAGCAATAGGCCCTACGCCCTGTAGGGGCTCGGGCCTAAAAAGGAAAGATGGAAGAATCATGGAACAACCGGATAAGCTGCTGGATCACTCTCACACTAAAGAACCTCTGAGTGAATGCCAGGTTTAGCGTTTAGCATCTTAAAAACATTAGGCTAGCTGAAATTTCATTATGGTGACGAAACAATTCCAATCTCTCTACATTTAAAGGTCCTATATTACGGAAAACTGACTCTCGTGAGCTTTAAACCATGTTATAATGTTGTTTCCTCCTCAAAAGTTGTGTTTTGTTTCATTCACACATGTTTGAGTAACACTTTATTATTAGTCTGTTATATCTCCACAGCTCAAAATGCCACCTTGTGATGTCATGAAGTGGTAGTTTTCAAATTAACAGCTACGTTTTATCTTTTGTTCAGTAGAGATCGGAAAATCCAGGGCTGAAATTGTCCAAACGATTGAAGGTGGAGTTTAAAAAGACAGTGGAGCACATTCTTTATCACCACATGACGACATCACAATGCGGAATAGAGTTTTTTCTATTTATTCTGTTTATAGAAGAACTCTAACTCTAACTAAATCTGCAGGGTTTGTGTGTTAAACCTGTGTGAATGAAACAAAACACAGCTCCAGGTCAAACATTATATATAATAAGGCCCATTTAACGGCTTTACCTTTTTCTGATTAGCAGTTTGTTAATCGTGAGTGATGATGAAATGTGTTGACAGAAGGAAATTTCCCATCAGCTCGGCTACAGATGTACACTACTGCCAAGGATGAAAGAGTTGTCATGGAAATGTACATTATGTAAAGTAAGCGTATGTAAAGTATTCTTTACCTAACATGTAAATACACTTTCCTCTTTGCATTTCTCTTCAGGGGTTATGACAGCAACAATACCTTCCTCAAAAGCAGGGAAAAGTCTGGTAGGTATATTTGTATTTACATTTCACACTTATAGACCACAAACTGTATAAAAATGTGGACTGAGTGAGTGCGATGTCAGCGTCTGGCTTCAGTCAAATGAAGCTCGTCGAGGCTAGAGTGGTTAATTTGGAGCCAGTAGCAACCAAAGAGCCAATCCGGAGCGAGGCTGTTGAAGGTCACGCCCCTTCCTCCTCGCACCGCTGGTTTTGAGGGGGGCGGGCACTGAGCAACGGCGTCAATTAAACCTGCTGCTATCGTTAGTGGGAGTGACGTCGGGCGGAGTGTAGAAAGCTCCTGATTTGTATGTTATTAATGTTCATATCTTGATTTACAGACATAATAGTGAAATAAAAACACCAGGATCGTGTAGAGAAGGTTAGTAGGAAAATGTTAAGACCAAAATGACGAGGCTCGCTGCAGCAGTTACACAAAGACGGGCCGCAGTTTTACAATTTAAAGAGAATTGGAGCCAGAGTCAAAAGCACGTCCTTCAGCATTATTTGGAATGTGGTGGCTAGCGGGTTAGCTATGTCCATTTATATATACAGAATATGACTTGGACATTCAACAAATTGTCAGCAGTGATCAGCTTAGAACATTCTATACTCCCAATGCACGATATGAGAAAAACTGTGGTAACTGATGTTGGATATTGCAAAGATACAATGTTACAATACTACTACAAAGCTGAATTAATGTAAATTGATTTAACTGTGCCCAAACTTAACAGAGACTGGACCAAGGCCAAACACACACAGGACCACATGAAGTAAATCAAGGCAAAAATCTGACTTTTGTACTGTACATTGTAATTTTCAAATCAAATTTTCCGCAAGATGAAGAATCATATAGAATTAACATAATAGCATAATTTTATAATGCAGTGTGTCTACTTGTACTTTCATGTATGGTTTTCATTTCGTACAATGCAATAGTCATACTCCAGACGTCAGATGAGCGGCAAGTGCCAGTTTTCCCTATATATTACACAGTATTAAAACTATATATATGTAAAAAGTGAGTTTAACCATTGACTGAAAGGACAAGATCGCGGATACAAGTGGCCGAAATCGGTTTCTGGGCCGAAATCGGTGGCTGGGCGCACCCTTAGAGAGAGGGTGAGGAGCTCGGTCACGCGGGAGGAGCTCGGAGTAGAGCCGCTGCTCCTCCAAGTTGGGAGGAGCCAGCTGAGGTGGCTCGGACATCTGTTCTGGGCAAGTCCCACCGGGAGGAGGCCCCCTGGGGAAGACCCAGGACACACTGGAGGGACTATGTCTCTCAGCTGGCCTGGGAACGTCTTGGGGTCCCACCGGAGGAGCTGGAGGACGTGTCTGGGGTGGGGGAAGTCTGGGAGTCCCTGCTTAGACTGCTGCCCCCGCGACCCAGCTCCGGATAAGCGGAAGAAGATGGATGGATTTGAGTTTAACCAGATTTTTTCTAGTAGTGACTAAACCCCAGAACCTGCTATATTACAACAATCTGCATTTTAACTAAATTAATTTTAGCTCCCCCCGTCTGTATTAAATATCATTGGCCTATACAATGTTGTGACCTAAAATCCAGCTATAGACATGACAAAACACCCGAATCAACACACTGTATTTACTGTGTAATTTTAACACTTCTCAAAGCAGCACTGACGATATATGGCAAAGTACAGAACCATTGAAACCTCTTCTCTTCCTCCCATTCTCACAACACCCCTACGAGATAAGATATTCTGTATATGTCCCTGGTTTAAATACAAGACTACGATTACACGGACCTCCCTATGTCTCCCTATCCTCTTCTCCCAATACCATAAACAGCGGGCGTGTAGTGTAATCGTGAATGGGGCTGTATAATGTTATCCTATAGCCGCACTGGTATATTGTAATCGGAATAGCCTTACTCGCAATGATCCTTGAATACAAAATCGGTCCCCATCTAATCACCCAGACACTTCATGACGAGCTATCTTACACTCCGAGAACTGATTTTTTTTTCTAGTGCAAAAACTGCAGCCGAAGCAAAACCCAGAACCATTATTTTGAGTGAATGAGATAGGATAGTGATTTTTCATGCTGTTAAAATGGCTGTACCTGATTTTTTCTGTGTAGCTGAGCAGTTTTTTTTCTTTTTACAGGTGTATAATCTTGCCTGCGATTCAGAATACACACGTCTTCAATACTTTACGAAAACGTGAGTCTGGTTCAGATGGCCGTGATTGACAGGTGGATTAGCCAATCAGGGACAAACATGGTCCATTCGTATCGAAACAAACATGGCGGCTTATGAGAAATAAGAAAGGAAAAAATATCATAGGGGACTGAAAGAACATCATGGATTTCTGAAGAATCAATGAACGAAGCGCTAAACTCTGTTAATCTGAGGTGAGAGAAATGTGAGTTTTGTTCAAAATAATAGGTGACCAATGAGCTCCTTCGTTTCACATGCGCCGCTGAAATGAGCAAATCTGATTGGACGGCTGCGTTTGGTTCCTGCTCAAGATGCGGCTCATTATAAAAAAAAAAAAAAAAACCATAATATAGAGATTCTGGATTTGCTTGGCATGTTTCAGGAAGTGTAATGTTAGCTGGCTAGTTGTTAGAGATGTTAGCGTTACAGTGATGGCAAAACTTTGATACGGCCTCTGAAAATTTGTGAAACATACTTATAACCTCAACGTAATGAATAATCACGATGCTCTGAAGGCATAAGGTAAGTGAGGAATAACTTTGGACCACTGCAAACTGTATTTTGTCACATTTTGAATAGAGTAAAAGTCAGGTACAGTGTATTTCATAAAATATTTAGCGTGAAAAATGCAGTGTAATGTTTCATACAGGCATCAAAGTTGGAGCTCGAGTGTTTATTTTGAGCTCAGGTTGTAAAAGGAGGAGCAGCAGAGGTGGAGAGGAGAAGCCAGACGGTTGTAACGGGGATGGGTCTCCTTAGGACATCACTCACACGGCCCCACAGTACAAAAGTTCACTCATTTATTTGTTATGAGTTATCCTCACACAGGGTCAGACACAGCACAGGGCGGGAGAGCTGTTTGCTTTTATTATACAGCCTGGTCTAATATATTTCTCATATAAAAAAGTGAGATGGTTATTTTAAGAGCGGTTGTAAATGAAAGAATCGATTTTTCCATATTTAGAGATAATTGCCTTACATATTAGGCTATATAAATACACACAAATAGTACACTATTGCGAGATAGGGCCAGCTTTGAAGGAATTACTGTCTTCACGAAATTGGGGCTTTTGAAGTCCATTGCAAAAGTAACTTTCATTCTTCTTCATAGAATTTTATACAGTTTTTAATATATGGTACTATATTTTGGTGGCCGCTTAAATATTGAGTACCGTAATTACCTAGATAGTCACATTTTTAGATAGTGTTTTCCCACCTTCAAGGGTTAGGGTTAGCTCTTTATATCAAGGAACCACTCACACACTCACACACCAGTGTACGCAGACACTGGAGGAGAGATGGGTTAAGTGTTTTGCCCAAGGACACAACAACAGCATTCATCACCAGCTATTAAAAGTACAGTATTTTCCGGACTATACATTCCTCTGGAGTATAAGTCGCACCAGCCAAAAAATGCATTTTTTGGGGAAATTTATTTTACAAAATCCGAGACCAAGAACAGATTTTTTTTTATCTTTAAATGCAAGTTACAATAATACCAATAAAATAGAGAACAACAGGCTGAATAGCAGCACAGCACGCTAACGTAACAGATGGACAATGAACTGTCTGGTATGTTTACATAAGATATTAACAGTTAATCCGATAACTACACTAATGTAACACATATTTATTCAGCTCCATGAAGCATAGACAATGAACTGAACACATGTTGTATGTACAATATTAATCAGATACTAAAGCATAAAAACAAGCTAAGAAGTTTACTCTGGATCTCACTCCAAATCACTAAATCCATTGAATTTTTCATTGTCGGTGTTGCTACTCCAGAAGTGTCGCTTCTGCTTCCTCCACGTGGCTGTCGTACTTGTACTAGTCTAGAGTCTAGAGTCTAGGGTCTAGAGTCTAGAGTCTAGAGTCTAGAGTCTTGAGCGCCCTCGTGCAGTCGTCAGTGTGACAATAACCACGATGTCAATCATATATTTTCATAATTTTACATGTAAGTCGCATCCGAGTATAAGTCGCACCCCCGGACAAACTATGAAAAAAAGCGACAGATACGCTTTCAAAAGATAGTAGCCCATTGGTTTTAAACTGTTTATCACTATGGCAACTATTCTATATTTTCATCATTCTGAAACCCATGAATATGTAGGAACACATTTTGCTGTAGTTGTGGTTTTATTACATACGTTGTTTTTTTATATATAACAAGGCCAAAACCACTTTTTGTTCCCAGCAAGGTTTCAGATTGCTTTTCATTTTTTGGTGTTTGGTTTTAACGAATTATCACAAATCGAACCGTTTCAACCCCATAGAAAGGTAGAGAAAAGCTCAAACACGTGTTGTACTAGATAATGATTTAAGTCTACACAGTTTTATTTTTGAGGAATGCTCAGTTCTTCTGTTACACTTAAAGATATCTGAGGTCACTCTGCGTTAAATTGCTAAAACATCCTTGGGTTTCCTGAATACCACTTCGTTGAGCTAATGCTAATGAGCCTTAAATGACCCTAATTCTCCTATAACCTCCTATTCACAGAGATTAGCCCGGGGCACCTTTAAATTATCTCTCTCTTTCAACATCTTTATAAAAAAAAAACAGCCAATGAACTTGTCCTCAGTTACTCTTTCTTGAGCAGAGTTTTGCAACATGCAGTACTTTGAAAGCATGTAGCAGCAAAGTGTTTTGGCAGTACATTTCGTAGTACCCCTCCTCCCTCGCTCATCTCGCTCTCACCCCCGTCCCGTTCGTCGTCCTCAGATAACTGCCGTGAGCCGAAGAAGAAGTCCTGTCTGCACCTGGTACTCGGGGGAACCAAGACGCACACGCACATATTTACACACACACACACACACATTTACACACACACGCATTTACACACACGCATTTACAGCTAGAGCAAAGAACCAGGCTGCACATGTGGGCGTCATCACAACAGTAACACGCGTGGAGAAAAAAATCATATTATTCCACAGTCCAGTTAAAACTAGGTCTGTATGCTGCAAAAAAATGAGCAAATAAATATGTGATTTAAGTTCTTTTTATGTTCTAAGAAAGGTATTAGCTCAGACAATGGTTGAACTTTTTTAAAATTTCCATTGCATTTCATTTTATTTGTCCTTTTACATGAGAAAACACAACATACTATGCATACATTCACGTGAAGAACAGAAGCCCTACTCCACTCTCTTCACAGCAAAAAGAAACATAAATGGCCTCATGGGATAAACTTATTACTATGAGTTACTAACACAGATATTTTTTGCATTCCATTACATGCAATTTCAAAATTTCTTGTCTATATTTATACTTAAAGTGGACAGCATTTGGACAGTTTTTTAAAATTCATGGCTCAAAGAGTTTCACTGCTTCACACCGACACATGAAATACGCATTTGTTGTGTAGTTCTGTGTAGTTCTGGCAAAAGGCAGTTTAAAATCCAATTTCCTTCTGCTACTTTCACTATTCACAGTAAAAAAGATTTTGCAGACCACATGGTAACAAACAACGTTTTGCTTTGTGCATAAATAATGTGTGTAAAACAGTTAAATCTTTCAGTTTTTATGGTCCCGACTTCAGAAATAATCCAGACGTGTGGTTTTTGAGGAGCCCTGTATAAGATTCTTAGCTGTTTTTTTGTGTGTGTTTAAGGGCCTTAAATTAATATTGTAGGAATTACCAAATATTTCTAGATTTAACCTATGGAAGGATCAATGAGCAGTGCAGGATTCTCATGGCCTTATAATTTAGCAAATATTTCACTTTGCTCAAGATGGAAGTTTTTTTTTTTAATTTTTTTTTATGTAAACACTTAAAATTCTCATCAATGATCCCCCGAAAATCTGAGACTCTTTCAGTATGAAGTCTATTAAATATCAGTTCTGCATTTGTATTTGATTGGTAAACAATATAAAGACACGTTTTGGTTAATTTTAGTAAAAGTTTGCTTGCATTAAACCATTTCTGAAGTAGGATCCTTTCTTAGTAATATTAAAAAAAATATTTCCAGAATAAAAGAAATGTGTGTAACCTGCAAAAAGATCATTAATGTATGAATTAAAATAACTTAGGCCCCAAAACAGAGCCTTGCAGGACCCACATTTTTTTTTTTTTTTTTTTTTTTCTTGATACTTGTACGTCTACATATCACTGTTGAGCTTCTTAATCACTGGTTACCCTTTTTAGCACAATACCTCTGATTCCACACAACTGTAATTTTGTTAATATATTAATATGATCAATAGTGTCACAGGCCTTTTTTTAAGTCAAGAAAAGCTGATTTTTGTTGTCTAATTCTGTTGTAACGTCCTCGGTTATTTTCATTAATACTAAGACTGTTGAACGATTCTTTCGAAAACCAAACTGACTCATGTGATAGGGAATATAAAAAAAACAAAAAAAAAATGTTCTCTAGAACTTTTGAAAACTAAGAAAGCATAGATATAGGCCTGTAATTTATGACTCTGCTTGTCCCATGATTTTAAAAGGAGATATTATTTTTGTCACCTTCATTTTGTCTGGAAAAGCACCAGTATTGAAAGAAAGATTCATATTAGATTTGAATGTCTTATTAATACAATACAAACCTATACAAGTTTTTTAAATTTTTTATTTCATTTCATTTTTTGTGTATGTTTATATGTTTTTTTCACTGCCACAGGATTTTAGTGGTATGTTCTTTTTTTTTTTTTTTTTTTTTTTTTTCTATTTTTATTGTGATATTCGAAACAATACAAACAATAAAATACATTAGACATTTTGACTTAAGGGAATAGGGAGAGCATACATCCAGGTTTGAAGGTGACAATACTTACTATATGGGAGTGTAGGTGGGCGTGTGTGTGTATGGGTACGTATATATTAAAAAAAAATAAAAAATAAAATACCCAAAGGAATATGAGGGAAAGGGCAGCAGTATATATGTCTTGATTTTGTTCCTTATTTAAATATTGTGGTTGACTATGTGCCTCTTTATTCCCTATAACATACCACAACACTCCACATTTCTTTTATATAGCTTCTATTTTCTGACAATAATAAAAAATCTTTTCTTGCATTTATGACGTTACTTCATTTTTCTGTCCTTTCTGCATGAATACAGTTCATTTTTCTTTTCATGCTTTTCATATTCCCTTTGTTATCCGGCTGACACACAACAATACGCATGTTTTTAAAAATTCATCATACACCTTATTTACATCATTGGTTTTATAGACACTGTGCCGTTCGTCTTTGAAAAGATCGCTGCTAAATGTGCTCAACGTTTCCTCAGTTCTTACCTCAACTTTATTACATTTCTTATTCTTAGTTTTGAAAATTCACAATAATAAGTAGAATACAGAAAGATGGTTCGTTGTGTCGTTTGTCAGAAGCCCACTCTTATGTGTGTTTTCTAGTAGGCCTACATTTAAAAAAAAAAAATTAAAATATACTGTCTGTCACTGTACGCAACCACACAACCATAAACTGTATAAAAAAGTGAGCTAAGCGAGTGTGACGTCACCTAAACTGGAGTAACATAGCAACCAAAGAGCCAATCCGGAGCGAGGCTGATGTCCCTAGCAACGCTGTCAATCAAACCTGTTGCTAACGCTAGCGGGAGTGACCTCAGAGAAAGAAGGCATGTCATTGTGTGTCGTTATGTTATTAATGTCCATATCTTGATTTACGGACACGATAGCAAAAATAAAAACATGTAGAGCAAGTTAATATGAACATTTTAAGACCAAAATGACGAGACTCGCTGCAGTTACACAGAGAGGGGTGACGATTTTTCAATGTAAAGTGAATTGGAGCCAGAGTCGATGGCGCTAGCCCATGATCACTTCCTATTTGGAACCCACCGACTAGCAGATTAGCTACGTCCATTTCTATATACAGTCTATGAGCACAACTGGAGGTAACGCCAATAGGCCTTGTGATGGCTGGATACGTACTTCTACTGTACATGTCTCCAGGAAATTAGAGCTATATCAGTGGATATGTTCAACAGATTAATGATGAAGTCTCCAAAATTCTTCCAACTCCCCAATAAATGTTTTTACACTGTAACCTGGAGTTCTATGTATACATAAAACTAGATATTTTTTTGCTTTTCCATTTGAACCTCAACAGTAACACATCCCATTACATCTTCAATTGTAGTAGTCATACACTCAACAATTTTGTATTTCAGAACAAGCAAATAAAGCCGCCCCTCCTCTTTTCCTATTGGTTCTGTTTGCAATAATTCATAACCATCAAAAGGAAAGTCAACCCCTTTATCCTCCGTTAACCACGTCTTGGACAAAGCTACAACATTAAATCTAAGTCCAGAGTCTAAGTCCAGATCCAGATGTCCAGAATCATGATCATCGATTTTCAGTTCTTTCAGTCCTGAGTCGTTCAGACAGTGCAGTCATCGTACTCATTGGTGTGGATTAGTGCGTTCCTTGGGCCCCTGTGCCTCTTGTGCCACAGTGTCAAGTCGCACATATGTTATGTGTCCTTAGTTTTGTCCGTTTCACATTTATCCAGGGATTGCAGTCTCCCAGTCGGGCTCCTTCTTTGGAGCTTCCATCGTCAGCGCCACACTCCTCTAATCCTTCAGAGGTGTTTTAATCTTTCCATCTTTCCAAAAATAGTTTTCGTTTTGCGGGGAACAGAATGCCCGACTTGACGCGTCGTTCCTGGAGTTGTTTCCTCGCTCACTCCATAAACACTTCAGTTGCGAAATCCTTATCAAAATATATCCTTTGGTCATCAACCTCAATGTCCCTTTGAGCCCATGCAAAGAGTGTAAGACTCTGTTTCTCGCTGCAGCTTCAGAACCAAACAAACGTGGATCTGGTATATTTTTTGCATCCTTGCCCTTTCAGTGTGACTCTCTATGTGAATATTTAGTTTCTCAATAAACTCGACCATATTACTTCCTTCTGTTTTTTTGTTTTCCAGGTCCTGGCATTTCTCAGGTGGCTTTTGTTTGCACAGTACATGTAGAACTGTAGTTAAATCCATATCCTGATCCTCATTGTGTGCAGTCCTCTGTTCTGCGTCATCAATTCTTATTTCCAATTGTTCAAAGTTCTGTTTAATGTTGGCCATCTCCTTCTTTTGCTCACCAAAATCTGCTGCTGTTTCAGTTTGAAACAGTCAGAGTTTTTTCAGGATTTCAGATGTTTCTCCTGCACTGGAAGTATTTTATATTTCCAAACATATTTCCTGAGTTTTGGACAATTCATTTCCTATTTGAATTGAATTTGGCATTGTTAGTCTTTTAGTTTTGCCCTGATCTGTAGATGAATGAACATCCATCCATTTTCTTTCCGCTTATCCGGGGCCGGGTTGCGGGGAGCAGCAGTCTAAGCAGGGACTCCCAGACTTCCCTCACCCCAGACACGTCCTCCAGCTCGTCCGGTGGGACCCGAAGGCGCTCCGAGGCCAGCTGAGAGACATAGTCCCTCCAGCGTGTCCAGGGCCTCCCCTGGGGCCTCCCCCCAGCGGGACATGCCCAGAACACCTCCCAGGGAGGTGACTGAGCTCCTCACCCTATCTCTAAGGGTGCGCCCAGCTCCCCTGCGGAGGAAACTCATCTCGGCCACTTATATCCACGATCTTGTCCTTTTGGTCATTACCCAGAGCTCATGACCATAAGTGAGAGTAGGAACGTAGATTGACCGATAAATCGAGAGCTTTGCCTTTCGACTCAGCTCCTTTGCAGATGAATCCTTTAGGTAAAAATACCCTTGTTCTGTTGCTGAATTCACAGACGTATTGCCCAGCTCAAACAGCCATCTTGAGTCTCGTTTGTTTTGATGTTAATCCAATTTAAAAGTGCTTGTTCTATGTACCTTTTCTGGTAGAGCATCTTCTACTGGCTGGTCTCCGTGATGATGTCATTGCTTTGCCTGGAATGTTCCACAGTATCGCATTAAACATACTCTATATGTCTTCCATTTATTCAATTACAGGTATTTTTATGGCTAAAAAGATGCATAGTTACTGTGAGCAGGGTCGTCTCTCCTTATATCTGAACTGTAAAAGATTAGTGGAGTCTCCTTGTTATCCCCATGGAGATAGACAAGTTTAATGCCGTACTGTGGGACATTCCGGGTAAAGTAATAATGGATACAAGCAGGTGATGGACCTATGGGAGGTTACAGTGCTGTTAATTTGAGAGCCACGTTATTGAATTGTTAGGCTACTGTCACATAAATAGCATCTGACACAGCATCTGGTTTAATATATATATATATATATAAATAGAGAGTGGGAAGTTACAGTGTTGTTAATTTTCGAGCCGCATTATTGGAGCCTTAACGGCGCCGTACACAGAGGTGAGCACATTGTTGCAGTGTTAGTGGTGCCTTGTACTGTTCCATGTCTCTACACTGGCTGCACATGTCGAGCTGCACATTATTGTGTCTATGTGGCATTCTGATTGTGCTGTAAGCTGCTGCTGTGTGTCAGTCTCTGCTCCCAGTCGGCTCTGCGGCTCGTATTCTGAGCACACACACACACACACACACACATATGCGAGCACGCACGGGCAGGCTTACAGGGCGAGTGAGGACGGCGCGCTCGCTTACATTCACTTTTGCTGGAGTTTAACTTTGAGCGAAACAGGATTGAACCGCAATTTGAAGTGTAATATGCTGCCTAAGTAATGAGGTTAGGGTTACGGTTAAATAAGGTTTTTTCGTTAAAAGAGGAAAAGAATTTGGCGAGCTTAGGCAGTTTTTGTGTGTTTTTTTTTTTTTTGCTGTAAAAAAAAAAAAAAAAGTTCTGACTGGTTGAGGACCACAACCACAGATGCAGCTGGGACAAAAAAATATATAAATATGACATAAAATAACTTCAAGGAATCACTCACCCACACACACGCATTCATACACCAGTGTACAGGGACAGTGGGGGCGATGCTGGGGTTAAGCGTCTTGCTCAAGGACACAACAGCAGCATCTGTGTTAGCTGGGATCGCACCGTCAACCTGAGGGGCAATGGATCTGACCGCTCTAACGATATGTTTGTGGCGAAAGCGGGATTCGGGCTGCAAACCTTACAGTATCAAAGTACTTTAGAATATATACACGCTTAGAATAACAAGTTAATGTAGAAATCAATAAAAACTTAAATACATAAAAATGCATACATAATTTACAATGTGGCCTACTTTTTTCAAACGTCATATTTCTGCCGTTTTCTTGACAATCCTAATTTAGAGCCTCAAGTGATCCTAATCAGTTAAAACTACATAGGCCTACACATTTTATTTTTGAAGTAGATATATTATCAGTTTGCCGTTACGATGCCAACCCAAACAAAAGACGTACTGTATTTTTATCATTATTTCGTATCTCGAGTCCCGATAAAATGTCCGTCTGTAGTAACGGTCCCCACAAAACCCGCTAAACACGCGCGCACACACGGATATGAGCTTTCGGCAGAGCGGTCCCAGGCTGATAGACGGAGAAACGGAGAGATGGAGGGAACGGAGAGAGAGAGAATCGGAGAAGTTGAGAGAGAGGAGCCTGAGGTTGTGAGAGAGCGGACCACGGGGAATACGCCCCCAAGTCACAAAACTCTGCCTCTGCACACGGCACTGAAACGCTGCCATCAGCCGCGCCGCTATCAACCGCTCAGGCTCATTCACGAGTCTGACAAAATGTGCTGGAAAATGCGCTGGTGGTAACGTTCTGGGAGAGAAGAACTGTATGGGAAATAGATGTGCAGTGCTTATCCCGCTTTTTGTTCTAAAAAGGCCTACTGCAATTTTTATCAATCTGCAATATACGTGATACATTTTGGTATTCTTACACTACTACTGCTAATATTCTTGTACTTTGCTGTTGCAGTAGTGACATTTCTCCATTGCGGGATGAATAAAGTTCGTATTTTATCTGGGGAAGGTTAATATTCAACAGAGATTTTGAAAGCCATTCGTAAAAACGTACAAAACCTTATAACGGTGTTTAAAATGAAATAAAATCAATTATTATGAGATGTGAATATTAAGCACATATGCAGCTTATATATGTTTCCATGGAGACAAGCAGGTGATGCCATTAAGCCAAGTTCCAGGTCAGATCTGTGGAACGCTGACCCCACTCACAGTAGCGATGCCTGAAATGAACGCAAGATAGATATAGATGGGTTTAATGCTATACTGACGGACTTCCCAGGCAATGCAAAGACATCTCCATGGAGACGAGTAGATAGTAGACCTTCCACCTTCTGAAAAGTTACCTAGTGCACCATTAAGAGTCTGTAGATGCTGGGAATTACATAACCTATTTATGGCTTTGTGTTGAGGACTTTCTTCCCATCCAAAATATATCAGATTAGTTTTAAACTGCTAATCGCTATGGCAACTGTCCTAATTAGTCATTATTCTGAAACCCATGGACGTGCAGATGTCTCGCAACTTGTTGGCTAATTAATTTGAAGCTACAACTGAAGCTCTAGTAGTAGCAGTTGCAGTAGTAGTTGTAGTAGTAGAAGTAGTCAGAGTAGTTGTAGGGCAAATTGATACTTTAATGTTTCGATTTCCATGACTACTTCAAGAATGTACTTTTAGTTATTATTTTCCTTGCACGAGAAGGGATCTAACCTACAACCTCAACTCATAACATCGACAAAATCATTTAAAACTATAGTTGAAGCTCTAGTAGCAGCAGTAGTAGTTGTAGTAGTAGCAGTAGCAGCAGTCAGAGTAAATTGAAGCATTAATATTTTGATTCATTCTACTTCAACAATGTACTTTTAGCTATTCTCGTCCTTTTGCAGGAAAAGATCTAACCCACAACCTTATCGCTAGTCCGCTAACGACTCGCCAGTCTGCACCCCTAAGTTTTTACATTGAAACAAACAAACTTATGTCCCCCTCCTCCGCTCCGTCTCTGTCAGTCACTCCATCATGGCCGCCCGATCATTGGCTTTGAGCACATTTACATCTATTACACCCACGTCTTTACGGCCGCTCTACTGTCCGCGCGCCGCTACGTGCTCGCTCCCTTTTGTTCATCAGTGCCATCAATCTTGTATGGAGAAAACCAATGCATCAGCAGCGTAATTTTGTAATCAGCACGGCGAGGAATACAAATCAGATCGACACGAGCCCGTAATGCATGTAATCCATCAGTGAGAAAGTGTAACAGACAACTGATAAACCGGCATTTTTGAAGTGATTAATAGACTGAATAATGCATAGATTTCTGTGTATGCAGCTCTCATTTGGACTTTTGTTTGGTGCTATTGAGCGGGTGCGTAAAGCCAAAGCAAAGCATATATTTATTCACTTGTTCATAGTCGGCTCTTTCATCAAACTGCTCGTGGCTTTTTGTGATCACGACAGCAATTTCCTGATGAAGAAATTTGCTAAAAGTGTCTATGACGGGTTAGATTACTCATTTAAGAAAAAAAAAATAAAACATTTTCCTCAATTTGGCAGTTTTTTAGGTTTCAAATTTTACTTCCTGGTTAGAAATGATGACATCACACTAGGGAATTCCATTACTGTTACCTAGCAACCATGTTGTACAGGCCCAAACAAACTAAGCTGCACAGAAATGAATATGTGAGGAATAAATATTTAAGAAAACACCTTTATTTTGTTGGAATAATGTTTAAAATATCGGAAAAATGTGTTTATTGAGTAAATTGTGCTGAGTGATGTCGTCGGTGTGGAACTCTCTAAAATACAACTCTATTTTCTGTCATTTTCAACATATTTTTCAGCTTTTCTACATGTTCTTATACATGGACCCCAACGCTTTCGGCTATTTTTAATGAGCCAGTGTTTTAATTGCCACTACATGTTGTTTTTAATTATGATGATTGATCAGTAGAAATCTAAATTAAATGTCTTACTATGTAAAATAGAATAAGTTAAACAGGCCTGTTGTGCTCACACCTGGTGCTCAGAGCAGAGCCACAGGCTGAGACCAGCAGTGACAGCAGGGGTCTGAAGTGGCCCTAAACTCCACAGGCTCCACACACTAGTGTCAGGACGTCTGAACTCATGGTTTATGTCACTTTTAAAGAGAATCATTTTTGCTCCTTTGCTGAAATCACATAAAAAATACTCTGTGTGTGTCCACGGTAAACGCTTTGGTCAAGCTGCATCAACATTTTTTCGGTGTTCTAAAAATAACCGAAATAACGTAAAAATGTGAAGTCCACCGATGTCAAATAAAAACTAGTGTGAAGAATGTGGAGAATGCCTTTAAGGGCTTGAAAACATTTTTTGATTTCACAAAATGCCTTAATTCCAGCGTTCTTTCAATGAATAGGCTCAATCAGAATGGCCCAGTCGACTTTTGGGCCGGTCAGAGTGACACGGGATTGGACCAGCACCACAAAGGCCATTGTGAACTTTCTTTCCAATGAAGGTCTAAAGAATGAAATATCATTACTTAACTGATAAAACATAAGCTTGGTCGTGTTTATCATTGCAAAGATGGAGCCAGTGCCTTAGCTGAGGTTTGCACGATCCAAGTTCTACAGTGAAGTTATTCGCAGACGTTATTTAATACTAACTCCCTAACTCACCAAACTTTGAGATTTTGACCTACTTCTCTCCAACCACCACCAATCATTCAAACGCCATTTTCACACATGGGCACGAGGAAATAAATGTCTTGCCTAATGACACGACAGCAAAAATCACATATTCTGGTCAGAGTTGCGAATTGAACTACCAACTTTAGGATTAATGGGCAAACAATCTAACCTCTAAGCCAGTGTCGTCTTATATTTGGGCAGCATAAGAATGTGCTCGGTTAGCATTCATAGCGCACATCTAGAAGGTCAAGGTCAAATGTATGAACAAATGTATAGAACTGTAAAAAAAGTGACCAGTCCGCTCCACGCTGACAATGTAATTCTGCCTCACATTGATTTAATAAGACCATTTAGAGCCCCCTAAGTTACCCTTATACGTGTGTACATGTCTGCGGACGGTCGGAGGGCGCCTGAGAGAATAGCGGCCATAAAAACATATCCGCCATAAACAAAATCATTCGACACAGTAAAAATAAATGTTTTGTTGTTTTTACCATAAAACTGCAGGCGCTAATATGTTTGCAATTGGACCGTTTCATTTTGTTTACGCTCTTTGCTAGTTTTATCGCTCTCCATTGGTGGCTATTACAGATTTGAACATCACAGAACAGCCGCAGTGCTCGTCTTTGCATTTGAAGATATAGGCTTTTTACACTTGGCATAAACAATAAAGTACTTTGCCGGCTTCGAAAATGTGCGTAGACTAATTAGAAAAACATGGAGTGCACAAGCAATCTGTCACAAGAGCTAAAGACGACAGTAATAATAACTTTGGCATTTGCTTTTATTTGCTTATGTTTGCCTGTGAAACGTCGGGGTAATAGCGAGCGCCTTTCGAGCACTCTAAATGCCAGTGCGTGCGTTAGCGGTTAGCGAGGAGATGAGGGTTCGAGGTTATGCCGAGTTTTTGAAAAGCAAATGGCAAAATAATAATCGATTTTACAGCGATCGATCGGCGAATCCATCGACGATGCAAGATTTATGATGGTCATTTAGAGCAGCGGCGCAGAAAGGAATATCTTACCTACCGCGCTGTCAAATGGAACGGCCTGATGCATTATACAAAGAGCGTCGTTTGAATAAATATGTGATTTAGGTATGTGTTGCTTACGAGGTAAATCTTTATTAGGTTTTGAGAGCGTATTGATCGCTTTGAGTCCGTGCTGGATTCATAGAGTTTTAATACAGATGTTTATATGCTACAGACATTATTAGATAGAAGTAAAATGAACGCTATATTTACCCAAGTGGTGTTGTGGTCTCCGCTCAGAGGCACTGTGTCTTGCCCCAGGACACAACAAAAGTAGTCATCTGTGGGAGCTGGAATCGCACCGCCAACCTGTGGGTCAGTGGGTCTAACCGCTCGCCCAATGATGTTTATGTCGAGAGCGGGATTCGAACCGCCGACCGTCTGAACACTACCAACCGAGCTACTTTCGTCCTACTTAACTGAGTGTTTAGGAGATAAGGTTAGGGTATGTAAAATTTTAATTAAGCAGTTACTAACTCTGAATCATTCTCAATAAAGTCTTTGCTCGTGTTTTATTAAGGTTTTTAAAAGTACTACCAGCCTCTCAACAAAAATACCAAAGCAAGTTCTCAAGCTGAGCGGACTTGCTTGGTTCTCTGATGGCTGCATGTGGGCCCACCAGGTTCTCCAGTTAACCCCATCAACCTAAAACATAATCCAAGATCTGGAGATGGGTCCCAGGATACAGCGCTGTGGCTGCTCCAAGCTCCCGACAGTTTGTCCTGAGGCACTGGCTGAAACACGGGTCAAATGCCGAGGAAAAACTGATGTACCAATATAAATTTGGATTGACTTGACACATTTTTATATAGCACCTTCCCACCTTCAAGACACTCAAAGAAACGCTTTACATCAAGGAACCACTCACCCATTCACACGCGTATTCATACACCAGTGTACACAGACACTGGGGTCAAGGGCTAAGTGTCTTGCCAAGGACACAACAACAGCATACATCTGTGGGAGCTGGAATCGTACCGCCGACCTGTGGGTCACTGGGTCTGCCCGCTCTACCAATGACGTTCGAATCAAACCTCCAACCTCCTTCGGATCAGTGGGAAAAGACTGTACCAACTCAGCTACTGTCGCCCTGTTGAAGCAGTAGTAGTTTTAGCAGTAGTAGTATTAGCAGCATTAGTATAAGCATAGCATTAGCAGCAGCAGTATTAGCAGCATTAGTATTAGCATAGTATTAGCAGCAGTAGTATTAGCAGCAGTAGTATTAGCAGCAGTGGTATTAGCAGCAGTAGTATTTGCAGCAATAGTATTAGCATAGTTTTAGCAGCAGTAGTATTAGCATAGTATTAGCAGCATTAGCATTAGCAGCAGTAGCTGCAGTATTAGCAGCAGTAGTATTAGCAGCAGTAGTATTAGCATAGTATTAGCAGCAGTAGTAGCAGTAGCAGCAGCAGTAGTATTAGCAGCAGTAGTATTAGCAGCAGTAGTATTAGCAGCAGTAGTTTTAGCATAGTATTAGCAGCAGTAGTATTAGCATAGTATTAGCAGCAGTAGTATTAGCATAGTATTAGCAGCAGTAGTATTAGCAGTAGCAGTTGCAACATCAACAGTTGTAGTACTAGAGCAATTTGTCACCTTAAAGTTTTTATTTATACAACTACCGTATTCTCTGGAGTATAAGTCGCACCAGCCAAAAAATGCATAATAATGAAGAAAAAAAACATATTTCACATATAAGTCGCACCCAAGGCCAAACTATGAAAAAAGTGCGACTTATACTCCAGAAAATACAGTATTTAACAGTGTACTTTGGCAGGATTTGTTAGTTGTTATTTTCCCAACTTCTTTCACATTTAGACTGAACAACTGAGGAAAGGGGATCAATTGAACTATTCTGTGACAATTTATTCCACAATATCTCAAAATCTCGTAGCCCTAATGCTATGTATAACTAATCCTAATTACAAACGCCCCAACAAAAAAACACGCACATAGCAGTCAGTCAATGCGGCAATACTGGAAACCGCCACCAGCTCCGGTACATTTCTATTGACCGATCTTGTTTTATTATGAAACAACCACATTTTTCCCAAGCTTTTGTGCCTCCCCTCTGCAAACGCCTAATCCTAATTAGCCTCAATTCAATTCAACTCCCCAAACTTTTTTGCTGTGTATTCACGATTCCACACTGTTTCGCGATCGACGCCAATCCCCAAAGTCATCGGATGCGCTCGTACTTCAGGTAGATAGAAACCTAAGTGTCTTGTTTATTAATGTGGGGTGATTGGACCCATTAGCTCGCCTGTGTAAACTAATCTGCGTATAATGTGTGTTGTCATTTCTGCCTAACTGCTGGTAATGGATTCCTCCCACCGTCTTTGCGAATGCTGTTATTTTTGAATAGGCTGGTACAAATTATGTCACGTCAGGACTGGGAGAGTAAGGATTTTCGCCTTTGTCGGTCCACTGAACAGTAAGCGTGTTTTTCATTCACATTGATTGCTGATTTGGCGGTATGCGTGTAGCCGGCTCCTCTGATATACTACGCACTTATGTGGAGATAGTGGAAAGAGCAGTTTTTGATGTAGTAGTAGTAGTCCTTTTTTTTTTTTCCTGGCTCCTTTGTGTCTGCTGGAGTGCCGAGCAGAGAGACGAGTGTGTAGGATAGGGGATGGAAGTAAAGTAGGGCAATGGTATCTTAAGGTTTATCTAAGGTAATGAATGTCTGAGTTTTTTAATGTAGCGTTAATATAGATTTTTACCATGTGTTTGACTGTGTTATTCTGCTGTGTTCAGACTCAGGCATAAACAATAAAATTGGGACTGAAAGTGGAACTAAAGACGGACCAAACAAGGACTAAATCAGGACTAAAGTAGGATTAAACCAGGACAAAACCAGTACCAAACCATGAGTAAACCAAGACCAAACCAGGACCAAACCAGGACTAAACCAGGACGAAAGAAGGACTAAATTGGGACTAAAGTAGGATTAAACCAGGACAAAACTAGTACCAAACCAGGACTAAACCAGGACCAAACCAGGAGCAAACCAGGACAATAGAAGGATTAAATCAGGACCAAACCAGGACTATAGAAGGACCAAACCGGGATCAAACCAGGAGCAAACCAGGACCAGAGAAGGACTAAAGCAGGACTAAAGGACTAAATCAGGACCAAAATGGGACCAAACCAGGGTAAAGACGGACTACAGCAGGACTAAACCAGGTCCAAACCAGGACAAGAGAAGGACTAAATAAGGACTAAAGGACTAAATTAGGACTAAACCAGGATTAAACCAGGACCAAAACAAGATTAAGCCAGGACCAAACCAGGACTAAAGAAGGACTAAATCAGGACTAAAACAGGATTAAACCAGGACCAAACCAGGACTAAGCCAGAACTAAGCCAAGACTAAACCAAAACTGAACCAGGACTAAACTAGGACCCAGTCAGGACTAAACTGGGATTAAACCAGGACCAAACCAGAAGTAAACCAGGACTAAACTAGGATCCAGCTAGGACTAAACCAGGATTAAACTAGGACCAAACCAAGACCAGTCAATTGTTTACTTGAGTAATTTCTCATGTTTTTAATCCTGATGCCCATCCAGACACAATCTAAGCCATTATTAGGATATTATCCTAATAATGGCTAAAGCCAAAGCATCACTATGTAAGTTTGTAGGTAGATTGAAGAAACTTTGTGTGTTTTTGATTAATTTTCAACATGGCTAAAATTTCAACCTAGAAACATTTGACTTTTCCCTTGCTGCTTTTACGATCAAATGGCGTAAGCTGTAAACATGCTCGGCTCTGACTTTATGCTTAATTGGGCCTCTACTTTTCCCTGTTTTGATGTTTTGATCTGTTCAGACACTTGTACTATCAATATTTATGCTTGAATGCTGTCGCGCTGTCATATTTCTGGCTGTAAACAGAATATCTAATAGTACCCAGCGCTCCCCCTGCCCCTTTGGCACACTTACACAATCCATGGTTCTTATTGTCACTTTCTTTACTTTTCATTTGACCCATCCTTCAATGTCAGTGATGCAACCACCCCCAGATCTCCAGTCAAAGCACTGCCCAGGAGGAACTTCGCATATTGTCAAGGAATGAAGAAGAAACCTGGAGAAAATGGAGGATTTTTTTTGGCAAAGTCTGATTTTGTCGGACCTCAGAAGCCTGGTTAGTACTCGCATGGGAGACCACATGGACCAGGTGCTACAGTGGGGCGCCTGTGGCAAAACTGTTGTTGTATCCTTAGGCAAGACACTTAACCCACATTGCCTAGTGTAAATGTGGTGTATGAGTGAGTGACTGGCAGCCTCGTTTCCGTCCGTCTACCTCAGGGCAGCTGTGGCTACAATAGTACCTTACCGAATATGCATTTAATGAGTAATGCGCAAAACTGTAAAGGACCAAACCAGGACCAAACCAGAGCTGAATCAGAACTAAACCAGCACTAAACAAGGACCAAACCAGGAGTAAAGTGGGACTAAACCAGGACTAAACAAGGACCAAACCAGGAGTAAAGTGGGACAAAACCAGGACTAAACCAGGACCAAACCAGGAACAAATCAGAACTAAGTCAGGACTAAACCAGGACTAAACCAGGACCAAACCAGGAGTAAAGTGGGACTAAACCAGGACTAAACCAGGACTAAACCAGGACTAAACCAGGACTAAACTAGGAACAAATCAGAACTAAGTCAGGACTAAACCAGGACTAAACCAGGACCAAACCAGGAGTAAAGTGGGACTAAACCAGGACTAAACCAGGACTAAACCAGGACCAAA
The DNA here is from genome assembly GCA_019594935.1 of Periophthalmus modestus. Lineage (NCBI taxonomy): Eukaryota > Metazoa > Chordata > Actinopteri > Gobiiformes > Gobiidae > Periophthalmus > Periophthalmus modestus. The sequence continues at coordinate 13,829,200 of JAIEZT010000021.1, forward strand.
CCAGGAACAAATCAGAACTAAGTCAGGACTAAACCAGGACTAAACCAGGACCAAACCAGGAGTAAAGTGGGACTAAACCAGGACTAAACTAGGAACAAATCAGAACTAAGTCAGGACTAAACCAGGACTAAACCAGGACTAAACCAGGACCAAACCAGGAACAAATCAGAACTAAGTCAGGACTAAACCAGGACTAAACCAGGACTAAACCAAGACCAAACCAGGAACAAATCAGAACTAAGTCAGGACTAAACCAGGACTAAACCAGGACTAAAACCAGGACCAAACCAGGAGTAAAGTGGGACTAAACCAGGACTAAACTAGGAACAAATCAGAACTATGTCAGGACTAAACCAGGACTAAACCAAGACTAAACCAGGACTAAACCAGGACCAAACCAGGAACAAATCAGAACTAAGTCAGGACTAAACTATCCGTCTACCTCAGGGCAACTGTGTATATCAGGACCAAATCAGGACCAAACCAGGATTAAACCAGGACCAAATCAGAACTAAGCCATGCGTTTACCTCAGGACAGTTGTGTATACAATAGTACCTTACCAACACTGAGGATGGAGTGAATGAACATATGGAAAGATAAGACAAATACATACTGTATACTTCTTCTTCTTCTTATCATTATTATTATTATGAAAAACAGAAGGAGAACATGCACGATTACAGTGAGGATAGAGCTAGCTCATATTATTAATTGGGCCCAAACTTGAGCCGTGTTTTGATGCGTTGTCAGTGTGTTCAAAGATGTACTATCAATATTTATGGTGTCACTTTTATCATCTGCTGTAAAGGGAATATTTGATTGCAGTCACTCATCAAACTGCAGTTTTTCCTTCACTCCAAATGTGCACTAAAACTGCACAGGTGCCCATAAATCTCTGTGAATATGATCCATGTATTAATATGTGCTGTTAATAATACATGGAATGGTACAGTGGATCTCTGACATGCTGAGAAATACCGAAGCAGAGTTTTGTCACAGGAAAAATCGAAAAGTGATTGGTTATTGTTGTATACCAACCTTAAAAATTGCTGTTGTTTATCATTAAAAAGTGACATAAGTACAGCCACTAATATTACTTCGCTGTACCTGACTTTTACCATGTTAAAAATGTGAAAAACAGACGTAGTTAATTTAAAATGTGCCAGTGGTCTATAGTTTCTCCTCACTAACTGACTCATTTTGACCTGAGCTTCTTATGAAACATATCTGCACTGGGCTAAGACACATTTTGCCCAATTCATGGGGAAAAAATGGGGTACAGGTTTTTTTTTTCTTATTTCTGTTCCATGATATGTTTATTTCTTTGCCTGGAGTTTGAAAGATAGCCAGCCCTTGAGCAAGACACTTCCCCCACCTCGCCTAGAATGAACATGATGTTTGAGCGTTGGACAGCTGTGGTTACAATACAATGGGGCGACAGTGACTCAGTTGGTAGAGCGTTTAGCCACTGACCCCCCAGGTTGCCGGTGCGATTCTAGCTTCCATAGATGAATGCTGTCGTTGTGTCCTTGGGTAAGACACTTAACTCTGGTACACTGGTGTATGAATGAGTGGTTCCTTGATGTAAAATGCTTTGAGTGCCTTCGAAAAGTACTATATAAAAATGTGACCATTGCCAATAGTATGTCTGTGTAAACCCTCAGTTGTCCAGGTCTGATCCATAGCAAAAGACAAAGTTTAAATCTGTCAACTGGACAAATCGTTGTATAGTTGAAGATGTTTCGCTGCTCATTCAAGCTGCTTCTTCAACAATCTGACCAGAACTGAAGAAGTTCCTTGGATGAACAGCGAAACGTCTTCACTCCTACAATGATTTGTGCAGCTGACAGATTTAAACCTCAGTTTTTGCTATTGCCAATAGTAATTTACCATGAATGTGCATTTGAACCATCCTTCACTGCCACTGGGGTAAGATCTTGAGATAGACTTGGTCAGGACTACCTTAGAGTTAGAGGATAGACTTGGTCAGGACTACCTTCGAGTTGGGGATAGACTTGGTCTGGGCTACCTTAGAGTTGGGGATAGACTTGGTCAGGACTACCTTAGAGTTGGGGATAGACTTGGTCAGGACTATCTTAGACTTGGGGATAGACTTGGTCAGGACTACCATAGCTGGAGGATTTTACCTGCTGTTCATGCTTTGGGTTGATGGAGAAACCAGAGTCCCTGAACTCACCTAGATACTGAGAGAAACATGCAAACATCACACAGAAAGGCCCAGGAGTCGAACCCAAAACCTTACAGTTGTAAGGTGTGAGCGCCACACTGTCAGTCAACATACCATCACTGAATTATGAATACAGTAGAGCATTGAGAGGCTTGTCAAGCTTGTAAAAAGTGTATTTCTTTCCTTCTTTCGTTTTTTTTTTTTGCCAAATACAGAGCAGCGAGATCAGGTGACACAGTCCAAAGAATAGCCCACCCTCCATACAGCACTTTACAAAAACACAAAATACCCAACATTCAATGGGAGGCCTTAACCTGTCTGATCCACCGCAGACAACCTTCTCCGTTTACGCATGACACGACATCGAAAAACACATCATCGCCACGGCAACACTGGGAACGGAGATTATTGACTTGTAATAGCAGATCTAATAGTATCGCTTTCACAAAAGGATGAAAAAAATCTAAATAAAACAGAAACAGAGATGAAGCCTCAGCCGTACCATAACCATAACTGCGCTGGCTGTCATCCCGTTTGCCATCTTCAGGGATCAATTTCTTCAAAGCATAATGTTCCCCTTTTATTTTACCTCTTAGATGCAGAGAGCTTGAGAGCTTGGAGGTGCACAAGGAGGAGACTTTGAAATGCTAAAGAGATTGGAGATTGGTGTGCAGAATTCTCCCCGCTGTGCCAATCCTGACCCCAGTGAAGAAAAACAGGGAGACAGAGCACATTTTTGATCAAGTTTACTAGGGCACACTACAGTTTGGTGGATTTAACTGTAGTGAGTATACAGCAAAACAAATCAGGTAAGAGGAAGCTTGTCAGAAACTATTTGCAATGCAGATGGAGTTCAAAGTGCGATGGGAAATAGCTGCTTTAAAATGCAGTGGAAGTTTTTAAAGGTAATGACTTGGGGAACAGGTGATGCTGTGTTTTGTAAAGTAGGCCTATGAGTGTGTGGGGATTTGTACCTGTTTAAAGATTTTACCAAATATAACATTTGAAGTTTGTGCTAGAATAAAGTTGAAAAGTTGAAGTAGCACATTCAGGTTGCCAAATGTTTTCAAAAATGTGCACCCATTTCCAAGAAGTTGTAGCAGTATTTATTGTAGGTAGAAATGATCTTACATATAACTTTTCACTCTGCATTGAAGCATTACCTGAAAGTTGTGACAGTCACACAGTGGATAGTGTTAGAGCCACTGATCAGGGGGTTGGTGGTTCAAATCCTGCTCCCACAGATAAATATTGTGTCCTGGGCAAGACACTTAGCCCACCTCGTTCCCTGTGTCCGTTTACACTGGTGTGTGATTGGATGAGTGGTTCCTTGATGTAAAGCGCTTTGAAGGTGGAAAAGCGCTATATGAATTTGACCATTTGCCAATGGTTACATGTTTTGTTGTCCATGCTAAATTAGTGTACAGGTAAGCTGCAATATAGATGCAATTTTAAGAGCATTATCTACTGTTCCTAGTCATTTTTGGTAATTTTTTCTTTGTAAAGAAGTGGACTAAGTGAATGTAATGTTACCCCTAGTGTTTGGCTCCAGTCAAATTAACATCATCGAGCAGTTATTGGGGCAAATTTGAAGCCAAGCTCCAAATTTGGAATTTCGCCTGCACCTCTGGTTTAGCAGGGAGCGGGCGCTTAGCAGCGCTGTCAATCAGGCCGATTAGCCGGAGTGACCTGGGGCAAAGAAGGCACCTAATTGGTCTGTTATTAATGTTCATATATTGAGTTACGGACAAAATGGCAAAATAAAAATACCAGGATCATGTAGAGCAGGTTAATACAAACATTTTAAGACCAAAATGACGTGTCTGACAGTTGACATTTCTTAAATAGACTGTGAATTGAAGCCAGAAGCGCGCCCATGCTCATTTCTTATTTAGAACGTGGCGGCTGGCAGGTTAGCTATGTCCATTTATATGTACAGTCTATGGTGGCAAATTTACAGCTTTCTGGTCAAAAACACCTAAATCTAAGTTTGTGCTGCCTCTGCAGTTTCAAATAGTCCTCCAGGTACAGCCCAGTTTAGCAGCTCTATTTGAAATGTGGTTGTGGGCAGAGTTTAGGTGTTTAGTCCCACTTTAATGTCTGAAAAAACTCAACTTATTAAAAGAAACAAGTCCACTCACTTCCAAGTTAGAAAACTGTGGAGCCCAGTGGGAGCTGACGTCGCTGTAAACGCCATCACAGTAAAGAGCTGTGAAGTTGTCGGTCCCTCCTATGGATAGCTGTGGATCACACTAGCAAGTAGCAGATTTTTTTTTTCCCATTTGTACCAAAATGACTATGTGACGCTGCCAAGCCCTTCTTGTATCACCAATTAAGAAAATAAAATTGAACACCAAAGTAAGTACAGAGCAGTGGGGGTGTGCCGGGGGCTATGAAAATGGGGATTGATCGGCAATATGGTGTCTTGAAAATAAGCGATTAAAGATCACTCCAAATACAACTTCGAGCTCTGAAAAGTTGATTTTGTTGAATAGCTTTAAAATGTCCACTACATATCTCTCAAGGGCAAGGTCCACCACCAGCTTGTGTCCTCAAAGATGTTATTGCTTTGCCTAGAATGTTACATTACATATGGAATTAAAGTTATCAGTCTCCATGGAGATAGGTGACACCACTAGACCAAGTTACAGGTCACATCTGTGGAGAGGCAATGCCAATCAGAGGCAATAAAACTTGAATTTGAACATGAAATCAGATTAAACTTTTCCTGTTTTAGGTCAATTAGGATTACGACAATTATTTCTATTTGCTAAATGCCAGAATAACGAGGGAAGGATTTATTTTAGATAATTTTTCATTGCTTTCTTCAAAGTCAGAAGTTTACATACATTTCATTAGTATTTGGTACCTTTGCCTTTAAACTGTATGACTTGGGTCAAATGTTCTGCATATCCTTTCACGAGCTTCTCACAATAGTTGGCAGGAACTTTGGCCCATTGCTCCGGACAGATCTGGTGTAACTGAGCCAAGTTTGTAGGCCACCTTGCTCGCACATGCCTTTTCAGGTCTGTCCACACATTTTCAAAAGGATTGAAATCAGGGGTTTGTGAAGGCCACTCCAAAACATTTACTTTATTAGACTTAAGCCACTTGACCAGTAACCCGTTTGGCAGTATGCTTCAGGTCATTGTCCATTTGGAAGACCCATTTGTGCCCAACCTTTAGCGTCCTGGCTGATGTCTTGAGATGTTGCTTCAGTATTTCCACGTAATGTTCCTTCTTCATGGTCCCATCTATTTTGTGAAGTGCACCAGATCCTCCTGCAGCAAAACAACCCCACAACATGATGCTTCCACTCCCATATTTCAGAGTTGGGATGGTGTTCTCAGACTTGCCAGCTTCCCCCTTTTTCCTCCAAACATAACAACGCTTCCAAGGATGAACCAAACTTGTGCAAATCCACAATTCTCTTCCTGATGTCTTGACTATTTTCCTTTGACTTTCCTATGACGTTACACAAGGAAACAGTGTGTTTCAGGTGTGCCTTCAAGGGCTCCCAGGTATGTCTTTAATTGGCTCAAATGTTGTCAATAAACTTATCAGAAGCTTCCAAAGACATGACATCATCATCTGGGTTTTCCCAAATAGTTGAACTGCATAGTAATCATACTGTATGTAAACTTCTGACTTTGAAAAATGTAATGAAAAAATGTCTAAAAAAATTCTTCTGGCATTATTCTGGCATTTAGCAAATAGAAATTATTTTAGTAATCCTACTTGACCTAAAACAGGAAAAGTTTATTCTAGTTTCATGTCAGACAGTGAGAAAAAAATGCATATGTGTCTTTTGGTATGGAGTATATAAATGCCTGGTTTCAACTGTATGTTTAAGAGTTCATACTATTGTCCAAACCAAGCAGAGCAATAATATCCCCATGGAGACGACCAGAAAAGTTACATAGTGCACCTATATTACTTTTGTGTTAGATAGATTGGACAATTTGGAGTTGGCGTTTGATTTACCATGGGCGATCTTATTGACAAGTTAATAAAAAGTGGGACTATACTAATAAAAATGACACATGACCTATTATGTTCACAGAAGCTATCAATTTACTGTTTTAGCTACAAGAGATGAGACACCCAGGAGGAACTAAACCATATTCCATCGTGTTATTAGGTTATTTTTGGTACAAACACAAACATACATTAATATCTCATACATTATACAGCAGTAGTCCTTTATCTTTACCCAAATTCACGGTATTCCTGAAAACCTGCCCCACTTTGGTTAGACACAAACATTTTGAATAGCGACACTGTTCCTTACGCTCAGAAGGAACGTCGTATTAATTATTGGTGGGTACAAAGCTATTTCCGTGTTTACAGCCCGCTGCCTTAATCATGGCTGATCATGTATGAAGTAGTGGCAGGTGCGGTCTTTATTATGCACAAAGTCGCTTCTATAAATACATCCTTGTTCTATTGTTTCTGCCAGTCGCTTGGGAGCCCCACATCACAAGCATCAGCACTGCAAATATGTGCGAGGAGAGAGGGAGGGAGGAAGGGGGGAAAAGAGAGAACGAAACTGTGTCAAAAATGAAAAAGAAAAGAAAAATAAAGGGACGTATTACAGTACTGCATATTTGATACTGTAATGAATTATACAGACGTGTTTATGTGTGATTAAAGAAACAGATGTTGCAAGTCTTAAAGAAGGGCTCTCGAGAATCCGGTGCTTGCGTGCGCTGATTTGCATATCGATTTGTGCCAGATGCCCTTCCTAATGCAGTCCCCTTTGCTTATACAGACTTGGGACCAGCAAAGGACACATAAGTTTGTGTCCTTTGTGGCTACTTGAGCTAATGGTGAAGTTTTGTCCACACTTAGTTGTAGGATATCCATCTATGATATTCAAGTGATGGGAATTTTGGACCAGTGCCAAAAAAATGTCTCTAAAATGTATCTAAAGTCCTAATAGCTGCCTCAAAACCTTTAAAATAACTTGATTGTTACGCAGAATGGGCCAAGAGACCAAGAACAAGATCAGGTCTACCAAAAATGAGAGAAGATGAGATTTCAACCTCACATTTTTTATTTGGATTTTTGGCTGTACCCATTTTCTTGGTCCATAGCTGAGCAAAATGTGTTCCACTTTTTACTGTCCCAGAATCAGGAAGTGCACTTTGAGCCTGCTAATGTTTGATTACCATTCATTTTAGCTTCTGAAAATTGTGAAAATTGCTTATAAACTCATCACGGTGATGATCGGATACTAGGATCGCATTAGAAAAGTGAGACTTTGGACAACTGCAAACTGTTTAAAATGAACTAGTTCTGTTTTTGGCCTGGGAACACCTTGGGGTCCCACCAGAGCAGCTGGAGGAAGCATCTGGGCTGAGGGAAGTCTAGGAGTCCCTGCTTAGACGACCTCGCCCTGGATAAGTTGGAAGAACATGACTGGATGGTTCTGTTTGTCATGTTTTTAAGATTCCACAGCTTTTTAACCATGTATTCTCAAAAAGGTGTAACCCAGCAGTGCTTAACCCTTTTTGTCTGTGCCAAATGTGAACACAAAACAACATTTTCCTTCATTCTAAAGATATTTTCTGGTTCAGTTACTTCAGATTTGGTTAGACCTACAGCACCATCTAATTGTCTTTATTCATCCACTCTTTTCTGGTCCAGCTCCACTCTTAGTCCTGGTCTAGTCCCGGTTTGGTCTTGTTTCCTATTACAATAGCCCAGCCTCAGGGGCCAGTATCACATAAAGGACTTAATGATCCGTCAATGAGGCCAAACACATGTGACCCCTGCCTTTGATTCCTCTGACAAAACCACTCGTCTCACGTTTTCCATTCAATCTTTAACCACAACACACACGATGCCTGATTAATCTTATATTTAGCATGTTACTCCAGACTCCAGATGTGCGCTGTGCTATCCCAGGTGTATACACGTCTCCTTTATAGTTTATATGACAGCTTTTCATGTTTTTCTAATTATACGATGATTACTAGGGATAGTGGGGTAGTACATGAGTAAATATTGGTCATAGTTATACACCAGATAAGTGGCAGTTTGACAAAAACGGTGTTCAAAAATACAGGAAGTAGCAATGAGTTCTACCTATGTCATTGACACAGAAAATCCCATCCAAAATGCAGGGACAGTTTTTTTCTGGCTGATTGAAAGGTGCTATATTACACAAATTTGACTCTTGAGAGATTTATGATGACATCCCCAAAGCTCAAAATGCTCTGTTCCACCTTGTGATGTCATGAAGTGCTAGTTCTCACTTTAATAGCTGGATTTTAACTTTAGTTCAGTGGAGATTGGCAATTCCAAGGCTTAAATTAACCACATGAGTCTACTGAAGGTGTATGGAGTTTAAAAACACAGTGGAGCACTTCCTGAATCACCACATGACATCACAAGGTGGAACAGAAAGGTGGAACATGTGTGAATGAAACAAAACAGTATCCCCAGTATGTTTTTGATGACGAAATGACATTATAACATGGGACTTTTAAGCCTTCTTTTAAAAAAATATTTATATGTATTAGTGCAATTATAACTATAATTTATTTCCCATTAACATTATGGTTGCTAGGTAACAGTTATGTAAATGTAATGCATTTTAAAGTCGCCCAAAAGTCTCAGTAGTGCACTTGTTCCATTGCATTGTCCTACTTCTAAAACACACCTGCAAACGTTTCCTTTCCCACCAAAACGGAACGAACAACCAGCTCACAACAATGATGTAATTACTTTAGCAGGATTCCCAGGATGCATTGAGAAGAAAAACATTAGCGGTAGGGGTAGGGGTGAGGGTGAGGGAGGGAGGAGCGGGTACAGACCATGCCAAAACAGGAAAAGCAGTCACTACAGCTTCGTTAAAGACAACTTGGGGGAACACGTATTACACCAGTGCATGATTTAATCGCACATTCTTCATTGGTTCAGCCCACTACGTGGAGTTTAGGACGTCCTGATACTATGGCGGTAGTCCAGTCTGGGAAACATGCCTTTTGATTGTTGTATTTGGCAGAATAAGAGGGGGACTTCCTGAAATTCCTTCCTTATTGCAGCAGTGCTTTCAAGGCTACAATCATTTTAAGGGGAAACTGTGGAAGTTGGAGGTGTTGGGTATTTAAGATATGGTTGAATTGGGAGTACATTCATAACAAACATGGTACATAGTATTTATCACAGTATTTTTTTAACAATATTGTTCATGTCAAAATCTTTTTTTTGGCTTAATTCTGCTTGATGGTTTGGTTTCAGTATTATCGTTTATCGTGTATATTTACTTCAACAATATATATCGCACTTCAAAATGTGTTATCATGACAGCCCTAGTCCTTAAATTTCAAACTTTAACTTAATTTTGAGTAAAATATGTCCACTTTTTGGTTCTCCTTAGTTGGTAGTTTCTTGGTTAGAGGTGCTGTAACAATATCGTGGACTTACGCCCAATTTCGCACCAACGTAGGCCTGACATCGTCCTGTTTTAGACCTGGTTTACATCTGGAAGTACTCGGAAAGCCAAATATTTTCTTATGGACTACGTACTTGGTGTGAAAAGTTTGAGAGCAAAGAGTTTTTGATAAATGTTGACCAAAATAAATGACTTAAAATCACATCGATTTTGTAATTCGTTTGGTGAAGTGTTGAGTTTGCATGCTGTCCGTGTCTGAGTGGGTAATTCTTTGGATAGTTGAGCTTTCCACAATATGTTAACAGTCCAGTCACTTTTTGCGCTGGCTCAAGATCTGGATAAAGATCCCGAGGCAAAGCACTGCGGTCAGCCAATCCTCCTGGTTGGGTCAAATGAGGACAACTTTTCCTACTTGCACAATACAGTAACGTGTGTACTCTAAATTTAATGTGATTTTGAATATCCACTTTATTCCTGTAGTTGCCTTGGACGTCACCATCGTCATTGGGGTTGTATTATTGTGCATGGCGCTCCCGATCTAGAGAATAAATACGTTCTATAGAGCCGTTTTAAAGCTTTCCAGAGAATCGATTCAGTGTCGACTTGCTGATCACATGAACAATGAACATTTCACACAAATCAACCTAATCTATGTCATGTATTAGCTGCAAAACTTTTCTCAAATTCTCCATTGAAATGAATGTGATTCCTACTTAACTTGAAGTGTCTGAAGTGAAGGTGTCTATGTACAAAGACAGGACGGTTAAGTAGCATGGCAAAAGGGGGGTGGGGCCTAATAAGATCAATAAAAGTAATTATTTGGACCTTTCCATGCATTGTTTGAGGTTGTACTTTTACCTCCAAATTATGCAAATGTATACACAAAAATAATTAAAACGCAGCGATCAGTGAGTATACCGCAAGCTGGCATTTCAAAGATTTTTAACCTTAAATTTGTCTAAAATGCATTCAATCCATATTCATATTTTCTGAACTTTTTGAACTTCTATCTTCTTGCAAATGGATTCAACTTTGAATTTTTCCGCTTGTAATCACTAAACCGAACTGGAGCTCAGCCTAAATATATCTCCCTTTGATATTAACCTCCACTTATGTTAATTTGTCTATTTCCTGGAGATGTTTAGCGTCTTGGCGAATCGTTACTACATTTAAATGAATACGTGCGTGCGTGTTGGCCGTCCTTGTGGCCAGTATGTACTTGAGACTGGATAGCTCTCTTGAGAGGATGCAGATGAGGGAACAAATAAGGCTTTTAAACTGTGAGTGGTTTTAACGTTTTTCACAAAATGACCTTCGCTGACATTGTTTTCAGCTAAGCCCAAGTCCCTAAGGAGTTGATTGCAAAAAAAAAAATAGAATGACTTTATGTAACAAGGGTCCATAGCATGACAAATACAGAGAGGAGCGTGGATGGTAGGAATAATTATACAAGGCTGATGATGGTAGAGTTATGTTAAGGACTCTCGGCTTTTTAGAACAGAGTTTAGCAAATTTTTAACCAAGTATGTTGAGAAATAGTTGAAATGTTTTGATAGATACCAACTTTTATAGACTGAAGTTAAGGAAGGATTATGCAAAATAGATTTTTTTTTTTTAGCTCTATACCATTTTATAATGTTGTTCCCTCATCAAAAACACGCCTGAGGAGGATTTTTCAATGCCACCCATGCATGTTTCAGTAATTTAGCGATCTCTGTCCAGTACTCAGCTCACGAGCCCACGTCATCCATGCTGACTCATTATAGTTCTCCATAAATATACAAAAATATGATACAAAACTGTATATAACAACTTGCAGTAGTTTCAATAGCGGGACACCAGCTGATTGGGTTGATAGCGCTCTGAAGGGGGAGTGACTTAGCACAAGATCAAAAGGAGAAGGGACTTATAAAACACGTTAAGGGATTATTTTCTGCGAATACAGTGGTCCCTCGTTTATCGCCGGAATTGAGTTATAAAAATAACCCGCTATAGGCGTCAAAGAAAGAAGAAGAAGTCAACTTTATTTTTAATTAAAACTGCAAGCAGTGATAAAGGCCCTCGCCACCCCTTGCGACCGCGGGGTACACGCCACCGCGGAGTTCGCGCCTCTCGTTCCCGCTTACATCGCCCCTCCCACCAAAAACAGCGACTGAGTAATACTACTCCATTCATTCCAATGAGAGCATTTATGACATTTTCACGTCTACACGGTTGGAAATAGAGGTATGTCTTCTTTGGCTTTTTTGTTCATTATGATGAGTAGAATATGTGTACCAAATTTTGATGATCTATGACAAAGTAATTTTTTTTTTCATCCCAGTTAAACCAAAACCCATGTATTTCAATGAGAAATGTCGGTCGTCGCCATGGCAACACACTTGCAAATAGAGGTATGTTCTCATTGGCTTTTTTGTTCAGTATGGGGATAGGGATGTCCATGCCAAATTTCAAATGTTTTTGAAAAAGTAAAATTTTTGGGGTCCCATTCAAAATTTCCAGGGGGCGCTGTGGAGCAATGGATTATCTCATCTATGTAAACTGTATATCATTACATTCAGAGGAACATTGTGACCAAAATGTATATTAATGCCGGTTAACAGGACACTGCATGTTTGAGTTAGATGCAATTTACTACTTAAAAAAACGCCATTTTTGTTTGCATGTTGGCCACACCCAGATTTTTATACTTAGAAAAATCCAAGAGAGTTGGCTACAATCCCACATGGGTCTAGTTCATTTCGACCAATTTGCAAGTTTCTTGAATGAAAATCCATGGCATAAAAATGCAAATGTGACAGTTAAAAATTTCAAAAAAATTGGCTTCTGCGCACAATGGCCGACTTCCTGTAGGGTTTAGGGTGGGGTCATAATATAATTTTTTACTTGTCTTGACATGTTCTATGTTTCTCCCAAATTTCATTTATCTACGATGAAAAAGGTCTCTCATTGCCGTAATGTATTTTGATTTTTGAGGTGGCGCCACAGAGTCATTTTGCAACATTAATTTTTTTAAATTTCAAAATAATACATATTTCACTAACCTTGAATTTTAGGTCATAGTTGAATTAGTGCAGAGCATCTATTTAGTCGACAGCAAAGTCCAGTACTCTGAACCCCATTCATTTCAATGGCACATTTATGACGTTACCATGGTAACATAGTTACAAATAGAGGTATGTTCTCATTGGCTTTTTTGTTCAGTATGTCAAGCCACATGTCCATGTCAAATTTCAAATGTTTTTTGACAAAGTAATTTTTTTGGTCCTATCAAAAGTTCAAGGGGGCGCTGTGGAGCAATGTAATGTCTGACTTATGTAAATTGTATGTCGTCGCGTTTAGTGCATCATTTTGAAAAAAACGTATATTAATGCCGGGAAATAGGACGCTGCATGTGTCAGTTATTTGCAATTTAAAACTTCAAAAAATTGCTTTTTTCTTTGCAGGCTGGCCACACCCACATTTTATGACTTAGAAAAATCCAAATGAGTTACCTTTAATCCCACATGGGTCTAGTTCAGTTTGACCAATTTACAAGTTTCTAGAATGAAAATCCATTGCGTAAAAAATTCAAAAGGGAGAGTTAAAATTTTAAAAATATGGGGTTCCGCCCACAATGGCCGACTTCCTGTAGGGTTTAGGGTGGGGTCATAATATAATTTTTACTTGTCTTGACATTTCTATGGTACCACCAAATTTCATGTGTCTACGATGAAAAAGGTCTGTCATTGCCGTAATGTTTTTTTTTTTTTTTGAGGTGGCGCTATTGAGTCATTTTGAAGTGTTAATTTTTTTCAATACCAAAATAATTAATTTTTCACCAGTCTTGAATTTTGGTCAATAAAATTGAGTTTTCGTTAACGTTCAGAGGGTCAAAAATGGCTTCAATCCTGCGAGCAAAATAAGAATAAGAATAATAATGGAAACGCGTTTTCGACCCATTATTTTTCTCCAAAACCATAAAAGCTACAGTCATGTGACTTTCTCACATTGTGCCCCATCACAAATAAGGCCCCTGTGAATTTTTTCACAAGTCCACGACAAATCGATTGTCTTTTATGAATTTTTGAAAATGAAATTTGAAGGGGGCGCTAGAGAGCCACTTTGTGAAATAAAGCCATGATTAGCATATCATTGTGTTCAGCTCACAAATGTGCATAAACGCTGTATTAGCGTTTTCCCAACAAAAAATGTGTGAAAGAGAAATATTTTATAGAAATAATCCAAAAATTGTGATTTTGTATAAAATTCCCCATGACCACACCCAAAGTCATATTCAAAATATAATTGATGATCTTTAATCTCACATGGGTTTAGTGGGTTTTGGCCAAATTTGAAGTGTTTGTGATGAAAACTGTGCGAGGAGATGTCCTGAATGTGAGGGTGTGCGCTTTCGTCATTTCCGGGTTTGATCCAATATGGCCGACTTCCTGTACATTTTAGGGTGGGGCCATAATATCATTTTTGTCATGTCCCGACATGTTCTATTTTTTGATGCGAGTCTCAGATTTTTCAGTCGACTTTTTTCCGAGTCGGGCTCCCATAGGCCCAATGAAAATCAAAGTTTGAGGTGGCGCTACCGAGTCGTCTTTCGTTATTTTTTTTCGCGGTCTTCGGTGACAATTAGAGCTTGGCGAGTTCTAATTTTTGACACCACTCACTGGCATGTCGGGGCGTGTTTACCACTTGATTTTTGCCATTTTCCCCGTTTCGGACACGGTTTTAATGAGTCCCTCGCCGGGACGTTGTCTCCGGCTCGGGCCTAATTATTCTATATGTGTTAACACTTTATACACTTTTCTCACACAGGCATTAACATTTTCTCACATTTCTCTCTTGTTTAAACACTCTCAAAGTTCAAACCTTCATATATTATCTCCCTCTTCCTCGATGATCTTTAAATGTGTTGTTCTCGTGTCTCTGCTCCAGCTGTATCCACAGAGGCGCCTCTCCGTGCACAGAAACACTTTAAAGTCCAAAAAGTTTCTGAAATTTGTCGGTGCAGAACATTTCATCGACATTGTGGGTTTTGTCGGGGGGAAAACTTGCAAACATACAGCACTTAAGAGTCACACTGCGATCCAACATTTATGTGAATTTGTCTGACACATTCTGTACTGTACAGGAGACACGGAGGAGACTGATGGACAATGGTCTACAGTCCCTCAGCCAATCAGGACGCAGAACACAATGGTCTACAGTCCTTCAGCCAATCAGGACGCAGAACACAAAGCATGATCATACAATGTAAAAAAGCATGTACAGTGAAAACAGCGAGGTCGCGAAAGGTGAACCACGATATAGCAAGGGACAACTGCAATGCATTTTCCAAACAATTTAAGGTAACATGATGATCTAAATATGTTTTGTGTTAGCAGTTAATACCCCATAAAAGTAAAATACCCCCTCTTCAAACAACCGCCTTCGATTACACGCATCTAACAATAGAACAGTCACTTCCAAAACAAGCTTACATTCTTTTGGTTTTGCCCCGCCCACACTTGGAGAGGACCACTCTGTAGGCAGCTTAACTCGAGTAGATCTGAAGAGGCCCTAGAAAGTCAAGACGGAGAGACACGGCTAAGAACAACATGCGAGCTATTTATGATGGAGGCTATGCAGAACACAGCTCATCAAACGAACTGTGTTGAAATTAACACTTTGTAAGCACACATAATTAATTTCTCAAAGCCGGTGACGCACTTGAAACATTCACACCTCCGGATCGCTTCCCTCGACGTCGGCTCCTCATTCTCACATTAGAACACACAGGGGAGCCATGCCAAGTCTAACGTATAGATACCATTTATACACAAGCAAAAGCAATCACGTTTGATGGTATTGGTGAACAAGCAGCATTTATGTGCCGTTATAACACTGTAGAATCTCTATAGTTTAAAACTGAGTCAGACAGGTTCGATTTTTACGGTAGAATTTGCTGTTTAACTGTCAGTTTCTAGATGTGTTGACCTGGTTTATGGTGAACATGTCTGTAAATATGTCTGCGTAATCCCTCAGTCGTCCAGGTGTGACCCGTAGCAAAAGATGAAGTTTAAATCTGTCAACTGGACAAATCGTTGTAGGAGTGAAGATGTTTCGCTGCTCATCCAAGCCGCTTCTTCAGTTCTGGTGAGATTACTCGTGGACACTGCCTTTTATCGTTCTAAAGGGAGGAGCTAACTACACTGAAACTGTAAACAGATATCGTCTCCAGTTTCAGCTGAAACTACCCTATTCACCCTTTAACGACCCTACTGTTGTTCTCTGGGTCTGGGGATGGAGTTATAAATGGGGGATAGATGATGTTTAAGGCCCCCATTCCTGTTTAAAGAAGGATTCACTTTCCTAACAAAAATTTTCTGACCAGAATCGAAGAAGCGGCTTGGATGAGCAGCGAAACGTCTCCACTCCTATAACGATTTGTCCAATTGATGGATTTAAACTTCGTCTTTTCCTATCTCTGTAATTACTGAGTTTTTCCACATGAAACAAAAACTGGCAAAAAGTCCAACGTCTTCTCTGTGGGTATAAATAAACAAAAGTGATTTAAATTTTTTTTTTTTTTTTTCACAATAGCTTTAGAAAGAGGTGCCATTATTATTATACAGCCCCAAAGACGTGATTTTTGTCAGATTTTACTGTTTTAAAAACCTGAAAAACAGAACTAGTTCATATTTAAACAGTTTGCAATCGTCCAAAGTTCTTCCTCACTTACTTCATGCATTCTGACCATCCTAATTATTCACCATGATGAGTTTATAAGCGCTTTCGGCTCATGGGCTAAGCATTGGTCAGAATCTTACACCGAACTGTAAAGAGGGTGCCCGGGAGAGATCGCTAGATTACTCGAACATGCATGGATGACATTTAAAACCTCTTCAGGCATGTTTTTGACGAGGGAACATTATAAAACATGGTAAGTTTGTGGAGCCAATGTGTGTGGATTTGCGGATCATACCATTGGATATTACTTCCCAAAAACCCTGAATCTCCCATAGCGTTAAATAAGCCCCTGGCCTCCATCTGAAACTATGACATCATCAAATGCTGGGATGCGAATGCAACCAATTACCTTCGACGAGACGTTTATGCTTTGCGGATAAATGAAGAGGCGAGAGAATGTGTTCAAGTCATCTATTGTGGGTTGCAGATGTGTTGGAGAGTGCCAGACTAAAACAGCTGCAGTCGGAAAAATCCAATCGTTGGACTAGAATTCAAAAGTGAAATATATGGAGGAGCTGGTGGACAAAGTGATCACTCTACTCAACTGTTCAAAAATTCTCTTAAAAATAATTGAGGGAAATTGTAAAAACTGAGACCTTAGTTTTTGGACTGAAAATAAAACACACCAAAAAATCCGTTCATTAGAAAAAAAGTTCTTTTCTCAATTTCTTACAAGTGAAATGTATTAATGCCAAATGGCAAATATGTCACAGTGGTTCAGGAGGTAAAGTGTCTACTGATCTGAAGGTTGACGGTTCAAATCCAGCTCCCACAGATGAATGCTGTTGTTGTGTCCTTGGGCAAGACACTTAACTCGTAAATGGGTGAGTGGTTCCTTGATGTAAAGCGCTTCGAGAGCCTTGAAGGTGGAAAATCGCTGTATAAAAATGCGACCATTTAACATTCATTAATTTTACCAGTGTCTGAAACAACCATCCACATGCCATCACTCGGGTTATGAGCGCTCATGAAAGGAATTGAACCAATGACCTTCCATGCTACAAAACAGGATAATTAACATACTCATTCTAAGTATATATCAGGGTTTTTTTGTTTTATATGTACAGTAATATAACTCCTAGCAACCCATTCATGAAATTCCCGCTAACTGAATCTGAGGCTATGTTATATTTCTGTTCAAAATTTCAAAGTGTTGCCCAAGGAGACGAAACTCTACCAAGTACAGTCTCATATTTTATCGAACTTATTACATTACAAAGTTGTTTTTTCACTGCATTGTTAAGTATACCCAAATATCCATCTGGCATAATAAGCGTTTCTCCTCCAAACTTAGCAGTGAGTTAAATTACATGAATTATCCACTGCTTGTGTCGTTCTGCTTTCTACCTTTTTCGCATGTTTTTGACTGCGTTCCATACCCTCCGAAGCCGAAAACGCGCCCCATCCGAAACTCATTTGGTATGGACACGCTGTGCTGTCCCGGCCCCCTTCGACTGTGCTCAGTGTGGTGCTTCGGCTATAGGCACTTTGTATTCATGTAGTAACTCTCTCCCCACTTGATTGTACAATACTATGGGAGGCCATTTAAACAGGAAGGAAAGAAGCTGCTAATGATAATTCTCACTTATAGGTCGAGTTCATAACATTGTAAATACCTATAGTTTAAAAATGAGCTGGACAGGTCAGAATATGTTGTTTAAAGGTCCCATACTACGCTATTTTCTGAGCTACGTTATAATGTAGTTTCCTCATCAAAAACAGGCCTGGAGTTGTGTTTTGTTTGATTCACACATGTTAAAATCCAAATGCAGATTTAGGCTTCTTCTCTCAAACTGAAAACACTCTGTCCCACCTTGTGATGTCATAATACAGGAACTGCTCCACTGTGTTTTTACACTCCAGATACCTTCACTAGAATCATTTGGATGATTTCAATCCTGGAATTTCCAATCTGTACTAAAGAAAAAGTAGCTCGTTTACTTGTGTACTATGTGACATCACAAGGTGAAACAGAGCATTTTGAGTTTTGGAGATGGAGTCAAACTAATAATAAAGTGTTACTCAAACATCCATTCATCCATTTTCTTCCGCTTATCTGGTGCCAGGTCGCGGGGGCAGCAGTCTAAGCAAGGACTCCCAGACTTCCCTCACTCCAGACACGTCCTCCAGCTCCTCCGATGGGACCCCAAGGCGTTCCCAGGCCAGCCGACAGACATTATCCCTTTAGCCTGTCCTGGGTCTTCCCCGGGGCCTCCTCACAGTGGAACATACCCGGAACACCTCCCTAGGGAGGCGTCCAGGAGGCAGATGTCCGAGCCGCCTCAGCTGGTTCCTCTCAATGTGTAGCAGCAGCGGCTCTACGCCGAGCTCCTCCTGTGCGACCGAGCTCCTCACCCTATCTCTAAGGGAGCACCCAGCCGGAGGAAACCCATTTCATCCGCTTGTATCTACGATCTTTTCCTTTAGGTCATTACCCAGAGCTCATGACCATAGGTGAGGGTAGGAACGTAGGTTGATCGGTAAATCGAGAGCTTTTCCTTTCGACTCAGCTCCACATACATTTTGCTCAAATATTTATGTGTGAATTAAACAAAACACAAATCCAGGTCTGTTTTTGATTAGGTAACAGTATGTAAGCATGACTTAAAGCTCACAAGAGTCAGTTTTGTGTAATATAAGACTCTTAACTGTCAGACTGCAGATGTGTTGACCTGGTTTATGGTTAATATCGCTGTAACTCTTGGGCCTATCCACATTAAACTAAAACTGGTTCAAAGTTCAACGTCTTCTCTGTCAGTATAAATAAAGAAAAGCACACTTATTTTTTTCACAATAGCTTCCGAAAGCGGTGCCATTGTGCAACCCCAAAGACGTGATTGTTGTCAGTTGAAAGGACTTAAAGACAGCATTATGAAAAACAGGACTAGTTCATTTTAAACGGTTTGCAATAGTCCAAATTATTCCTCACTTCCTTGATGCATTCTGACCATCATAATTATTCACCACAAAGCGTTTATAAGCATTTTTTTTTTTTTTTTTTTTACAATTTTCAGAGACGAGAGCGGAGTTTTGCCATCGTGGTAAAGCTAACAACAACTGACATGCTAATACACACTTCCTGACACAGACGTTTTGCTCAGATACATGGGAAAAATCGGGCACAGTGAGTTTAAAGCCATAAGATTAATAAAACAACATTTATGGATTTTTATTTTGAATATTTCTTTCAAACTCTGTACATCTCTAGAACATGAACACAGTACTGGACAGTATACAGTATCGGGGCATTTCAAACGAGTAGCGCATTGCCATCATCAAAGCTTTATGAATGAATGCTATTAGCTTGGAAGTGCCTTTAAAATCATTATTGGGCTGTTATGAAGAAGATGGCGTTTTGCATGATTAAGTATGGAAACAAAAGACTGGCATATAAAGCTGTAGCTCGCTCAGCATGCGTCCTGTTGTCAGCAGTGGTAATGAGGGAGCTTAAAATATGCCAAATTATGCTGACGGTGGTTAAAGCTCTGCTAAATATCAAGTAATCAATGGTAGATAAGGTCAGCTGTAAATGATGATGATGATGATGATGATGATGATGAAGACGCAGGACACGGAAAGACTGATTACACATGTGGCATTACTATAGGGGGCTGAGGGGTCGTCCCGGTGTGAATGCTTTGATTTGGAATTGTTAAGACATTACGAGGGACATGAGGATGGGCCAAATGTCACTATATTTTCATCAGTGTGTTTCTTTTCTTTTTTGTCTTTTGGCACCGTGCAGGTTTTTTTTTTAGGCAGGTCAGGTGTAGGACTGCATGGAAAAACAAAGTTAAAACCGTACTTTGGAACATTCGCCGACATGGAGATAGGAGTTTTATGCCGTACTGTGGAATGTTAAAGTCAAAAGAGCTGCATTTCCATGGAAACAGTAGCTCAATTGGTGGAGTCTTTGTTTTCTGAGCTGAAAGTTGGCAGTTCGAAGTGCGATTCCAGCTTCCACAGATGAATGCTGTTGTTGTGTCCTTGGGCAAGACATTTAACCCACTTCGCCTCCAGTGTCTGTGTACACTAGTTTGTGAATGGTGAGTAGTTCCTTGATGTAAAGCGTTTTCAGTGCCTTGAAGGTGGAAAAGGACTATACAGTAGTCCCTCGTTTATCGTGGGGATTACGTTCCAAAAATAACCCGCGATAGGCAAAATTCGCAAAGTTTTGCAACTTATATTTTTGCACGGCTGTAAAACCCCCTCACCAAACACATTAACATTTTCTCACATTTCTCGCAAAGTTCAGACCTTCGTCGGCGTACACTTTGTCGGTGCAGAACGTTTCATCGACATTGTGAGTTTTGTCGGGGAAAAAACTTGCAAACACACAGCACTTAAGAGTCACACTGTGATCGAACATTTATGTAAATTTGTCTGAACACATTCTGTACTGTACAGGAGACACGGAGGAGACTGATGGACAATGGTCTACAGTCCCTCAGCCAATCAGGACAAAGAACACAACGCACGTTCAGATGCTGTAAAAAAAAACATGTAAAATTGAAAAAAAAAAAAACGTGAGACAGCAAGACCATGAAAAGTGACCTGCGAAAGAGCGAGGACGACTGTATATAAATATGATCATGTGACCAAGAAGGAGGAACATCTCCAGGCCATATAAGAGGCAGGTTTGTGGAGATGCAAGCCCATCCAGAGGAAGACACACAGTTTGCTATTTTTTTTTTTTTAAAAAAAAAAATCTATTATTCTATTTTAGTTTTGGCTAAAAAGTTACACAGTAGGGCTTTAAATGCTACAGCCTTTGCTTAGGTGCATTATGTAACTTTCTAATGTAGGGTCTGCCTCCTGCTTGTGTGCACAAAGATTTTATTGCTTTGAATGACAAAATATGATACTAATTTTATTTGTCTTTCATTTATACAGTGATGATTTTACTGCTGAAAATGTCACATAATTGTCTCCGTAGAAGGAAGCGTCTGTATTGCCAGTAACACATTTCCTCAGAACGAATGAAGCATTAACAGCTCCATGGAAATCTGGGCTGATATGTGCCACTCCACCGGAAAAAGTTACATAGTGCAACTTTAAATATGGGAAATCCCTTCATCTATCCAAGAAACCTGTGGGATTCTGAAGCTGTTATGTACCAGGGTGGTGACCGTTTGCACATGTTTTCACAGGAAAACCAATGCAGACGTGTGAAGCAAGAGACCAAACCAATGCAACTCCCACAAACCAGGCTTAGTAATCCTTTCTGTGGAAGCAGCACTGTCACGGCCAGTGGAAGATTGTCTGGAAGTGATATTTTGTGTGTCTGTGCCAACGTGAAGATGTTTGTCATGTTCAAAATCAAATCGAGTTTCAGTGTTTAGTTTTGTTAGTCCAAAACAAAACTGTAGTGTTAATATTACACACATGTTACATCCAGAAATGTGTTTGTCAGGTTCACATCACAATTCACAATGTTAATCAATCACATTTTGGAGCAATGATTAAGATGATTTTTTTGGAGACAAACAGGTGACAGTTCAGATCTGTGGAGAGGCAAGCCCGTTCACTATATATTCATGTTTTGCGATTTTAGTCATATTATATAACATATTTTACAATCAACACATTTGTAACTCAATAAATGTTTTTTTATTTTTTTTTTGTTTTTTTTTTAGTTTTGCATTCCAGACAAAGCATTATCATCTCCATGGAGACAGGCACGCACCAGTAAGTTACACAGTGCACCTATAATTTTTAATGCTTTTTAAAGCAGATTTTTAACCATGCTATAGTTGTTTCCTTCTCATTTACCCTCTCAGAGTTGTTTTTGCAGTGATTCGTGCATGTTTGAGTAATCTTTAATCGCTTATTTTCAAGACGCCATTTTACCGATCAACCCCCGTTTTCACCGCCGCCGGCATACGCCCACTGCTCTGTACTTACTTCATTCTCCAATTTTTCTTAATCTGCGATATATGTAGGATTTGGCAGCAACGCATAGTCATTTTGGAACGAATAAAAAAACGAAATCTGCTACTCGCTAACGTGATGTGCAGCTCCCACTGGGCACTGGAGTTTTCTAAGTTTTATTAAGTCGTTTTAGATGAATATTGGGATTTAAAATGTGCAAATTATAACATAATGATCCACCGGCGTCATAGCAGACTCCAGCACAATATGTAATTTAAAAATCTCTCTATTTTTGTTTGTATGCGCACTGTATTTTCAAAGCGCTGCACTTCACATATCCGTCACAAGACTTGGTCAGATTGGCACGTTTGACCTTTTGTTCCTGTCAGAGCCTAAAGCTGTCGTGTCCCACCCCGATCTCTGTACTGCTATTGACCGCTCAAGCTCGTACTACCGTCTGACAAAGGGGGTACACTCCCTCGGGACCACCCATTCAGCCTAATACCATCACGCAGTTATCAGAAACAAGACGATACGCAAGGCACTATTTACAGCTGGGATGTCAAACTCAAATTCACAGAGGGCCAAAATGAAAAACTGGGACTAAGTCGTGGGTGAAATTAAATATTTATTGAAAAATTTGAAGAATATCCACATGTTTTTCAGAAGGGGTGGATTAAATTTGAGTGGGGCGACAGGTAGCAGTGTGAGTGCTAACGTATTTCCAAAGCATTCTGGGATTCTTAGTATTAGCGGTTCATGCACTTCACTGGTGCGGCAGCCGGTGGGCCAGCTCTAATACGCATTTGATATGATCTCACGGGCCAAATATAATTATATCGAGGGCCAAATTTAGCCCGCGGGCCTGAGCGTGACATGTCTGATTTACAGCCTTAAATTATTATGAAGAAAGATGGATATAATGAAGTTCTGTGTCTAATTGTAAAGCGTTTTACTGTCAGGGAGTGCGCTGTTAGCATGCTAGTTGCTGTTAGACTTACCAGCACAACTCTGCTCTTGCCTCTGTGAGTTGTGAGAAGTGCTTATTAACTGATCGCGGTGAGTAATTCGAATGTTCTGAAAGCATAAGGTAAGTGAGAAAAAGCTGCAAACCATGTAATGAATGAATTTGTTATGTCTTTTTCAGGTTTTTAAGATCGAAAAAATCTCCAAATGTCAAATCCAAAATCTGTGAAAGTTGAAAGTGTCAGCCTTGCCTACTGTTGTGTTTTAAATCTCTTTTTATGTGGTTGCTTATTTGGGGTTTTAATAGGAGCGAGAGAGTCCTGGGATAAGCTGTGGAAGAATGCATGTACTGTCCAGGCCGTGGCATCGTCCCAGGAACAGAGGAGGGGGGGCGAGAGAGACGGAGAGAGCAAGGGAGGGCATTGGGGTGAGAAAAGAGGGAGAGAGGGAGAGGGAAGGGGGGGGCGTTTGTGTTTTGGCAGAGCAGAGCACATATTCACCCCACATTACCATCCGTGTCCCCGCAATTCCCTCATCGCGCATTTTTTCCTTTCTTCTCTTCCAAAATCCGAGCCTCTATTGCCATAAAACTCCGGCGAACTGCATATTTAATTAGTTGTAGTAAATTTGCATGCTGTGAATTGAAAATATGTGAAACCAAAGAGTATTCAAAACTAGAGAGATGGTATATTTCCTCTTTTGCCACCTGTTTGTCGCTGTCAGCCAATCAAATCCTCCCAAAGCCTTTTTGTTTCTAAACCCCTCACTACTAAAAAGCTAATATAAATGCATTTTCTCTTCTTTCCTTGTAGAAATATGTACGATTTTCCGCATCTTAGTCTCCAGTGCAGCAGCAAAACCAGCAGCCACCTCAACACCTCAAACTCCTCTTCTTTTTCTTTCTTTTCAAACAAAGAAACACTTTTGACGTCCTTAATATGCCACCTCTTATCACTAACAACACATAATAGGACCAAATTTAGGCAAAAGTGTCTTGCCGAAGGACACAAAGTCAGTGTGCGCTGGTCAAAGCGGTTAACTTGTGAATTTGTGGCTCAAAAACGTGTCTACTGCAACTAGGGCCACGCAGTTAATCACGTTTTTGTTAAGATTTTGTTAGTTCTAATCGTCAAAGCACTGGTGTTTTTAAAGGAGACATCCACAGCCGATGCTCTGTCAGGAAAAGCACGTGGTTTGGAGACTTTGGACATGCTTTGTGGAAAGAAATTTGACTTTTTTTTATTTGTTTTTATGAGACAGAATTGAATCAAATTGAAAATTGTGATCTGGCAACATGAGGGAAAAATTTGATTATGTTTTTGTCATTTTGCCTAACCTTTTTTGCAACATGTCTCACCCTAATAATGGAACTATAACGACGTCGCTTCACAGAACACACACTTCTTCAGGACTTTACCAAGATGTGAGTCTGATCAAGGGTGAATCTTCCCGTTTTCAGATGCGCCGTGATTGACTTATGGCTGCGTATGAGGAAAAAATATAGGAAAAAAAAAATCACAAGAGACTGAAAAGTATTACGGATTTTGGCAGGATCTTTGAGGGCTGGATTTAAAGGTCAGTTTTCAGTCTTTCTGCAACATTAATGCAGGATGCTTTTAGATTGTAACTGTAACCCTCCAGTTGTAGGGCAATTTCTTAGCTCACTGTGCCACTGCTTCCCATTCTTTCTCAATCTTTTTTTTTTTTTCTTAGCCAGCGTTTCATTAATGGTGACACGTAAAGATGTCTCTGCCCTTAAGTTTGGCGGTTTGATCCATGATATCAGCTGAACGTTAGATCGCTATTGTGTCCTTGAGCAAGACGCCTTCTTCATTTGGCTTGTATCCATGTTGAAATATGTTTGAACAGCTTGAGAATAGCCAACAGATCTTTACCGGTACACCCCGATCCAACTGTGGCCAGAGAGGCAGCAACAATACATAGAGTTGCGCATTGTAAATCCAAGCCATTTATAAAGAATCAGACACAGAATCGGAATCAGTCTCAGAATTAGACTCAGAATCAGTGTCATTATCAGTGAAAACAGCTCGCAAACTAGGAACTTACTTCGGTGATAAAGCGCAACATAAAAACACTGAATAAGTACAAATAAGGGCATGTATAAAGTTAAAAAAGATGCTTAAAAATAAAATAAAATACTTAGAGGTAGGAAATATATACAACAACAGAGCAAACATAGCTTATGAAGGTGACCGGTGTTATAAAGTGTCCAGTTTAGTGCAGATGTTCTAAAGTGTCAAGAGATCATGAGACCAACAGCAGAGGGGAAGAAACTGGTCTTACGACGAGAGGTTCTGGTCCCACAGTAGCCTCCTGCCAGAGAGAAGAAGCTGAAAAAGTCCATGTCCAGGGTGAGAAGTGTCAGCTGCTATACGACCTGCTCGCCCCCGAGTCCTGGAGGCGTGCAGGTCCTGGAGAGATGGAAGCCTGCCTATTAACTCAAATACAAATATTGTGCATGAATGAAGCACTAAACTGTTCATCTGACGTGAGAGAAATGTCATTTTGTTTGTAAATGAAAGCTGACCAATGAGCTTCTTATTTCACACACGTCACTGGAAAAAAACTAATCTGATTGGACGATCACAGTAAATGGGAAATAGTCACATTTTTGTATATGTCTGTGTAATGCCTCAGTCGTCCAGGTCTGATCCATAGCAAAAACCGAAGCTGAACAAAACGTTGTAGGAGTAAAGACGTTTCGCAGCTCATCCAAGCCGCTTCTTCAGTTTAGGTAGAAGCAGAACTGACCAGAACTGAAGAAGCGGCTTGGATGAGCAGCGAAACGTCTTCACTCCTACAACGATTTGTCCAGTTTACATCGCTCTTTTCCACCTTCAAGACGCTCAAAGACACTCAAGGAAACACTCGCCCATTCACACACCGGCGTACGCAGACACCGATACCTCTTGATCCTCTCCTTTAGCAGTTTTTTGCGTCTCGTTTCTATACACAACCATTATTTCTCCAGACTTGGCACGGTCTCAAACATTACCCAAAACTTATGGAACCCTTGCTGCTTGTACTTGTACTACAAATCTTCCTCTCCTCTCCGTGTCTCTCCTCCTATTTTCCTTGTCCTCCCTAGACGCCTTGTTCCCCCACTCTTTTCCGTTCGATGTTCATTTGTAACGACTTCAAAAAACACGCTGGCATAGAATACACAGACAGATGTTGCCTATGAAATATTTATTCCTCTGATTGTAACCTGGATTCAACACTATATTATTAATGATGAATGGGCGTTTTCTTTTAAAGTCAGCGCTGTGTTGGTTTGCGAAATAGCTGTACGAGTGCTTTTCTGATATCTCTCTCCCTTCTTGTTTTTATTTATCTCAGCGTAAGCATTGTAGCCGATGATATGTGATGAGTTATGAGGGGCCGCGAAAAACAGCAAACTCAGGACTGTCCCGGAAGAATGGATCTCGGAAATCCATCTTTATCTGTTGGCGAGACGATGATGACTGGCCGTTTAAAGACACCCTCGCTGTCTGCGGAGATGTTGCCAGCAGCGTTTCAGCCCGCAAGCGGCGATCCAGGGCTCCTCCCACTGCTCTGGCTCATAAATGAAAGGGAATAATAATGCCAGTGGTGCATGCTAAAATGTTAGCTTCAGATGTAGAGTTTAGTATATAAGACCATTGAACTGTTTTATTCAATAGGTTTCAATGCGCATTTTTCTAGCTTTTTTTTTCTTTAGCTTGTTGCCACGGAGATGTCATTGCATTTCCTGGAGTGTTACACAATATTGCATTAAACCCATCTATCTCGCATGTATTAAATTACAGTTTTTACAGTTTTATTGTGTTGATTAGCCTGGATTCTTGAGCAGGGTCACTTTTCCACAGATCTGACCATTAGCTTGGCCTGATGTTGTCCCCTGCTGTCTTTGCGGACATAAGATAAGCTTAATGCCGTACTGTGGAACATCTCCATGGTGACAAGCGGGTGACAAACCCTCCACCACAAAAGTACATAGTGCACTTTTCATGTAACTGTATTTGACCCATCCTTGAACGCTATTGGAGTAGTCGCACCCAGAGACCCATCTCTAGATCTCTATGTAGGTTTATGCTAAGGAGTACCTAGCTGGAGGTACTAGCTAAAGTACATGTTTTAGGTTGATGGGAGAAAATTGGAGTACAGTGGTGCCTCGTTTATCGTGGGGGTCACGTTCTAAAATTAATCCGCAATAGGCGAAATCCACGAAGTATCAGCCATATTTTTATTATTCTATAAGTTTTGCAGCTGTAAAACCCCTCACCACACACTTTATACACTTTTCTCATAACATCTTCTCATATTTTTCTCTTGTTTAATTAAATAATCTTGACTCACGAGTATTTCACAGTTCCTCCGACCGTGCCTCTTCGTCCTGGCGTCGCTCTGCTGTAGTGTCAATCGAACATTTATGTAAATTTGTCTGAACACACTCTGTACTGTACTTTGGAAACTCACTCAGAAACGGAGAGAACATGCAAACATCATGCAACCCAGTCTGGGAATCAAAACTGGAACCTCCTTGCTGTGAGGTGGATGCTTACCACTCATTCATTGCATATTATTTCACCATTTTTATCGCTTAGTAAGTCTCCATCAACCAATCAGAACCTGCTGCCTTTCCCTCTCAACCAAACACCTCTCTCCTCATCTTCACCGTATAGAAGCAGAACTATAAGCCACTTCAGCCTCTCCATCTCCTCCCCTTTACCTGAAAAGCCTCTTCTCACGACGATTGACCATTTAAAGCCACTCTTACCGTCCTCGGAGATGTTGCCAGCAGCGTTTTGGCCGCAAGCCGCGATCCAGGGGCTCCTCCCACTGCTTTGACACGTAAATAAAAGAGAATAATAATGTTGAGCTGAGGCCTGCGCCGCATGCTAATACCGCTCCGAATGCCCTTTAAGCAGAGCAGCATATCAAAAGGTGGAAAATATGATCCTAAGAGGCGTCTAACGGTGCGTGACAAGCTGTAAGCTCCTGCTGCCGGGGCTGTGCAGTTTATTCACAGCTAAATAAAACTATTAGGGAGCATTTAAAGCCACACAACGGGATTTATGCTCCAGTACCACCCACTATCAGCAGTACACTATACCCCTCCAGCAAAGTACTTACATTACTATAACAACAATTTATGAATACTGTGGACTAGTTGTTTCTCTGTTTCTTTTGGCTTATCTCTAATCGTACTTACAGTAAATAAGTTTAATGTAATGTATAAATATTTGGCTGTGTTTATGCGTACGCTGCGTTGTATGTATATATTACTACTGGCTGTGTATTTTGTATATATTTACTCAAAGGCTGTGTCCAGATGTGCACACTATTCCCTACAGGGGGCACTATTTTGGGGTCTTTGGTTGGTTTTAATGGAGTCCAAATGTCTGGTTGGTGAAAAAGTAGTGCACTCAAAATTTCCCACAATGCACCTTGAAAAGTACGGGCATCAGTGGTCAATATAGACCATAATGCATTGCGGGAGTCGACAAAACAATAGCGTGGCGACTGGTTTTTAACACCACATGACTGAATGAAGATGATACGCTGGTTTATCGCACTAACAATCTCTGATTATGAATTAAATATGATTATTAAATAAACCGTCGCTGTGTAAAGTTGCTAGCGTTAGCCGCTTACCTTAGCTTGAGATGTTAACAAAACGATAAGTCTGTTTATGTGAGATCCACCTCGACATAGACGTGTACGGTCATTATTAGTCCATAAATACTTGTGTGCCAGTCCAATCTGATCCTTATTTATGACAGAAATCAAGTTTTATTAAAGTTTACCCTTTAGACCTTTTATTCACTCAGACACCAGAGTCACGTGACCCGGATGTAGTGAGCTGCATAAGTGCAATATGTCGTCAGCTAATGGCTTATGTAGCGAATGAGGGTTTTGTATTTTTATTTACTTTATTTTTAATGCATGCCTTATTTTTTATTTTGCCATTTTAGCTTTTTGTGCAGTGGACAGAATTGTAGTTTTCTTTTACTTTTATCATAGCTTATATTTACTATTATCATTTGTTGTTTTATGTTGCACTATACCACCATTGTTCCTGGTTTTCTAAAATTCTGTTCACTTACAATGGCAATAAAAAAAATTCTGATTCTGATATTTAACCTTATTTTACTAGGAGAATGCTGCTGAGATTAAAAAAAAAAAAAAAAAAATTAAATAAAAAAAATTAAAAATAAAATAAAATAAAAATAATAATAAATTAATAAATAAAGATAATGGGAAAAAAAATCTAAGGAGTCTTGGCATATAAAATAACTGTAAAATAGCACGAAGAAGATTATAAAAGTAACACGTGCACACTCCTGAGTCTTCGGTGCTTTCAGGTTGGATTAAAGGTCATTTCCCACTCTTTCTGCATCATTAATGCAGGATGCCCTTCCATTGTAACTGTGACCTTCCAGTTAATGGGCAAAAGCTTAACTCACTGTGCCATTGTTTCCCATTCTTCCTTTTTCTGTCTATAAAAAAAAAAAAAAAAAAAATCTTAGCCAGAGTTTCATTCATTGTGACATGTAAAGATGTCTGCTCTTAAGGTTGGTGCTTCCACGTTATCAGATGAAGTACTAGATTGCTCTTGTGTCCTTGAGCAAGACACCTTATTCATTTTGCTTGTATCCATGTTAAAAACGTGGAGCCACCACATTTTTACCAGTCTGCCCCATTCCAACTGTGCCCTATTAACTCCGATATAAATACTGATACTTTGCAAAGACATAACACTGTGGGGACAGGGGGACTGGGTCTACATGGAAGTCTATGGAAGAATTTTCAACAGTTACCATGGTGACACGATGCACATATTAGCAAACACAGCCTGACAGATTGTAAGATCGTCTGAAAACATGGTCCTGTTTAAGAGTTTGATTTTGTACAGAAAGGTGGGCGTGTCTACCTGAAAACTGTTGGCTAACGCTAGCTAGCTTGTTAAATTAACTTTATTTGAGAGGGACTTGTTTAACAGCACAAATCAGCTGACTTATTGTAGTTCCAACTAAATTCTTTCTGGTCAGATTGTGGTTAAACAAAGCTCAGATTAAAGCCTAAATTGAGTAACAGAGATTCAGACAGAGCAGTGCCTCCGGTTAGCTTAAGGTAACGTTGATGACGCCCGATGCAAATTATCAGTATAGTCACATAAAGGCATTGCTTTACGTAGAGGTCCACTTGTGCTGTTAGCTTTCAAGCAGGCCTGGGAGTGAATAAAACCGCTTTGGTGGGAATTTCAGAGGTTCAGATTAATTGGCATGCAAGAGGAGTAAGTGTCCACAGTCTGCCGATCACAGCACTAGCAGAGCATGACAAGCACAGCCTATCTCCCACTTTTCATTAGGCCCTGGACAGACAGACCACAAGCTTTATGCTAAACACTTGTGATAGTACGCTGTCTCCATCTCTCTCACACCAAAGACCCTTTATTTATTTATCTATTTCCTTTCTGCGCCATCAAAACAAAACAACGGAAAGCAACAAAAGCGAACAAGTTAAAGTAGCTGCACCCAATTTTTCCCATTGTATTTGAGCAAAGTTTGTTTTACCCCGGAATAAATATATCATATAAGCAGATCTTGAGGTAGAAATGAGACCTGAGATCCATTTAATTATAAAGCATTTTATCCTTTGAGACTCAGGAAGTGCGCTGTTACTGTGACGGCAAAACTCCAATCTGGTTTTCTGAGAGTAGCGAAAAGTGCTTATAAACTCATTGCTGTGAATAATTAGGATGGTCGGAATGCATGAGATAAATGAGGACTTTGGACTAGTTGTGTTTTTCACATTTTTAGGACAGTGAAAATCATGTATAGCCCATCTCCGCCCACATACAAGTTTTTCTCATTTTCTGAATATGGCCATGCCTCATGTGAAAGCTCAGAACCTCCAGACTTCACTCTCTGAGCTGCAGTGGCTGCACTAGCACGGATGCTGCAGGTGTAGGTTATAACATCAACTACTTACCCATCATGTCTAATAGTTTTGTAATTAACCCTGGAGAACGCACAAGGTCAAATTTGACCCCAGTTAAGTGCTGCTAGCCAAAATAAACAAACAAACAAAAAAAAAAAGTCAAATTTCAATTCAAAAAATTCGAAAAGTCCAGAGTGCCACTTCTGGCCCCTGTGTAGAGACACCTAGTGGATGAATATTGAACTAAAATGAGACGTAGTGACAAGATGGCCGACCTGTTGAGCTGAAAAAAATCGTCTTCTCAGTTTGGTAAAATTGTGGTTGTTTTTTGTTTGTTTTTTTTCTTTTTAGTAATAACTTGCAGAATGTCTGGAAGTATGTTTTATATACTTTTTCGATAAATTAGCGAGCCCAATGGGTCAAATTTGGCCCTGATCCTAAATTGGGGAATAAAGGGTTAAAATTTAAAAAGTGGATATTTCAGTGCTCAGTGAATTTACAGCAGTAATTTAATGCAATGTTCATAATTTTCCAAAGAAGAAAAGGGTTCTTGGATTCTCCAGGGTTAAGGATAAATCAGCATGACAATTGTCAGCAGTAAAATCATCAATATCTGAACATGTTTACCTCGTATTTGGGGACACAGTTGGGTCATGCTGAAACAATTTTAAATCAAAATCTTATATATATATGATTACTTAAAAGGTTTTATATTACACAAAATAGATTCTTGTGAGCTTTAAACCATGTTATAATGTTGTTACCTCCTCAAAAACAGACCTGGAGTTGTGTTTGTTTCATTCACACATGTTTGAGTAACACTTTATTAGTCTGTCTACATCTCCAAAGCTCAAAATGCTCTGTTCCACCTTGTGATGTCATGAAGTGGTAGTTCCTTTTACCTTTAGCTCAGCAGAGATTGGCGATTCCAGGACTGAAATTATCAAAATAACTCTGGTGAAGGTGAACACAGTGGAGCACTTCCTGTATCACCACATGACATCACAAAGTGTAACAGAGTGTTGAGAGAAAAACCTAAAAATGCAGGATTTGTATGTTAAACTTGTGCGAATGAAACAAAACACAACTCCAGGTCTGTTTGTGATGACGAAACAACATTATAACATAGATCAGATATAGCGTAATATGGGCCCTTTAAAGACAAATTTGCTACAAAGTCTATCAAACTTGCAGAAAGCGGTGAATAGCCAGCGGGGATTTTCAGAGAGGAAATACGGCATCAGGATTGACAGAAGGAGGAAATCAATGGCTAACTGTCGAGGTATGATTAACTAGGCTTTTATGCTGGGCGCGTGCCTGCCCAATCTACAAAATGTACATTTCATTTATCCAGATGCATTCACAGTGGCAGCGGCGCACTTGGCAGAATTATGATTTGTATATATGCAACAGGAGTAAACTAATTAAAGTAGAAAGCGAACGGCTGGCTTGTTTTTGTTTTTTCTTATTTATTTATTTTGTGCGTTGCGGCCGCATGACTTGAAAAGGAAAGGAGAGTAAATAGCGGAGATTGTCAGTCACGGTTTTGGCGGCGTTCGAAGAAACACAAAGCTTTATTCTTTTGTGAATTCATATCCGCAGCGCATCTGGAAAGACGGGTGTTATTTTTTAATGCCAAGGAAAAAAAAAAAAAACAGCTCAAGGAGACAGTTTGTCAGACTGCGGAGAATAAGGGGTAGAGCTGAAAGGTCAACAACTTAACTTCAAGCTAAAGGTGTACGCTCAAACGGTTCAAATGTGGAGGTGTGAGACTTTATTACAACGTTTAACTTTTAAGAAAACACTGCTGCAACAGAGTCAACTTAAGCCTCTTTACAGTTACAATAAAAGACACCCTATGTAACTTTTCTTGCACCTGCTGCTTAACTATAATGGTCTACAGTCCCTCAGCCAATCAGGACGCAGAACACAATGGTCTACAGTCCCTCAGCCAATCAGGACGCAGGACACAATGGTCTACAGTCCCTCAGCCAATCAGGACGCAGGACACAATGGTCTACAGTCCCTCAGCCAATCAGGACACAGAACACAACTGGTCTAGAGTCCCTCAGCCAATCAGGACGCAGGACACAATGGTCTACAGTCCCTCAGCCAATCAGGACGCAGGACACAACGGTCTACAACTAACCAAGTTGATCTGCAGAGATCCGAGCCAACTCAAAGATGCACTATGTTTTTGGCAATAAGAACAGCAAAACACTTGTAATCGATTTCATGCATGGTAGACAACGCAAATGCCGTACTGTGGAACATCTCAAAAAGCAAAGCAACAACATCTCCATGGGAACACAGATTAAGGTGGAGACTCAACACCAGAAAAGTTCCATAGTACATAGTTGGGGACGTGTAGTGATGTAGTGAGACATGCAGTCAAATGAACAGTTAAAAGTAACAGCAAAATCAGTAACAGTTTGTTTTTTTATCTTAAAGAAATGGTTTGAGAGGTGAGTTAAAGAAGCAATTTTTGTTAGACAATCTTTTCTTGAATAGGAATGGGGAGCTGAGACAAAATGTTAAGATAAGATAAGATAAGATATGCCTTTATTAGTCCCACAGTGGGGAAATTCCAGCATTGAACCGCACACATAGAACAGAAGGAAATAAAGTTTCCGCCATATATAACAGCATAATCAGACCCAAAGCAAACAAAGGAAACAAAGAGAACGATACAACGTGCCAGGATGCCAATAGGTATAAAAACACCTATTAAGATGTGTATGACTATGCTAAGTATGTCTCAGGCACAGTGCACACTTAGTATAGCTCAATAGACCTAGCTTACATGCAGTTTCAGTGTAGTTAGCTCCTCCCTTCTGATAAATATAAGGCAGTGTCCATCAGAAATCTGACCAGAACTGAAAAAGTGACTTGGATGAGCAGCGGAACGTCTTCACTCCTACAGCTTTTTTGTCCAACTGACAGATTTTACTCTACTTTTATATCTAAAACATATGAATAGTTTGCATGTTTGAATGATTTCAAACATGCAAACTATTCACTTTATCCCAGAAGTTGCCGTAGGCGCTGCCATTGTCATTCGGGTTGTATTATTTTGCATGGAGCTGCTGATCTTGACAGTAAATACGTTCTATAGGGGCTTCAAAGCTGTTTTAAAGCCTCCAGAGAATTGCTGCAGTTTTGACTTGTTGATCACATGAACATAGAACGTTTTACACAAATCAACACGGCTTTATATCAGATTTTAGTGGCAAAACGTTTTCCAGATTCTCCATTGAAAGAAAGCTCGGTGTGGTCGCATTTACTGCAAAAGTGGGCTGGTCTTGTCACAAATAATGACATCGTAAGAGCAGTGAAACATCAAAATGAAAGATATTATACACAGAGCTGCGAGTTTACATGTCCAAAAACGAGTGGGGAGAAGTGTAACTCATTTAAACTCACTCCTTTCCCCAATTTGAACTTTTAAAAATCTGTTTCCTGTTACAAGTTCATTTATAACATATACAGGAAAGTGGTTGTCGTGTTAGTAGAGTTAAAGTATTGTAGCGCTCTGGTGAAGGAAACACTCCAAATTTCTTCTGGTTGTTTATTTTCTGAACACTAGGGCTTCTGTCGGCCGTATCCCGCGCCAGAACTAGAGCAAAACGACAGCGGCTTCAACTTACAAGAGCCAGTCTCCAAAACAGATCAGGAACCGACCGGTAGAAGCTTCACGTCAACTTGTCGGCGAGTGTCACATACAAAAATAGTCACATTAACGACACAACAAAAAGGTGCCAACTCTGAACTAAACACTAAATATGAGCTCATCACAGTAGGCCTACATATTATTGTTAAATGCTGAAATTTGACCCGTTCCTCAACTAGAGAAAATGTGGAAACTCATAGGGAGCAGTGCACAACAGGAGGTCCGTCTGAAGTTGTTTAGATCGGGAAAACATATGTTATTTTGCATGATATTACCATAGTTTATATTATCCTCTGGCTGGTCTGGCTCTCGTTGTTATGGGGACGGGCTTGTTTTAGGTTTACTCGCCTCTGCAGATGCTTTCACACCTCAGACCTGCAGCGTGTGTGAGCTTAGAACCACAGTGAGGTTTCCACCAAAGTGCCATTTGTTTGGGCAGGTGTCAGCGCTGCATTAGCATCTCAAAGTGCACTAGCACACTGGCATCAGACTGGCATTTGTTACTGTGACACCATGAGGCAAATGCGTATTCAAGTCAGCAGGGGAAATGTATTTGGATAGAGTATTCGCTGTACAGTACTTGATTGACGTACTGTCTTAAAGAGCTTATATTACGCTGTTTTCTGATCTACGTTATAATGTTTTCTCATCACAAACAGACCTGGAGTTGTGTTTTGTTTCATTCACACATGTTTAACACACAAAACCTGCAGATTTAGGCTGAGTTCTTCTCTCAGACTGAAAAAACTCTGTCCCACTTTGTGATGTCATGTGGTAATACAGGAAGTAAGTGCTCCACTGTGTTTAAACTCCATACATTTTCAGCCAATCTCTACTGAACTAAAGGTAAAAAGTAGTAGCTATTGACTTGAAAACGACCTCTTCATGACATCACAAGGTGGAGCAGAGCATTTTGAGCTTTGGAGATGCAGACAGACTAATAATAAAGTGTTACTCAGACATGTGAATGAAGCAAAACACATCTCTAGAGGTCTGTTTTTGAGGAGGAGGTACAGAGTCCATTTTGTGTAATATAGGACCTTTAAACATCAGGTATAGGCCCTTTAATTGATCCTTTGCAGAGGGGGGTGTTCTGCATGTATCTCTGTGATGGAATTTTCATCGGTTACCATGGAGATACAATGCAAACACAGCCAAAAAGTCGAACAGCACATTTTCAGGAGCCTGTGATCAATGCAAGCGATCACGGTCCTGTTTAGGAGTTTGATTTTAAACAAAAAGTTGCGAGTGACTAACTGAAAAACTGTCCAACGCTAGCTAGCTTGTGATTGTAATGTCATTTGACAGCGCAAATCAGCTCACTTGTTGTAGTTCCAGCTAAGTCAGTTCTTCATGGTCAGATAGATTTAAAACAAAGCTCAGATTAAAGTCTATCATGAGTAATAGAGCTTCAGACAGAGTAGTGCCTACAGTTAGCATCGCAACCCCAGGGAATGTTGATGACAGCTGCAAAGTATCAATAGTTTTAGTTATAACTGGTTGAAAGTTAGCAAACTCATAATTTTAATGATTTTGCTTCATATGGTGCAAAAGAAACTAACTTTTAAAGGTACACTACGTAACTTTGCTGTTTGAGGGTCCCCTACCTCCTTGTCTCCATGGAGATGTTATTACTTTGCATGAAACATCTAACTTATTGATTGAGACACACAGGGATGCAGTTTAATGCCATACTGTGGAACATTCCATGCTAAGAAACGACATCTGAATGGAAACGAGCAGGTGGCAGACTTACCCCTCAACGGAAAAGTCGCGCAGTGTCCCTTTAAGTTTTGCATTGCATTTCAACATATTTTATTGATTTTGTATTGGCGGTATGACATCCCATTGCGACAGACGTTTGAGCTTTGCACTTAAATCGTTTTCCATATTAAAAAGTACAAATTACACTGGAAAATTGTAAAAAAGCAAGAAATATTACGAATGAAAAACACACAGAGCGGATTACGTCAGCTATGGACAAGTATAAATCATACTTTGGAAAGCGTCAAGACTCATTACATTTCTGGTATTGTTGGCTAATCTTGCTTGTCGATCCTGTTTTTATTGCTATGGCTAAAGTCAACCAAGCATAACAATGACGAACCCAACACAAGCTAAGTCCAACCATTTCAAACAGTGCATTACCTCATGTTATGTCTGACTCCCATTATAACCACAATAGCTACAGACACAGGCTAACAAGCTCAAACGCTCTTAGCTTCCTTTTCCAGGTTTTCGCAACAATAATTCCTATTTACCGATCATAAATGGACCTACCAAAGCGCGGCGACGAGACAAAACACTTAACGGTGAAGTGGAGTGGTAACAAGCCTAACCATTTCCGCGCTGACCTGGTTTATGGAAATAAGGACTCGGAAAGGGGGAATTTTCCAAAGAGTTTTCAAAGGCCAAGAGTAAAATCCGTCACTGCTGATTGACTTGGGGGGATGCAGACTAAAGGATGCTTATGTTTTGGATTGGACAAATGTGGAGGGCCATTCACAAAAACACTATTATCAAACTGGTGTTACGGTTCGGGCGAAATCTGATGAATAACGTGCTTCGCTTAAATGGGGTTAGCTTAACGGCTGCAGACGGGCGGCTGCTCATTTTTGAAAATACGTTGGTTCTAATTAACAAAGTGACATTTCAATGATCGTCTTAGTCTAGTTATAGTAACGGTTTTGGGTGTCTTTTAGTTAACGGAGCGATGTTTTGTTATAATACCACATTTGTGTAGTGTAATTGGTGCATTGTGTTTTCAGAGTTTGGAGAGACATTTGGAAGTTGGTACAAAATACGAAAAAGAAATAAAATAAAATAAATAAATAAAAAAAATGCTGATTATTTTTGTAGTCTATGTGTCAAATTTCTAGTCTATTGCACATCTTTTAATACATAAAAAAATTAATAAAGGTAATCATTGCAGCCCTATATACTCATAACGCTCCATTGTTTTTACTCGCATATTGTGAGCTCAAACGCAAAGCCAGAATTCATCTAATATATTAAAGATGAATTAAGTAACTTTTCTGGTGGTTAAAGGAGGGAAGTCCAACATATGGCATGAACATATCTGTCATTCAATTGCAGCGTTATGCTTTTATTGCTTAAACAATACAGTGTCCCCTCGTTTATCGCAAAGTATCAGCTTTATTTTTTACAATTATTATATTTTTTAAGGCTGTAAAACCCCTCACCACACACTTTATACACTTTTCTCACACAGGCATTAACATTTTCTCACATTTCTCTCTTGTTTAAACTCTCTCAAAGTTCAAACCTTCCTCGGTGCAGAACGTTTCATCGACATTGTGGGTTTTGTCGGGGAGAAAACTTGCAAACATACAGCCCTTAACAGTCACACTGCGATCAGACATTTATGTAAATTTGTCTGAACACATTCTGTACTGTACAGGAGACACGGAGGAGACTGATGGACGATGATCTACAGTCCCTCAGCCAATCAGGACGCAGGACACAATGGGCTACAGTCCCTCAGCCAATCAGGACACAGAACACAATGGTCTACAGTCCCTCAGCCAATCAGGACGCAGAACACAATGGTCTACAGTCCCTCAGCCAATCAGGACGCAGAACACAATGCACACTGTAAAAAAGCACGTGAAATTGCACTACAAAAAGCAGTGAAACAGCGAGACCACAAAAGGTAAACCGCAATATAGTGAACCACAACTGTACCTCAAAATGACTTTCTTACTCTGAGCAGACTCTCCTCTCCACAGATCTAACATGTAACTTGGTCTGTGGAACCGACATAGTGTGAAACAATCCAGGCAAATCAATTAAGCATCGTGTCAATGTGCAAAGCAAGTGGCAGACTCTCCGAAAGAAAAGTTACATAGTGCACCTTTAAAATCCATGTTTCAAACTCAGTCCAAATGAACCAGTCTTATACAAATTGACCTCTGGCCTCACGCAGACGCCCTTCCTTGCTGCTTATCTTGTAATCCAGCGTGTTGACATCCTGACAGACATGGGAGGGCTAGTCCTTCCTGTAGGCACGAGAGGGAGGGGCATTATTTTGATAGCCTCTTTTCACTTCAAATTTCCACCGTAGCGTATTCGTCAGTCAAGCATGGACCCCCTCATTCACGGCCAGCCACTGTTAATAATGCCCCAAACATTTATGCCGCAGCCCCATGCCCTCCCTGTGAGAAAACCTATACCCCCCTTTATACTACAATGTGGTACAGTATAACATGCAAATGAAGGGGAAGGGGGCGGGCGATATATGGAGCATGTCCGAGCTACTGTTGTCGCCGAACTCGACTGCGTTATAGTTATGAGGGAGGAGATGAGGGGCGAGGAGGCGGTGATGTCGGGTGTGTGAATTAGAGCAGTGGTCCATGGGAAATATACTGAGGGGTTTAGTTGTTTTGGTTAAAGGTGCTCCCCGATCACTCGTTACTGTCCCTACAGATGTTATTGCTTACCTTCCTTGCATTTTTTGGTGTTTATATAGCAAAAATAACATGAACGGGCTTGCTTTTCCGCAGATCTAAGCTGTAACTTCTAATAATAATGATGATAACCTCGAGAAACCCGAGCTATTGCATGTCATGGCTTTATTAATTTCTCTGTTATTTGGGCTGATTGGACCTGGTGAGTGTCAAAACAAAGAATGATCTTTTTACATCGTGAGAAAAACGCTGTCCACATATGAGGACATTCGTTCTACTTTTTAATGACTTTGATCGAACAAAATAAAATCACAATTAAATAATGATTTGCAAAAACTATTTATTAAGTGGCTGAACACGGCAACATTTGTGCTGAAGGTAAAAACAATTGTGCCTCTTGGAACAAAGTCCAGCTCGAATCTAAACTATAATGTGTTGAACTCTTCTGTCACCTTTAAGTGGCAGTTTAATGACCTCATATGTGGACACCAGGACCTTGTAGAGAAAAAAAAATATTGTGGCCTAGACAACCAAAAAATGTGTAGACGCCAGGTCCTAGGAGGATAATTATTAAAAAAATAATACATAACACTTGTAGTGCTTTTCGTGCCACTCAAAGACGCTTCATGCAGTTCATGAGACCAAAACATGTATTGTGACTGTGAATGGGCTTGCCTTTCCGCAGATCTAACCGGTAACTTATAATAATGATAATAATAATACATAATAATACATAATACTTGTTTAGCAATTTTCATGACACTCATAGTCGCTTCACACAGTTCATGAGAAAAAAAACATGCATTCTGACTGTGAATGGACTTCCTTTTCCGCAGATCTAACCTGTAACCTTTAATAATACTGTGCTAAACACTTGTATAGCACTTTTTGTGACACTCCAAGATGCTTCTCACAGTTCGGGACAGAAAAAAAATAAACCCACAAATGAACGAAACATAAAAAAGCAGATGCAAGTACAGTATTCACTTGGCCCCTTTGTGTCTTATGCTTGCCTCCATGGAGATAAGATTAATGGTATAGTGTGGAACATTCTTGTCAAAGTAATAACATCTCCGTGAAGGCAAGTAGATGATAGACCCTCCTCCGGAAAGGTTCCATAGTGTATATTTTGTTCTTATTCATATGTTTTAAATAGTACCTAGTTTATATTTGTACTGGTCAGAGTTTGAAGGCGTGAGCTCGTTTCTGACAGAAAATATCACAATGTTTAAGTGAAGTTTCCAGAATCATTTCTTATTCTTTCTTCGTCACATACAGGGTAAAACGCAACTTTTCGATCTTATTATATTTTGGCAAAGAAAATAAATGTGATCTGTTAAGAAGCAATGAAAGTGAAAGTGGGATTTTACAGCTCGCAACGAGAAAAAAAAAAAAAAACTTTTCGATGAATTTTATTAGTAATATACATATTTTTGTCCTATGTGACCAACTTGTATGATGCTAACCACAAAACCAATCATCTCTTGAATGCACTTTTGGTCAATTTTCACTTAAAAAAAACTGAAACTTCTACACATACAGGATTTTCCAAAGATTAATTGCTTTGCGGATTTAACACTGAGGTTTAGTTCAAGTTCATGCTCCCAAGTTCAAACTCCCATGGTAATAATCTGCTCATTGCAAATAAATAATAAAAGGCTGAGCCGCAGTGAAGTGGGTGAGAAAAGTCATAAAAGATCTGACAGGACCTGAACTAAAGACCGCCATTTTACTGTGGGAACCTCCGCTTCAGTCGGACTTTAACGTTTCCTGTTTGCGCTGGAGGGCTCTGCTTAAGTCCATGTACAACCCAGTATGAAGCAGAGGAGGGTATGACCAAATCTGTACCCTAGAGTATTTGTACAGTCACTGACACTTTTAAATCTCCAGTAGCTCCTATAATTCTTAAGTTTTACTCACCAAATTTCAACAGTAGATAAACTGAACCTTCTGAGATTTTTGGCAATATATA
Organism: Periophthalmus modestus; assembly: GCA_019594935.1. Taxonomy (NCBI): domain Eukaryota; kingdom Metazoa; phylum Chordata; class Actinopteri; order Gobiiformes; family Gobiidae; genus Periophthalmus; species Periophthalmus modestus. The sequence goes on from JAIEZT010000021.1 coordinate 13,870,367, forward strand.
TACAGTTATAATTGTTCACTTACAATTGAACTTATCACTACTTAAACTAAGTAAAAATGACCTAACATTTAAAAAATAATGTTTTTTAAGTGTCCACTATTTTGGGTTTCACTCTGAACAGCCTGATCCAACACACTTTACATAACATTTAAAGCATTTCTGGGCTTATGGCTCTTATTTGATCCTCGATGTTACGTTTTAAGTCGTTTATTGTCTGTTTTATTCACAAACACCTTTTCTTTAAAATAGCCCCACAGAAAGAAATCAGGACTAGTCGGGTCTGTGGAGATCACATACTGCTCCCTGTCTTTGAAAAACACTTATTATTCCTTTAATGGCATTTACACTCGGGGCATCTCTGGTATTAAAATGTCAACGGTAACACACCTGGGTACAATGAGGGTTTGTTCCTCGGTGCTGTATTTGCTCATATTTATGTCGGAAGGATAGTTCTAAATGCTCTGAAAAAATAAAATAAAAATATTTAGAAACAAAAGAGTTATGAATCTTTTTCAACTGTCAGTGACTTTTGGACCACCCTGTACCATCGTTTTAACATAACACACTGGTAAAGTAAAAATGCAATGCAAAGAATGATTTAAGAATGAAACAAATTTGCTAATGAACAGCTGTTGACATGTACGTAGCCATATGTTTCTAATTAGACATTAGGCTATGTACATGATATTTGAACAAAACACTTTTACCACTTATAAATGTACTGCGATTAAGATTTGTTACTTGGACATACTGTGAAAAAATACTCCCAGTACCAAAAAAGAAAAAAATGTTTACTCCATCTATCCTTCCATCCATTTTCTTCCCAGACTTCCCTCACCCCAGACACGTCCTCCAGCTCCTCCAGTGGGACCCCAGGCCAGTCGAGAGACACAACAACTGTAACTGTAACTCGGAACACATTACTTTACTTTCTGGAGGTGGCACTTCACATTTTGGACCGAGGCTTTAGCTGTAGCTTGTCCCAGACTCTGGAACAATCGTCCTCTGTGTGTCAGAACAGCCCAGTCTTTAAATATGTTTAAATCTTTGTTGTAAACTGGTGTTTTTACAGGTTTTGTTTTATAAAATTGTACTTTATATCTCCTTTGTACAGTACTTTGTTTTTTAATACATTTTACTTGACTTTAACTTGACTTCACCTGCATTATTCCATAGACACAGGAACTTAAAGCCATACTTCGGAACATTCTCCATGGATAGACTGATTTTATGTCATACTGTTGTTTATTACCAAAATAATTTCCATGGAAACAAGCATCCCGAACAAATAAGAGTCAGGTTTGTGGAGATGCAAGCCTGCGCAGTTTTCGTTTTCCAATAACCCAACAATCCAATAGTTTAGATATTGGCAGAGTGGTTAACACTTGTGTATCTCTGGCAGGTTGTGGTTCCATCCAGTTTCCTAATGGTAAACTACTAGTTACTAATGAAAAGATCATGAAATACAGCATTGTTTCAAAAATAGCAGTCTTAGCTACGTCTGTTTTTATCAGTTTGTTGTTAAAATTCCTCCAATTTGCCAATTTTTGACGATTTTCCACAATAAAAAACAATTGCACATAAGTACGCTGGTTGTTTTTGGGCTTTCTTTTTGTAATTCCTTTGAAAAGCAGCCTCTCTCCCGTCTGTCTCTCTAGTCCACTCGGCTGTGTTTTTTTTCTGTGTGTAGCCGAGAGTAGCACTAAAAGCTAGCCACTTGCTTCCCAGAGCTACCATTAGCGTCTGTGTCGGCTTATGAAACCTTTTAACATTCCTAAGTTGCGTTTCAAAGACCTCAGAATGCCGGAGTGGCTTTCACAGCGGTCCAAGCCATTTATATTTTACACTGTAGCCCCATGACCCGAAGCAAGGATGCCAAAACGAAACAATCGCGCTCATAATTGCTCAGACACATGTTTTTTCCTGACTGGAACCAACAATATAAGCTTTGAAAATTCCTAGATATCATGTTGGCTAATTTTAGAAAGGCCACGCTCCCTCAACAAATACTTGGACGATCGGAAAGTTTGGAGATGGTCAAAGAAAGAACACAAAAGTACAAGTATTGCATGGAATGATTGGTGTATTTTGTTAGTAGTAATGAGTTACACTAGCTGCGTATAAGTCACAGTGTCAGAGTTCAGACCTAAAGTTACAGATGTTACATAAGCTCTTGCACACACAGTAGTTCTAAGCTGATTTTTTTTTTTTTTTTTTACACATTAAACTTTCAAAATGTGAGAAATACTAACAAGCAGTACCACCAATACCAACAATACTAGTGAAATTCTGTGTAGTTTTGAATGCCTTGAGGATTTAAAAGCACTATACAAAAGTGAGAATTTACCAGATTGCAGTAGTAGGAGTAGTGGTAGTAGTAGCAGTAGTAGTAGTAGTAGTTAGAGGTAGAAATAGGGATCATGTCCGTGGTAATAACAGTATAAATTGTGATGGAAAATAATTTTATATTGAGCCAGAACCAAACACGTTCCATCCAATCAGATTTGTGTATTTCAGTGACGCATGTGAAACGAAGGAGCTCATTGGTCACCTCCGTTTTGAATAAAAAGACATTTCTCTCACATCACATTAACAGAGTTTAGCGCAGGGGTGGGTAAACTTTTTGATCACGTTCGGCGGGACGGATTAAAATCTGGTTTACCATATCTGGTTTAGCGATTTGTTCTGCAGAAACTTGTTTTTCAGTCATCTGTGATAATTGTTTTACCTTTATTTTATCCTCATACGCAGCTATGTTTAATACGAATGGACCAATACCTGACTGGCTAATCCACCTGTCAGTCACGCCCATCGTAAAGTATTGGAGAAGTGTATTTTCAGGATCACAGACAAGCGCAGAGCAACATTTGACTATAATTACATTTTGAGCCTATAAAACATGAACGCTTCTTCCAGCTCTGTTACAGTAAATTCCCAGTCCACTTACACACTCATTTAACCCGCACTACATCACCTTTATATGACACCTGCAGCCATGTTTTTATCTCCCCTCCTCCACGTCGCATGTAACTCTATTCCTCCACTCTCTGCTCTTGACTTTTTTGACTTGATAATTAATTACTGTGACCAAAAATTAATTAGGGTCTGTAGCCCAATGAGCGCTGGTGTGCATTGCGAAATTAAATCCTTGGAAAGTCCGGGATTAGTATGCGGCTGGAGTGCTACTGTTCGTCGGTAGCCTAAAGTCTGAATGACAGAAGATCAAAGTAAATGTACACATCAGAGGCGTTAAAAAATGTGACATATTTGTGATAAAACTTATACGATGTTTTTACTAATTCGCTAAATGATTTTAACACGTACCGGGGCGTGTTTGATAGCGGAGATCTGAAGGGACATAGGTAACAAAGACTAAAGTGAAGCGCTATTAAAGACAGAGGTAAAGCTTTTGTTGAGTTCACACTTGCAAAATGCCACATCAAAATTGGGACTAAACTCAGAGCTTAAACTGGACTAAACCATGATTAAACCAGGACTAAACCAGGAGGAAACCAAGGCGATATTTGCACAAAACTGGGACTAAAGTAGGACTAAATTTGGAGCTAATCCTGGAGTCGACCAGAACTATGTGAAGACTAAAATAGAACAAAACCAGATCGGCATCCAGATTAGACTGCGCTCAAACCAGGGCACAGCCATCAAGTTGAATGCAGCCTAACTTGAAGAACTTATGTCTTTTAGCATTTTTGGAAGACGGGAAAAGACATTGATCTGAAGGTTGCCGGTTCAAATCCCACTCTCTACATAAACATCATTGGTTGAGTGGTTAGATCCACTGACTTGAAGGTTGCAATTCCAACCCTCACAGATGAATGCTGCCGCTGTGTCCTTGAGCAAGACACTTAACCCACCTCGCCCCCAGTGTCTGCGTACACTGGTGTATGAATGTGTGACTGGTTCCTTGTTGTAAAGCGCTTCGAGTGCCTTGAAAGGTAGAAAAGCGCTATAAAAATGTGACCATTTACATATAATAATAACACAAGGAAGACAAGTCAGAGGAACCATTTTCATCTGCCCAAAGATAAAACCCCCAATCATTTCACCCATCACCCATCATTTCTATGTAAAACAACACAACCAACTGAAATACTTCTCTCCTCCTTTTAGAGAATGAGAGATACTCGGAGTAGAGCCGCTGCTCCACATCGAGGAGGATCAGATGGTGGCTCAAGTTCCTGGTTGCAATTCTGGATCCTCTGGGTGAAGTAAGTGAATATTCCTCTGAGGAGCTGGATGTAGTGTCTGGGGAGGGTAAACCCGGAAATCATTGATTGAAACCCAATCTGTTCCTTCACAACAAGATGGAGATGGATGGAGTGCTTGTAATTATAGTGTTAAGTTTGTATTTTTCAACCTGAACAGATAAATCCTTGGCGATTTTTCAATACGTACATACTTTATAACACTAAGATCTGATTTTTTACTTGAACAGTTGATGTTATAGCACTGCATTAAAGTCCCTTCCCAACAACCAACCATCCATATGTTCTCCACTGCAAATAATAATTTAAATAAAGAAATAAAGGAAAAAGTGCACGCTGTCGGACATGCATATGCAACGGACAAATAGAGACTCCAGCCCCGCTCCGCTCCCTGACAGCTCTAACCTCATCTCCCCCGTGCTTCCTGTAATTGCAATTTCGCTGCGAGTTTGGAGCGAAAATATCCACAAAGTGTGAAATTAAAATACATGTTCGTCAGGAGCCTATCGCATCTTCTGCCTCCTTTCTTCTTCTCTTGTCTGCCAAAGCGTAGCACGCAGCCAGCTAGCAGTTGTCATGGTGATTAATGCAAATGCACACAGTTAACCTGCGCTAGCGAGAGGGGTAGCTTTGAAAGTGTAGCGCAGACCTTGACTACAGCTAAGTGTCTCGAATACAAAGGCTCCTGTAATTGAAAACCACACAAAGGCCATCTATCTGTGCATGTTGTGAATGAGATTCCTCCACTCCAGATATTGGATCGGCTTATTGGATGAAAACATTTGTAGTGTGGTAGTAATGTCACGGCTGCAAATAGGACTAGGGGAATTATTATCTCAATATTGACTATTACGGCAGTGTTTCTCAACCAGTGGTGCAGGGATCTCCGGGACTAATTAGGTGAATCGTATTTATGTGTACATGTCTGTCTGGAGTACATTTATACCTTTAAGATGTGTGTTGTGTTTTTACTGAAGGGTTAAAGGTACAATATGTGACTTTCTGCACAAATCTATAGAAATTGAAAGTTAAAACTGTACTTTTATAGGTTTTATGTCATACTGCGGAGGACTATAGTCGAAGGAACAACATTTCCATGGAAACAAGGAGGAGGAGGAGGCCTTCTGACAGGCCGAATAAGGTCAGGTTTGTGGAGATGCAAGCCCACTCAGGTAATGATAATAATAATAATTGACAATATGAATAGATTTATTTGAACGCTTAAAAGTTAAACTTACACTTGCAAACTGGAATCAATAAGACGAAACAGAAAACTTTGGCGTACTCGAGACAAAAACGGTTGGGAACCACTCCAATATCAGTTCTTTAAACACGCTAGCTCTGGTATAGCCTCTCGTCGAGTATTTAGTCATGTGATAGTCCTTGTGTAGTCCCAGTTTAGTCCTGGAAAAGTCCTAGAGTTTTATCTTCTGTCATAACAAAGGGCAAATTAAAACACTTCTTGTTCACGTTGTTTTCCAATATCGAAGTCATTAGCACGGCCCAATTTTCTATTTATTTCTCGATATTACACCAGCGTGCAGTCTCGTCTCTCGTCTAGTCGAAGTATCTATTTTTGACATGGCAACAAGTCCGGGAAGTGACGAGCCAGCGCCAGAGCAGTGCCATAACAACTGGCATCATTAGTGTATATAATCCACAAAGACCGGCTCTATAGCGGTGAATGCAGTGTGACCTGGTAAGAATGTATTAATGAGAACGCGAAAAGGGCAGAGACAAAAACATCATTACACACGGGACTATTATATGGGAATGTAGGCAAGAGTTCTGCTGCCAAATTCGTGACCGATCGACCTCGGCTTAGGCTACATGCTGTGGAAATATTGAAAGCGTACTGGGCTGGCATGACAGTAAAACGGAGAAGTTAAATCCGAAACATTGCAGGCAAAAGCAAAAAAAAAAACAACATCGTCACAGAGGGTCATACTGCACCATTAAAGTACTCTACATGGACAAGAAATGTGGCTTGTATTTGGACTGATTATAGAAAGAATATTACTTTTCACATCTGGAACTTGAAGGGGTTTTTTTTATTTTTTGGACTACTATTTAAAATGACCTGAAAATGTTACCAGTCTCCCTCTAATACCTAACGCCTTATTCTGCAGTATATGCAAATAATCGGTATGTATTTCAGAAGTCCTTTGAACTCTCTGCCCGTCAAATACTTCCATTACAAAAATAGATATAGATACTAAATAAAAATACTAAACTATAATGTACGTTTATTGCACTCGACACCAAGTTTTGTACAAATACGATGACCAAAAAAAATCTAGTCTTCCATTATTTGACTGGCTCCTTATTCGGCCCCTCGTGACCCCTCTGTGACCCCGGTGTTCAGAGGCTAACTGTTTGTCTGGTGCTGTCCCGCGAGTGCACTGTGGCTGTCTACTGCAGTGACACAAGCCAGGCTCAAGTCAATCTAATTACACACACAATGATGAGTCTGACCCGCTCCGACCCGGATTCTTATTCAAATCCTCTCATTTACCTCGGGCTGATCTCCTGCGATGGACCCGCCACCTCAACATGAACACTAGGCCTGGGCTGTTCGAGTGAAATACGCCTGCTGTTTGGGTGATGGGACGGGCAGAGTGATGGAAGCCACAGCGGTGCTCTACAGCGTTTGTGCTGGAGCCTCATTCACGACTGACTGACCCCTGCTTTAAAACGCATGTGACAAGTTTTCATGTTTTTCTAAGTATGACTTGGTTTGGTGGGATAGTACCTGTAGTAGATATTTATCATAGTTTTACATCATTCATTTTTCTTAGCTAAATTGTAATAACTATTGTGCAATTTAGATGGGCCTCGTTTACAGTATGGTTGCCAGGTAACACATATCTGCTGCCCCTCTCCAGCCAGGAAGTAAGAATCTAAACTTAAAACCTAAAAAAAATAAAATTAAAAAAAATAATAATAAAAATAAAAAGTTTTTTTTTTTTTCCTGCTATTATTATTATTATTTTTTAAATATTTATATAAATATTACGTTAATTATGTGTTTGTGAAATGAATATTCTAACTTGTCATGGTCACTTTTTATTTTAAGCTTTAGGGAATATACTGAAATAATGCTGCCATCAATTAAGGAAAGACACAACAGTTTAATGTTATACGGAACATTCCAGGCAAACGCAATAACATCTCCATGGAGACAAGCAGGTGGCAGAACCTCCTCACTATTCTGATCTATGTTATAATGTTACCTCATCTCAAACAGACCTGGAGTTGTGTTTTTTCTTTCATGTTTTACACATGTTTAACACACAAACCCTGCATGTTTAAGCTGAGTTCTTCTCTCAAACTGAAAACACTCTGTCCCACCTTGTGATGTCATCATGTGGTAATACAGGAAGTGCGTCATTGTGTTTTAAAGCGCCATACACCTTCACTAGAATCATTTGGATAATTTCAGCCATGGTATTGCCAATCTTTAAATGAACAAAAAGTAAAAGGAGCTGTTAACTTGAAAATTACCACTTCATGACATCACAAGGTGGAACAGAGCATTTTGAGCTTTGGAGATGTAGACAGACTAATATAGCAAGATTACTCAAACATGTAATGAAACAAAACACAACTCCAGGTCTGTTTATGAGGAGGTAACAACATTTTAACATGGCTTAAATTTCACAAAAGTCCATTTCACACAATATAAAACTTTTTAAGTAGAAGTAACTGATTTCACTTTACCTGAGCAATACAAATAATGACAATATAGTAGTAGTAGTAGTAACGGTGTACAAGTGAAATACGCCTGTTGCTTTAGTAATCGTAAAAACCAAAGTGTTGGCAGCAATAACCAGCTCTACAAATGTGCTGCAATGATGCTGTTTATAAATTGTTATTAATTCAGTGTTCTGTGCAGCGTCACTTTAATAAAACAGATCATAAAGTCCACGTAAGAATGTGGAGGCGGTGAATATGTCAGTTATAACAATGCATTCGTCTTGCACGTTTTGTCTCTGAACAGTCAAAGTTATGTCAAAACTTTATAATTACAAAATAAGAAGAAACGTATATATCGACAGCCTTGTTATAGGTTTATACGTGAAGCTACTTGCATTTAACACAATGTCCCTTTTTTTGCTATTTGTGGTGATATTAACAATAACAGGGATTTCAGTATATTAATTATTTGAAGGTTGACGGTGCAATCCCAGCTCCCACAGACGAACGCCGTCGTTGAGCCCTTGGGCAAGACACGACACTTAACCCACCTCCGCCCCTACCGTCTGCTGCAAAGCGCTTCGAGTGTCTTGAAGGTGGAAAAGCGCCGCAATATAAAAAGTGACCATTTACCATTTACGAGATTGGTTAAGTGTCTCGCACAAGGACACAACCGTAAATAATGCTGAGAAATTGAACTACCAACTTCCTGTAGTAACCAACTAAATCACATACTGTTTATTGCCTTAGTTTTCTTATTTTTCTGTCTAAGAAACGTAACCAGCGCACATAAGAACGCAACCTAATTTTAGCGCTGCTATATAAAAGTGACCATTTACCATTTACAAGACTGGTTAAGTGTCTTGCCCAAGGACACAACAGCCGTAGATAATGCTGAGAAATTGAACCATCGACTTCCTGTGATTGGGTAAACGGCTAAATCACGTACTGCAGGGGTGTCCAAACTATGGCCCGGGGGCCAAATGCGGCCCTCAGACCAGTTTTTATTGGTCCTAAGGCCTCCTGCTGAACCGGCCCAATTGATCATAAGCAGAACTTTTAACAGCAAATTAAACTATTTCTACCACTATATCCTCAAACGTCACATTGCAGTGTGTTACCGACTAAAATAAATGTGTTTCAAGCCTTATTCTTACACAGCGGCTCTGTTTAAAACACCGCTCTGCACTGATCACCGGTCTGTGGCCCTCGATAAAAAAAAACCTTGCGCACCTCTGCCATACTGGATATCGCCTTAGTTTTCTTATCTGTCTAACAAACCTAACTAGCGCCCGTAAGAACGCAACGTAATTTTAACTTAAGTGTCTTGCCCAACGGCACAACAACATCAACGCGAAGAAACTGAATCGCAAACCTACACATTCGCCCGTTATCCTGCTTAACCCCAGCCAACGCAGCTAGAATGATATACAGAACACCGTGCACTGTTATTCAAGTATTCACATTGTGCGTTGAAATAACCTAGAAACACGCTCCGTAATAAGCCCATAAGTGGGTCGCTCATGGTAAACAAGCACATGACCTTAATGACCACTGAACAAATTGGCTCCATAGACTCAGACCTTGTTATATTCGCTTTAGAAGAAACATGATCCGCGTAAACTGTCCCTGTCTCTGCTTTTAACGAACATAATAAAAAAAGGTGCATATAGAGTTCAGCTTTGGTACAATCCATTTAAAACGAGGTATAGTGAGACATGGGATGTAGTTACGTCATTCTCTCTATGTTTTACTGTGGAGTTTTGACTGTATTTGTCACGTTTTATGGCTGATTTAAAGGGCTCGTATTACGCTATTTTCTGATCTATGTTATAATGATCTTTCCTCGTCACAAACAGACCTGGAGTTGTGTTTTGTTTCATTCACGCACGTTTAAACACACAAACCCTGCAAATTTAGTTCTTCTCTCAAACTAAAAACGCTCTGTTCCACCTTGTGATGTCACGTGGTGATACAGGAAGTGCTCCGTTGCGTTGTTAAACTCCGTAAACCTTCATTAAAATCACTTGCATAGTTTCAGCCTGGGAATTGTCGATCTTTATAGTGAACAAAAAATAAACGGGAGCTGTTGATTTGAAAACTACCACTTCATGACATCACAAGGTGGAACAGAGCGTTTTGAGCTTCGGAGATGGAGTTACTTAAACACAAAAACACAAGTCTGGGTATGTTTTTGAGGAGGTAACTGACATTTTAACATGGCGTAAACGTCACAAGAGTCAGTTTTGTGTAATATAGGACCTTTAAAGACGATACCGTGTATTCTTAGATCTGTGGGAGTGAATAAAAGCCAAATCCTCCGTCTGAGTTCACTTTACATCACACCGTGTTATGTTGGCGCTTTCTTAAAGGTACTGCAAGTGAACTTTCTAATTGGGGAATAAATAGTTTGTGTTATGACCTAAAGTGACTGCTGTTGAAAGAAATATTACTGGAGATTGTGTTGTTTGTAAAGCAGGTGACCAAGGTAACAAGGTTCAAATCTGGCCCGGGGGATGTTCAACTTGAATAATGGAGCTCTCCTGCTTGTTTAAACAATGAAGAAGGGGTTATTTCCAGGTGCAATGGAAAAACACACCAAACCTGCACAAGGATCCAGTTATTAAAGTTGTATTATGTAACTTTCTGGTGTAAGTCCACTACTTACTTACTTACTGCCTGAAATGTTCCACCGTATGCTGTTAAATTTCCCTAATTTGCATGTATCCACTTGATTGTGTTTTTGCTGCTCAAAAATACTCCACAGATCTGACTAGTAAAGTGGTAGATTTAGTGCACTTAAGTCAGAAAGTTTAGTGAACCTTTAAATATTTGGAGGATTTTAAAACATTTATTTAAAGTCAGCTTATTTTTAGTGTAACAGATCCTGGCTCCAGAGCTGAAGGAGACGTCCTGGGAACTGCACCGAGAGGCTCGAAACTTGAGGGAGTTAGTGTTATACGATATTTCAAACTCGATTTCGATACTAAAAAACAGACTCGATGCTCGATATCGTTTTTGGTTTATAATATCATGTGGTCTTACTCGAGCTCTGATGAAATTTAAGATGAAACTGTTCAGGAAATGTCAAAGTTCATGCAGTTATGTGATTTTTGTGTTAATACTTGGTTAAACAAGTATCTAGTTTTGATACTAGTTTAAGCATCAGTTAGCATCTGATTTTCGATACTTTTGTCAACACTGTCAAATGCAGAGACAGACTTCCTAGTACACAGCGGTGACACCAGTAAAAGTACTACTTAAGTAAAAATTGTAGGTATCTGTACTTAAATCAGTTTTAAAGTGGACACTTTTTACTCCATTTAAGAGCAGGTATCTGTACTTTCTACTCCACTGCACTTTTGAACAGGACTGAAAAGTAAAAGTATTTTTTATTATTTTCTGAGACCTGCTCAAAGTCTGAGGGTTTATTTTTAACATGCAAAGACAAATATACAAATAAAACCAGCTGTATGAAACTCATTACATTTGAAGCCTACAAGACCTCAAAATATGCACAAAGTAATTTTACTTTACTTTTACTTTACAGGGTCAAATTTGGCCAGAGTTAATTGCTGCTACCAAAACTGAAATAAATAATAAAAAAAGAAAAAAAAAGAAAAAGTTCTATTTAAATTTAAAAAATTCAAAAAGCCCAGAGTGCCACTTCTGACCCCTGCATAGAGACACCTAGTGGATGAATATTGAACTAAAATGAGACAGAGTGGTAGTGACATGGCCGACCTGTTGAGCTGAAAAACTACACAAACAAATCGTCTTCTTAGCAAACCAGCCGTTGGTAAAATTGTGGGGTTTTTTGTTAATCTTTTTAGTTATAGGTTGCAAAAAACCCAATGGGTCAAATTTGGCCCCGATCCTAAATTAGAGTATTAAGGGTTAAAATTGAAAAAGTGGATATTTCAGTGTTCAGTGAACTTATAGCAGTAATTACATTTTAATTTAATTACATTTTAAAACCAATACTTTAATCATTTAATACTTAAATTATTAAAGTTTTTTTTATTTTTATTTTTTTGCTGTGGTATCTGTACTTTTACTTAAGTAACAAAACGGAGTACTTCATCTTCCCCCACTGCTAGTACAAATACGATCTGAATACCGACCCTTTACCAAACCATATAATTCAATAAAACACTTCATAGCACACTCCCCCCGATGGAAGCATTTTGAATTTAAAACCCAAATACCTGAATTGCATTTTTTTTTCACAATACACTGACAAAACACAAGTCAAACAAACCCTGGTCATCTCGGTCGTCATTTTGTTTGAGCGTGTTGACCTAGTTTCCTTCGATCAAAGCTCTCCGCTCGCACTTCCCTGTCTCTTCTGCTGTAGGTCTGCTCTGAGTGATCTCCACTCTCCTCCGCTCCTTCAAAGCACCATGACTGACAAGTGTTTTGCCGCGTGTCTGTCAACCTGTTTCCCACTAAAAAGAAGCATCATCCGCCCGCAGTCCCCCCAGACCCCATACTGTACGTGCCGTGTGTTTAGAGCCGGTTTTATCATCTTTAAAGCCGTCAGAGATCATCCCGGTGTGTTTTTTTTTTTACCTCATTTGCATAAGGTTTAGACATGTTCGCCGGTTCACCCCGTGTTGTTCGCAAGGTCATGTCTCAGTCAGCGGCGTCCTCGAGCAAACCGGGTCTGAGTTGAAACCGCTTTCGTGGAGAATTCTGACAGTCGTGATGCTTCTGACACCTGCAGACGTCAACCACAGTCCCACATGATCGTTTTCAGTGTCAATCCTCGTCTTTACTACAAAAAAGAATATGGCGTTATTATTGCATTCTAAAGATGCACTATGTAATGTTTCAAGCCACCTGCGTGTTTCCGTGGAGACGACTAGACAGTCAGATAATCCCGCTGGGCCAAGTTACAGGTCACACATGTTTTTCAATTTTTTTTTTTTGCAATGAAAATGTAATGTATTCAATGTATCCTGGTGTAGTCCTGATTTAGTCTTGATTTAGTCCATGTTTAGTTCTGGTTTAGTCTTGGTTTTATCCTGCTATGTCCTGGTTTAGTTCTGATTTAGTCTTGGTTAAGTCCTGGTTTAGTCCCGGTTTAGTCTCGGTTTAGTCCCGGTTTAGTCCCGGTTTAGTCCCGGTTTAGTCCCGGTTTAGTCCCGGTTTAGTTCTGGTTTAGTCCTGGTTTGGTCCTGATTTAGTCCTGGTTTAGTCCTGGTTCAGTCCTGGTTTAGTTCTGGTTTAGTCCTGGTTTAGTCCTGGTTTAGTCCTGGTTCAGTCCTGATTTAGTCCTGGTTTGGTGCTGATTTAGTCCTGGTTTAGTCCTGATTCAGTCCTGGTTTAGTCCTGGTTTAGTCCTGGTTTAGTCCTGGTTTAATCCTGGTTTAATCCTGGTTTAATCCTGGTTTAGTCCTGGTTTAGTCCTGGTTCAGTCCTGATTTAGTCCTGGTTCAGTCCTGGTTTGGTCCTGATTTAGTCCTGGTTCAGTCCTGTTTTAGTCCTGGTTTGGTCCTGGTTTAGTTCTGGTTTAGTCCTGGTTTGGTCCTGATTTAGTCCTGATTTAGTCCTGGTTTGGTCCTGGTTTACTTCTGTTTTAGTCCTGGTTCAGTCCTGGTTTAGTCCTGGTTTAGTTCTGATTTAGTCCTGGTTTGGTCCTGGTTTAGTCCTGATTTAGTCCTGATTTAGTCCTGGTTTAGTCTTGGTTTAGTCCTGGTTTAGTTCTGATTTAGTCCTGGTTTGGTCCTGGTTTGGTCCTGGTTTAGTCCTGATTTAGTCCTGGTTTAGTCCTGGTTTAATCCTGGTTTAGTCCTGGTTTAGTCCTGGTTCAGTCCTGGTTCAGTCCTGGTTCGGTCCTGGTTTGGTCCTGGTTTGGTCCTGATTTAGTCCTGGTTCGGTCCTGGTTTAGTCCTGGTTTGGTCCTGATTTAGTCCTGGTTTGGTTGGTTTGGTCCTGGTTTACTTCTGTTTTAGTCCTGGTTCAGTCCTGGTTCAGTCCTGGTTCAGTCCTGATTTAGTCCTGCTTTAGGGACGGGCCTCCTGCTGGTGCCCAGACTCAGGACTAAACATGTAGAATCAGTATCGCTCACACTCACGTCAGTGCACACAGACACTGGGGGTGAGGTGGCTTAAGTGTCTTGCCCAAGGACACAACGACAGTATTTATTTGTGGGAGCTGGATCTTGAACCTGTGGATCAGTGGATCTTTCTAACAACTGAACCAATCACTTTAAAAATAGTCGTCAAATGATCGTTCTCGACATCGTGTACAGTATATCGAGAATCCTATCCTATTTCAAACATCATAGTCAGAGCTACTAAACTCAATATTAAAACATCAAATCCAAGTAATTATATTCATTTAATTCTGCAGTCTAATTCGTCCTATTGTGTCATCCTGTTATATCTCCAAAGGATGACTCAAGGTCTTGGAAAAGAGCGACTGTGCTGTGAGTGAAGGCTCTCCCACCGGGACCAAAATGAATGTGTTAAAAGAGGATTTTCCAGTGTATCGTGAATTCAAAACAACATTGGCCTGAACACTTTGTTGTGGTGGGCGCTGTTCTTAGAAAAGCGCTCGTTTCTTTCACTAATTGCAACATGGTAATTAGGTGTAGAATCTAATTTAGACCGGTGCTTCGTTTAGGGAAGTATGCATTATTTAAAGGAGGGGGGCGGGGAGTTTTCAGAAACACAACAATGCAACGGTAATGATCATACAGAGTACATTTTTAGAGTAATTAGTGCTGATTAGAGAGGGAGGGGGGGCTGTAAGAAGAGAGAGCACTGTACACAATGCAATGTTGTGAAATACCGTGTCTAATACAGATATTTTTTCAGTACTACAATAAACAAATCACAATCTACTTTGAATTACTTTAAAGGGCCCATATTACGCTATGTTCATTATCTGTTTTAATGTTGTTTCCTCATCACAAACAGACCTGGAGTTGTGTTTTGTTTCATTCACACATGTTTAACTCACAAATCCTGCATAAACTGAGTTCTTCTCTTAAACAGAAAACGCTTTGTTCCACTTTGTGATGTCACATGGTGATACAGGAAGTGCTCCGCTCTGTTTTTAAACTCCAAACACCTTCACTAGAATCATTAAGATGATTTCAGTCCTGGAGTTGTCAACCTCTACGCAATAAAATACCGACCGCTCGACAAAAAGAGAGCTGTTGACTTGAAAACTACCACTTCATGACATCACAAAGTGGAATGGAGCTTTCAGAGCTTTCAGACCCTCTTATTGGTAGCTGTAGATAACGCTAGCGAGCAGATTTATAAATAGATAGATAAAATGGTTTATAAATAGATAGATAAAATGGTGACAATTACCACTGACGAAGAAAATGAAATCCTAAAAAGAGATGAGAAGTACAGAGCAGTGGGCGTGTACCAGCGTTTTTTAGCGGAAACGGTGGTAAGTTGGATACAGTTGAATACAGAACGTTTGAAGTGCTTTTCCACCTTCGAGGCAGTCAAAGAGCTTTACATTAAGGAACCACTCATCCATTCACACACTGGTGTACACAGACATCAGGAGCAGGGTGGGTTAAGTGTCTTGCCCAAGGACACAACAACAGCATTCAACTGTGGGAGCTGGAATCGTGGGTCAGTGGATCCGACCAGTGATGCGTACAATGAGAGAGGGATTCGAAACTGCCAACTTTCGGATCAGTGGACGAGCCGCTGTCGCCCCATTGTATTGTCCAGCACTCACTCAAACAACACATTCATTCTAGGCGAGGTGGGGGAAGTGTCTTGCTCAAGGGCTGACTATGTCTGAACCTGCAGGCTGAGAAATAAACCTATGATGGGACAGAAATAATCAATGACCCTGTACCACATTTTTTTCTCCATATATTTGAGCAAAACATGTGTTGACGTTCATGTGGAGAGTGGGATTCAAACTGCCAACCTTCAGCTCAGAGGACAAACGCTCAACCAACTGAGCTACTCTTGCAACAAAATACTGTGTATGAGTAATCACTGCAACAAGAGTCATTCTATGTAATTGAAAACAACAGTCCCAACCTACTTTCGCTAGATGGAGAAGAGACGTTATGTATTTTTGAAATTATAAAACAATTAGATTCACTTTAATGGGAACTACACAACAATTTTTTTGAGCCCTTGACTTATTTTGAGGGACTACAAACACCTCTCAGTGAAGGAAACACTGACTGATTTTACATGTAAATTATTTTTTTAAAATTCATTTATTTATTTATTTTTTTATTTTGTATCACTACTATTATTGATATTATTGCTTATTTAATTTATTCATGCATTTATTGTCAGTGCTATATATTTCGTGCTTTGCTTTTTTTTTTTTTTTTTTTTTTTTTTTTTAATACAATAATGAAACAATTGTAAGTCTTTTGTTCACTTCTGGAAATTATGATTTTTTTTTCATTCATTTTTTTTTTTTTTTTAATATTGTATTAGTTCTATTATTGATATTATTATTGCTTATTTAATTTATTTATGCATTTATTGTCAGTTCTATATATTTCGTCTTTTTTTTCTTTTTTTTTTTTTTTATAATACAATAATGAAAAAATTGTAAGTCTGTTCTTCACTCCTGGAAATTATGGGGTTTTTTTTTTATTTCAATTTTATTCAATTATTATTATTATTATTATTTTATGTTGTATGAGTACTATTATTGATATTATTATTGCTTATTTAATGTATTTATGCATTTATTGTCAGTGCTATATATTTTGTGCTTTGCTTTTTTTTTTTTTTTTTTTTTTTTTTTTTTTTTAAATACATATAATGAAACACATTTAAGTCTTTTGTTCACTCCTGGAAATTATGTTGTTTTGTATTTTTTTATTCATTTATTATTTTTTTTAAATGTTGTATTAGTACTATTATTGATATTATTATTGCTTATTTAATTTATTCATGCATTTATTGTCAGTGCTATATATTTCGACCTTGTTTTTCTTTTTTTTTGTCTTTTTTTTTTTTTTTTTTGCTATAATACAATAATGAAACACTGTAAGTCTGTTGTTCACTCTTAGAAATGATGCTGTATTGAATGTATGATGTAAGGGTATGTCCTGTGGGTCAGATGTACTGGATCACTGTTTTTTCAAATAAACAATTAAAAAAAAAAAAAAAACAACTATATGAGTAACCTCTAGTAGGGTTCTATATTTTGTCAGCAAAGATGCATCTGTACTTCTTCTGGTTTCGTCCTGCTGTGAATAATAAACACTCTCTGAAATCTCTGTGTTAGTAGCAGAGCAGTGCGTGATTGGTCTTAAGGCGTGTGTGATGTGTCTATCTGTGTGAGTTCTTCCGGAACATGTAATAATGATATGCTAATTACTACAAGCTAATTAGGCATGCATGATTGTAGCAAAATATGTTCATCTCTCCTGCCGTCATATATGTAATAAAGTATGAAAAAGCAATATGTCTATGTTTGGTGGATGGTTCGTCCGGCGTTTCTTTCGTTAAAAAGCTTCGACAGCTGTGACAAATGAAGTGATTTGTCTGTTTCACGTAAGTCGTTAATGGCTGGAGTCGATACCAGAATTCATGGGATATTCAGAGGAAATGAGGATGTAACAATATTAGCCACATTCAGTATAATGTGGTTAAAATGTGTCTCAGTTGCGTTTTAACTTTAGCAATACAGACTATACTTTAACATGACCTATATAAAGACACATATGCTTTTTTTCTCGCTGTCTGACATGAAATCAGACTAAAGTTTGCCTGTTTTAGGTCAATTATGATTACCAAAATTATTTCTATTTGCTAAATGTCAGAATAATGAGAGAATTATTTTTTTAGGCAATTTTTCATTACTTTTTACATACATTTCATTAGCATTTGTTTCCATTGCCTTTTAACTGTATGACTCGGATGAAACGTCTTACTTTTCCGGTAGATGGTCCACCACCTGTTTGTCTCCATGGTGATTTTATTGCATTCACATTAAACTATCTATCTCCATGGCCACGAGCAGATGTTTCCATTCGGGCAAGTTACAAACAGATCTGTGGAGAGGCGGCGCCGCTCATCACGACTCAAGAATGTTGAGGGAAACTTTAACCAATGGAAACACTTGTATTTGAAGAAACGCAAGTTAGACAGGATGCCGTATTGTTGAGCATTCAAAGGAATAACATCTCCATGGAAACAAGCAGGTGGTGGACACTCTTCTAAAAAAGTTACATAGCGTACCTTTATTCTGTCATACGTTCAGTCCTGGTTTTATATGATTTTAGTCCTGACATAGACCTGGACTTGAATAAATGCAAACTAGAAAGGATGCCGTAATGTTGAGCATTCAAGGAAATAACATCTCCATGGAAACAAGCAGGTGGTGGACACTCTTCTAAAAAGTTACATAGCGTACCTTTATTTTGTCCTACATTTAATCCTGGTTTGACACTGTTTTAGTCCTGACATGGACTTGAATAAATGCAAGTTAGACAGGATGCCATATTGTTGAGCATTCAAAGGAATAACATCTCCATGGAAACCAACATGTGCTGGTCCATCTTCTAAAAAAGTTACAGTATGTGCTTTTATTCTGTCATATGTTTAGTCCTGGTTTTATATGGTTTTTAGTCCTGACATAGACCTGGACTTGAATAAACGCAAACTAGACAGGATGCCATACTGTTGAGCATTCAAGGAAATAACATCTCCATGGAAACAAGCAGGTGGTGGACACTCTTCTAAAAAAGTTACATAGCGTACCTTTATTTTGTCCTACGTTTAGTCCTGGTTTGACACTGTTTTTGTCCTGACATAGACCTGGTCCTGCTCCAGTCCTGGTTTAGTCCTGGTCTAGTCCAGCCTCAGCCCCAATAAGACGTAATGACTCCAAATAACAGCAATTCTGCCGCACTCACAATGCAGCAATAATCCCACCAATGACATTTTGATTTTGTTCCATCTCTCGCAGACACAGAAGAGATTCCAGTCGTTATAGAAAAACTCAAACGCGACCTTCTTAAACAAATGCTTCTTTTGTGTCTAACCTGAATATGTTGAGCGGGTCTCACGGATCACATAAGGTGGGCGATGTGGCCGGTGCAGGAGACTACATTAGCCGTGCGGTGATTACAGCGCCTGCTCCAGACTGGGCCGGTCACTGCGGTCGTGGGACATAAAGAAGGGTCAGGACCTCAGATTGGAGTCCCATCTCTCCCCGGGCGAGCTCCTAATAGACTCCATTACAGCAACGAGCAGGCGAGCGAGCAGCGCCGAGGAGAGAGGAGAGAGACAGAGAGAGCCCGAAGACGCACAGCAAAAATGAAAATCTGAATCATGTAAAATGGATGGTTTTAAGAAAGTCTGCGCGGTTTTACCGGATGTGGACGAAGACAATCGCACTAGGCTTGAACGATTTGGGTTTTTCCTGCTGTTAGATCAGTTTGTGAGTTATGTTTTATGTTTTAATAATAGGTTTTTGTTCAAAGTTCACATTTTTAAGAACGGACAAAACAACAGAACTACAAACAAGCTAATACAAAAATCGCATTTCATAAATTCATGAATTTAACTTAGTTAGTTAGAAAGCTCTGAATACAGAGAGAGGCCAGTTTAAATATAAAGTCATACTGCACTTTCCCTGTATCGTGTTGGTTCTACTTTATACCCTATTTTCCGGACTACAAGCCGCTACCTTTTTCTACATTTTAACCACTGCGGCTTATGGTGCAGTGCGGCTTATACATTTTTTTTATTATTATTTTTTTTTTTCCGTGGTGCCAAAAACATTTTGCCCAGCAACAGTCAACATAAAAGTGAAGAGTGGATGTTGCTCCTGACCCGTCTGTCTCCCGCTGTCAGTGACTCATTTCTTACAGTGAAAAGACAGTGTCTGGTTTATCGCGGGGGGTTAGTATAAATGAAATCCGTAAAGTAGAAAACTTAATTTTTTTGCGGCTGCAGGTGTATTTCTCAGTTCCTCTGTCCCGCCTCTTCGTCCTGGCGCCGCTGTAATGTCTCGTAATGTTCTTTTTCCTGCTGTCACTGATCCACAACCTAAAGCAGACTCCATCCGCAGGTTACAGCCCTTTTTGCTCCTTCTTTATGTTGTTTCACATGTAAAGTCTCTCGTGGATGCGCGTCCAGAGGGTCCAGAGCCTGTCGGAGGCGATTGTCTCAAATACAAAGGTCCAACGTGATTGTTTCAGAGTCACGCTGCAGCATCGAATATTTTGGTAAATTTGGCTGAAGCATTCTGTCCTGTACAGGAGACACGCTCCTCCTTTAGCCAATCAGGACGCAGAACATGCACCTCCTTTAGCCAATCAGGACGCAGAACATGCACCTCCTTTAGCCAATCAGGACGCAGAACACACGCCTGCATACACTGTAAAAAAAAGCATGCAAAACTGCACGAGCGGTCTCTCGCAAATGAACGTTTTTGAGCTAATTTTTCATATTACTACGTGGGATACCTGAGGCTTAAAATCCGGTGCGGTTTATACAATTTTTTTTTTTTTTTGTAAAATTAAAGCATGTGGCTTTTAATCAGGTGCACTCTGTAGTCTGGAAAATACTGTACTTATTGTTTCCTTATCATTGCTGTTTCTCATCCTTTCCATTGTTGGTATGTTTTTCGTTCTGTTCAATTTAAAAACGCCTCATGTCACTTATAGTAACTCTGTACATCTAAATTATTGTCAGTGACGTTTTACTGCATTTATTGTCACAAATCTCTATGTGTATATATGTTCTGTATGTGTGTATATATGTATAGGTATATATGTATTCTTTTTTCTCTCTTTTCCCCTTTTCTTTTTTTCCTTCCACTGAACATGAAGCATAAACATTTGGTTTGTGTCCTGATGGAGGATAGAGGTGGGACTTCAGGGGTTTTCTTCTTCCCACTCCTTTTTGAGCTTGTATAAGAACAGATTGTGAGATGTGTTTTAGGTGTACTTCTGCTCGAAATAAATAAATGAATAAATAAATAATAAATTAATTCAGAACATGTTTAAACCACTTACTCTTCCGACGGCCCGCCCGCGGGCCGTCGCCTTTTCTTTACTTTACTTTACAGCAATGTACATTCACTTCTGCGTCACCCACACAAACAATCTACACATCAAATGAAAGCTACGGATCTCATCTTTCCGAATATGTAAACCATTTTCACCTAAAGTCACCACAGTGCTGTCAGGAAAGCGTTTTTTTACAGAAAAGCCAAAAATGCGGATTTGGACTTCACTCACCTTTGAGGCTCTGGTTCTGTCAAACATCAACATATTTCCACAATATCGGTCTCATTCTTTCCGTAGAGGTCCAGAGAATATAATCCAGTCAAGAAATTATGTCCATAAAATAACAGATCCTCCATGTCCAATCTGCTGCAGGAAAGTGAAATCTGCTCCGTCATTTTTTTGCATTTCTTTTGTCAATTTCAGGCATAACAAACTTCAAACAGCGCCAACTTTGTTTCTCAGTGATAGACAAACTTGCTAGCTTCTGATTGACACCAAGTTTGGCCAATAAGGTGGAGGTTGAGGGTCACTGGAGCCTCAGACAGCGAATCAGTGCTACAGGTGACTGAAAGTGTACGCCCCACTCTCCCCGTGTAGAATCAACCAATCACATCACACACGTCTAGTGACGTTTTCTCCTCACAGCCAATGAGCAGCTGAACACGAGGATGTGTGACATGCCATGGTTTTCTGTAAACAGACGGAGCAGGCCCAGTGCGTAACGAAAGTAAATGCATCACGGCATTTCGTTCGTAAAGCGTAAAATGACGCACTGTGATTTTGCAACAGTTTTGTTCTAAACACGACGAAACGGATAAAACAAAGGCAGTACGACCGAGGACACTGTGGATGTTTGTACAAGTTAAACCAGAGGCAACTCGGACCCGGAGCGGTCCGTGGCAGATTCCACGGTGGAGTCAGAAGTGGAGGAACTTATTTTTTGATGGACTGGATGCTGTTTGGATCGGTAAGTGTGGTTTATTCTGCTATTTACATAATTGTAGATAAAATATATCGTGTGTAATCATTAACATCACTTCTGTGCACACAGTGGCATTGGAACCATGGGCTCAGGCACATTTGTGTTTATTTGTATGAATTAGACTTCATTTGTTTATTGATTAAAAGGTGTTTTATTCTGCAGTTCACAGTATTGTGAGTAAAAATATAAGATGTGCACAGATTAACATTTACACTAACAGCCAATGAGCAGCTGAACAAGATGGTGTGTAGTTTAGTTTTACTGTACACAGTAGAGTACAGTAGTTTTACTGTACACAGTACAGTAGTGTTACTGTACACAGTAGAGTACAGTGTAGAGGCACAGCTCGTACATTCTGTATCATTGTGCGTCCTTAACTGTTTTTGTGTGATGATTATGAATATGTATATGATATAATATTACTTCACCCCTCTCAGTTTTGTACTTTCTTGTTACTAATGTGTTTGTGTTTTTCTTTAGGCACGTGGGTGACGTTATCAGATTTGCTCATCGGCTGTTACCAGGTTTTGCACAAAACAAAGAAATGGCATTTTGGCAAAGACATTTTTTCACCATTTTGTGGACGAGCCATAATCATGAACAGTGAGCTTTTCACTGCTGTTTGCAGTGTGTGAAGTTTGTAAATATATATTTATTTTGACCCCTACCACTTGTTTTGACTATATTTCATAAACAAATATGTATTTTATATTATGTTTTGATGCTATATAAATTTACATAAGTAATAGAGCAGCTAAGTGTGCAGATACTGATTCCTCTAAGTGTGAGCTTTCAGTAGAGCCTCATTGATGTCTGTGGGTTGAAGCATTCAAAAGTTATTGCAGTTTTTCCAAACGTTCTCCAAATGTCTCCATTTGGAGAGGTTTGGATAAACTTGGATACATCAAAAGTCCCTCCATAAAACGCCTGGATTTAGTCATAATAAAATAAGTGTAAAAATCTCATTTTTTTTATAGATTGACCTCAAATCTGAAATGTGAGAGGTCAACAATGTTTTCAATTGAAATATGGTGTATTTTTGTCCCCAGCTCCTACTGCAGCTTTCTTCACCTTCATTTTTACAAAAAAATTTAGGCGAGGATGAGAAAAATCATTTTTTATGTGTGTTCCAAAGTGTATAAATACTTACCAGACAAACTTACAGTGATTCTGACACCTGAGGGTAAAAGTAACATCCTCTAGTTTTACCAAGAGCCCAAAGTTGTGTAAATACTACTTACTGTTCAATAACAGTTATCATTTTAATTTGGAGAGGTCAGAACAAAGGCAATTTCACCAAAATGACCCGGAATGGTAAGGGGTTAAAGACGCCATGGAGACAGAGGGAGGGCGTCTGACACACAGGGACATTTCAGATCACGTTTGTACAGAGATAAACTACAGGGTTTGTAGTTTTTATGAAGATTTCTATGGAGATTTTGCTTGTGGAGGAAATAATGGTACTTCAAAATGGCCGCCTGTGCGTTCATTCAAATTGTAATTTTGATTAAATTGTCTTTAATCTCGCAGCCTTAAATCATACTTAGATAATCTTGGAAAAATCTGAATAATCCGATGTTTGATAGTTTAGTTTGAGGATTTGACGACTGGAGGCGCTGCTCCGGACACGCTGCCCTGAGCTTTAAAGAACGGGTCAAATGCAGGAAAAATGAGCCCACAGGGAGATAATGAAGAAAAGTGTCATTTAACATTAAAGATGTGATACTCGGTGGAGGGTTTGACACTGACTTTGACCATGGAGAAAATTCCACCAAATGGCTTTAAATCTTACATTTATTCAATTACAGGTGTAAAAAATAACAAAAAAAACTAAGTCCTTTTGTTCTGTGCAGAGGCTCGATTTTCCACAGATTTGACTTGTAACGTCTATTGTGTTATCTCTAGACAGACAGATAAAGAGACAGACAGACACACAGACAGGCAGATAGATAGATAGATAGACAGATGGATAGATTGATAGACAGACAGACAGATAGATAGATAGATAGATAGATAGATAGATAGATAGACGGACGGATAGATAGACAGACACACAGACAGGCAGATAGATGGATAGATAGACAGATAGATAGATAGATAGATAGATAGATAGATAGATAGATAGATAGATAGATAGAAAGACAGACGGACGGACGGACAGATAGATAGATAGATAGATAGATAGATAGACATACAGACAGACAGACAGACAGATAGATGGATGGATAGATAGACAGACGGACGGGCGGATAGATTGACAGAAAGACAGACAGACAGATAGATTGACAGACAGATAGATTGACAGACAGATAGATAGACGGACGGATGGACGGACAGACAGATAGACAGACACACAGACAGGCAGATAGATGATAGATAGACAGATAGACAGACAGATAGACAGAAAGACAGACAGATAGATAGATTGATTGATTGATTGATTGATAGACAGACAGATGGATAGATAGACAGACAGATAGACAGACGGACGGACGGACGGATAGATAGATAGATGGACGGATGGATAGATAGATTGATAGACAGACAGACAGATGGATCGATAGACAGACACACAGACAGATAGATAGATAGATAGATAGATAGACAGACAGACAGACAGATAGACAGACAGACAGATAGGTAGATAGATAGATAAATAGATGGATATACAGAAAGAAAGAAACACAAACACAGATAGACAGATGGCACACACCTCCGTCAGACAGCTTTCAAATTGCATCTTTAATAGTCTAATGAATTAAACCCAGTCAACACTCCTCTGTACAGACGTGTACTTTGAGTTGGAGCCGTTGGCGGTGATAACGTGAGCGTGTGTTCTCGTTCACGGGACAGAGGAGTCCGTACGTGAGCCCCGTCTGCAGAGAACCTCCTCTTTTCCTTATTATTCCCCCTTATTTAACTCCCTGCGCTACTCCATCTTAGTCCATTTTACAGTCCCGCTCTGCTCCTGTTACTTCACTGCAGTTTTGTATAATGATTTATTTTACCCTCCGCAATTGGGCGTCGCTTTTTGCATTGAAAGGGAATGATAAAATAGTAATCCCTTTGCAATTATGCGTCGGGAGATAGTCACAGTCGTAGAGATCCGATCTGATAGGCCGGACACGGACACACGGCTTTGAAATAATTGTGAATAACACTCTCATCTGCTCCACTGTTGCCGAGACATGAAAAGCCTTCAGAATACACTGCAATGCAATGAATATGTTTAGCATTCGTTCATTCGGCCCACAGAAGAATACTGGGACCAATGGGAGCGAGTGAAATACAGATACTCATGCTTATCTTTACAGTTGATTTAGTGGGGATTAGACAGTGGTAAATGGTGTGGTAGACGACTGTGCGGAGCCCCTCCCCTCGTGTTACTCTAGTGTTTTTACAGCTACACTTCCTCATCAACATGTATAAATGTCAGAGGTGGAAGGTAACGAAGTACGAGTAGTAAAGTACTGCGCCTGAGTAGAAGTTTTACATTTAAGAGTAGGTGTCTGTACTTTCCACTCCGCTACATTTTTGAGCAGGATTGAAAAGTAAAAAGTACTTTTACCATGTTTGTGACATGGTAAAAGTACTGACTGAAGTATCATTTTTTTAATCAATATGACTACACTTTAGTAAATGTTAGAGCCACATGAACCATCTCACACTCTGAGGACTTCAGGGACCCACCTCCTGCTGGTGCCAGAGTCAGGGACTAAACCAGGACTACACCAGGGAAAAACCAGGACTAAACTAGAACTAAGCTAGGGACTAAACCAGGGACTAAACCAGGACTAAACCAGGGCTAAACCAGGGCTAAACCAGGACTAAACCAGGGGGAACCAGGACTACACCAGGACTAAACCAGAACTAAACCAGGGCTAAACCAGGACTAAACCAGGACTACACCAGGACTAACCAGGTCTAAACCAGGTCTAAACCAGGACTAAACCAGGACTAAACCAGGACTAAACCAGGGAAAAACCAGGACTAAACTAGAACTAAACTAGGGCTAAACCAGGACTAAACCAGGACTAAACCAGGACTAAACCAGGGCTAAACCAGGACTCAACCAGGGCTAAACCAGGACTAAACCAGGGAAAAACCAGGACTAAACTAGAACTAAACTAGGGCTAAACCGGGACTAAACCAGGGCTAAACCAGGACTAAACCAGGGCTAAACCAGGACTAAACCAGGACTAAACCAGGACTAAACCAGAACTAAACCAGGACTAAACCAGAACTAAACCAGGACTAAACCAGGACTAAACCAGGACTAAACCAGGACTAAACCAGGACTAAACCAGGACTAAACCAGGACTAAACCAGGACTAAAAGGACTAAACCAGGACTAAAACCAGGACTAAACCAGGACTAAACCAGAACTAAACCAGGACTAAACCAGGACTAAACCAGGACTAAACCAGGACTAAACATGGGGAATCAGCTTTTCAGTTTTATGCAGTTAAAACCTGGAACAGTCTCCCTGATGATGTGAGACAGGCCTCGACTTTGACAATGTTTAAATCCAGATTCAAAATGGTTCTGTTTATCTGTGCATATGTCTGGAAGGTTTTTATTGTGCACTCTTCTCTTTTAATGTTTATTTTAATTATTATTTATGTTTCGATTTGGTGTATTGTCATTTTAATGTCTTTCTTATTCTGCAAAGCAAATAAACTCTCCTTGCCTCGAACAGCCTTGAGAGTACACCTTAACACATGACACAGTACTTTAAGCGTGTACCCCAGTATTCAGAGTTGCAGCAGTGGTTAGAAACACACGGCTCTTATCTCCTGGGTCGAATGTGCTTGTATTAAATGGAGCATATTCTGGATACATTTGCATTTAATCATCTCCATGGCTGCATATGGAATCAGTGTAAGCCTTAACAAAACCAGATCTTTAGAAACCGTTTACAGTATCAGAGCCCACCCTCTCCGGCGTCTTACTGTGATCTTTCTTACAACCCGTGACATGGGAAAGTGATTTACCATTGGCAATAACGCTTTGGTTTTAAAAGATCTAGCGGTGAAATCGTGTGGGAACAGGCACGGAGGATGTGCAGGCGGCGTCGTACAAAGCAAATATAGCTCCATAAATATGAGCAGTTTTAATTACGGTGGTGTATTTTGGGGGAGATTGTCAAACGGAAGATGCGACTCAGCTGTAAGGATGTTAAATATAATGTGGTTTGTTCATATACTGTGAATGGAATGAACACGTGCAGAAGGTGTCTTGCCCAGGGACACAACGACAGTACTGGAAACTGTTTTATTAGCTGCTAGTTGGTGGGTAAACTAATCTTGTACTGGTCTTGTCACATTGTTATATATCGCTTTTCTACTCAAAGTGCTGCACCAGCGCACACAGACAATGGAGCTGAGGGGGGTTGAGTGTCTTGCCCAAGGACACAACAACAGTGTTCATTTGTGGGAGCTGGAGTAGCACCGCCAATCTTCAGATCAGCGCAAAACCCTCAACCAACTGAGCTACTGAGCTACTGTCGCCTCATCTTCATCTTTATTATTGCTTAAGGCGAAACACTGCAGGTGAATAGGAAAAAATCTAAAATTTAGAGACATCAGTTTGAAACTTCTGCTGCAGTTTACTCACACAAATGTAAGAAAAAAATGTATTACAAGTTTTTCATGATGTAATGTTTTCATATAAAAATAAGGGATTTTATGTGTAAAAATAACAAAAAAAATGACCATTTTTGGGGACATTTGAATCTTAAAAATATATAGAAAACAGAGCCAGGTTTAAATTTTGGATCTTATTTAGTATCTGAGTAAACTTAATCTGACTGAAAAATACCTTAAAATTATTATTATTATTTTTTTTTACTTTAATAAATCTGATTTTGGATTGAATTTGGAAAAAATAAAATAAAATAACTCTTCTGTTCAATCTTCTATTCAAAGTCCAAAGTAGAAGATTGTAAAGTCTGGTGTTTGTAGGTGTCCCCCCGTACGTCCCATTTTGAGAAAACAGCCTTTGAAGAGACATTGTCCCATATAACCCCATGTCTGCAGGTTGATTGAATTAAATATTAAAACATTTTTCAGCCTGTATGTTAAGAGACCAAACTGAAAAAAAAAAAAAAAAAGTTTTGCCTGTATTTCCCCTTAACCCATTGTGCATTTCTTCTTCATTTAAATAAGCTCTTGCACATGCCTCAAAATGATACTTCCTTGATAAAATGTATTTGTTGCACACGATGGTACAGTGGTAGAGACCTTCGCCCATCAGCAAGAAGTTCCTTGGTTCAATCCCTGGACATTAATGGGCTTTACATTGGACTGGCATGTTTCCCTGTCTCTGTTATGTTTTCTCTGTTTCTCTGTAACTCCCAGATCTCAAGGACACAAACATTACCATCACTAATTATCAGTAATATGCTTTGCTCTTTTTCACGGAGACGTCTACAACCAGTCCTCTGTCAGTAAAAGCGTGAGGTTTGGAGCAGAGTTCAGACTTTGGAGGAAGACATTTTTGGCTGTTTTTAGTTTTAAAGATCTGATATTACACAAAACTGACTCTTGTGAGCTTTAAACCCTTTTATAATATTGTTACCTCCTCAAAAACAGACCTGGAGTTGTGTTTTGTTTCATTATTATCAGTCTGTAACATGTCCAAAGCTCAAAACGCTCTGATTCCACCTTGTGATGTCATGAAGTGGTAGCTCCCAACTTAGCAGCTGCATTTGACCTTTGCTTCAGTAGAGATCGGCGATCACAGGTCGGAAATCATCCAAGTGATTCTAGAAATGAAGGTGTGTGGAGTTTAAAAACACAGGGGAGCACTTCCTGTATCACCACATGATGACATCACAAGGTGGAACAGAGCGTTTTGTGTTTGAGAGAAGAACAAAGTCTAAATATGCAGGGTTTGTGTGTTAAAAACATGTATGAACGATGGAGGAAGCGACATTATAACTCAGATCAGAGGATAGTGTGAAATAGGCCCTTTAAATGAACTGTACATCACGTTTTAGCGAGTTAAGGATCGCGCTTTCTCGTTCTGCCGTCAATCCTAACATTTACAACTCCTTTATACCTACATCGCTCACGTTCTCCCGCACATTTTTCCACCTGTAAGCCAAACGCCGTCTGTGCGCACGCTCCCACCCGCAAACACCTCTCTACTTCTAACACCTCCACTTCAACCGGGCATCGGTCGGCCGCTTTAGACTTGACGAGCCGCGGCGCCGTTTTTTTTTTTTTTTTCCGAGGCAGATCAAGCAGCATTCTGGACTAGAAAACACGCAACGCTGGGAGGTTCTGCAAAGCGAGCCTAATTAGCAACTTGAATGAAACGCATCGTCTCGAAACCAAAGGGATTTTTTAGCTAAACGAGGGGCGCTAATAAGATGCCTGCCCATTCTAGGTCATGAGACGCAGAAGAAGAAGAAAAAAAAGAAAAAAACACTCATCCTCTTCATCACTCCTTTATATTTCCTTGTTAGTTTGCAACTTAAACTCCGCTCTTGGGTTTATCCACTGCTGTTTTGTACTATTATCTGTGTCAAGTAGAGTAATTACCTAACAAATGCACAAAAGCGACTGTGTAATGAAATGCCATGGGCTGAGAGAGAGATACAGATACATTATTTATACTGGTTTGATGAGAGCGGCTGGCTGATTTAAGGGGGGAGCAGTCAGGGGCTCTTAAAATGAAACGCACGACGCAGGGCTCCTTTCAAACTTTTGCGGAGGGGGAAGACGATGGAGATACGTGTGTGTTTAAGACTGAGGAATATGTGGTAGTCAAGGAAACAAATGCTGAAAGTATGTAAAGTAAGTAAATTGGCTGATATTTGCACTTTTTTTAAGCACATCAGGTGTTGGTATCTGTGTGATCCCTCAGTCGTCCAGGTTTGATCCATAGCAAAAGACGAAATTTAAATCTGTCAAAAGGACAAAACAAAAGAGTGAAGACGTTTCGATATAAAGCAGTGTCCACCAGCGATCTTACCAGAACTGAAGAAGCGCCTTGGATGAGCAGCGAAACGTCTTTTTACAACGATTTGTCCAGCTGACAGATTTAAACTTCGTCTTTTGCTACAGGTATTCAGGTATTGGTCTTAAAACTCCAGCAGAGGCCGATATTTCGTTTACGCCAACCCACCGCCTGAGTCATATACACAAAGGTTTTATTTAACACTTTAGCGCAGAGTACGAAATGTAACTACACTGTTGTACACTGCTCGGCCAAAAAAAAAAAAGTCGGCGCCAAAAAAAAAAAAGGTCACACACTTTAATATCGTTGAATATCGGGGCTGTGGGTGAGTTTGTAGTAAATTTAAATGTTATAATACGTAGAAAACCATCAAAATTGCCCTTAAATATCGCCCAAAAAATAGCAACAAAGCTTATCGAGCATCAGCGGCTCAGGATTCTAAACAATCGATATCTCTGAGCTGTAAACCATGTTATAACACTGTCACCTCGTCAAAAACATACCTGGAGTTGTGTTTTTGTGCTTCATTCACACATGTTTGAGTAATCCTGCATTATTATGAGTCTGTCCAAAGCTCAAAATGCTCTGTTCCACCTCGTGATGTCATGAAGCGGTAGTCTCTACTAAATATTTGCCATGATACAGTCGGCACATCGCTGTTATCCTCCGTTGTGTCTGTAAACGCTCACTATTTGAATCGTACACAGACGATGCACCTTGGTTGGCTGTTGGTGAGTAGAACTGCAGTTACAAACACTGTCGCATTCATCTGAGTCACTTTTTAGAAGATACTTAACCTTTTAAGGACTGAGAAGGAGCCATTATAACTCGCCTAGACTTTTTTTCTTGCCATAAAATCATGTTAAAGGAAGTATCAGCATGTACTTTTACCTTTTTTCACACAACTACGTCTATTTTACACCTCTATCCGTCCTTATTTTTCCTTTGATGCTTCAAATAACCGACTGGGACAATCCCGGCGGCTCCTGCGCTCTGATTGGTTGTCTTCGAGGAACGACGTGAGCACATTACCGTAATGACAGTAACGTATTTAAAGAGCCTCATCCCTCTGCTTTGAGACGCCGTTTGAATTTACACGATAGCGCAATTGGTCGCGGAGTTACGGTAACGAAATCGCACAATCGCGAGTCTGTCAGCGGCGATATTTGTGTTATTTTAAAGTCATAATCCCCTGACATACACGGGATGTTCATGAGGATCACTTGGTCATATTTCATTACATAGAGTACGTCTGGAGCAGTGTTATCTGCGCTATTCATCCTTGTGTGAAAAGTATCGAGGTCACTGAACAGCACATACCTTACGGCACACTTCTGCAGGGGTTATGGCGGCGTTCACACTCGCGCTTATAGACCCACATCAACGGCTAAACTAGGACTAAACCCAAAACTACAAAAAACACGACTAAACCGGGATTAGAACAGGACCAAACCGAACTTAAACACACCTCAGAACTAAACTGGGGTGTTTATAACTCAAGACTCAATACCATCCATCATGATTTCACATTATTTCTTTTCCTTAGCCTGCAAATGTACCTCAAATACCTAAAATTGCGCAGTGTTTTTACAGGTAATGAGACAAAAACGCGCTTCAGTCGTATCCGAGCGTGTGTTAACGCCAAGAGACGGCCCCCTCAGTCCAAATATTTCCTAACTTCCTCTGCATGTTTATCTGTAATTCTAGCAATTTTCACATTATGAGTTAAGAGGTGTGATTTGCTCATTCTAGCGTGTGGTGTTTTCGTGTTTTCTGGTATTTATAAGTCCGGAAGAGGGGAGGCTGCGGGTTAAAGCTTTCAAAACAGTCGAAATATTACACAGTTTTCTGATGTACATTATCATTTCTCATCGAACACATACCCAGAGTTGCAGTTTTGTGTTGTTTCGTTCACACGTTTAACACACAAACCCTGCGTATTCTTCTCTCCACCTTGTGATGTCATGATGTGGTAATACAGGAAGTGCTCCACTGTGATTTTTAAACCTTCACTAGAATCATTTGGATGATTTCAGCCTTGGAATTTGCAGTCTCGATGGAATAAAAGGTAAAATGTAGCTGTTAACTTGAGCACTGTATGAAATGTATCTATAAAGGACTTATATTTGCTTTTCTGCTTGTACTGAGCTTTAAACAGGGCGCCCTGTTCGTTCGAGAGCCCAAGTTCTTTCAGCGGGTCCTCCTGTTTGAGAGAAAACTTCCACTTCATGACATCACAAGGTGGAACGGAGCATTTTGAGCTTTGGAAATGTAACAAAACACATCTCCAGGTCTGTTTTTTGGGGCGGTAACAGCGGATTAAAGCTCACAAGAGTCTATTTTGTGGAGAACCTTTAAGCTATTTTTGTGATTGAGAGAGCTGGAACTTTAAAAAGCTGCCAATTCATACTGCACGGTGTTTGGTAAGCAGCCATGTTTCCGATCAATTATTTAAGTGACAAATTGTAGACGTCGGATATCGGTATACCCCATAGAGCTGCTGGTCTAATCTAATTTGGGCCAAAACACCCGAGGAATACCATTTATCTTTAAAAGGAAAAAGCTAAAGCGTAAACAAGCAAAAACAAATGATGCAAAGAAAGCAAGTCAGATAAGAATTTCTTATTATTCCAATAAAAAATACATTCATACAGAAATATAACAATTTTGCAAAACAATTTCAAATAAAAATTTCATAAAGCATAAACATAACAATTTTACAAAAGTTCTTTTTTTTTTCTTTTTTTTATACAAAGATTCGGAACAAAGAGCTGTGTGTGTATTTTGAACGACAATAACGGTAGTGGTATAATGAGAAGTGATGAAGATGAGCAAAGTTTTAACGCTACATCAAGGCTCAATCACTGAATAGTAAATATAGGTGCGAGTTTTTTGCCTGTATAGAACCAGTACTTCCATCCAATGCAGCACTTGCGGATCTGAAATCTATAGCCTGCGACAGTGCTGCGGCATCCGATTTCCAAGGAGAAGGTAGCTGGCACTTTTTTCCAGGACTTTTAAACAAATCCCCATTATATTTTTGGACGAACCATAACCACCATTAGCTGCATAGGGACATTTCTTTGTGCCAAGTAAACCAGCTCGATCATTCCCCCCCCCTCCCAGCCTCCTGCCCCTCGCTAACTCTCTTACCCCCGTGGTAGTTTTCATAATACTGTTGCAGCTAAAACAACGCAACACCAGACAGGTCAATACGCAGCCTACAGCGTCAGCAGTCTGTGACAAATCCCATGCCAACAAAACCTTTAACGATTCATTACATTGGGGCTGTACAAGGCGAGCCCCGTCCAACTGCTGCCTGTTAATTACAATAAATCTTTAGCCTTTTTCCTTCGGTCCCCAACCTGTGCATCGAAGGACAAGGAGGAGACAGAGAGGATGCTGGGAAATGGGTGGGTGGGGGCAGAGGGGAGGGGAAGGAGAGGAAGGGGCTTTGTGATAGACTGGCACATACTACACAGTAGTTAACAACTTTAATTAATGAATGGGTAAGTGCTTTAAACATACATTAGGTTGTCGTATTTACAATTTGTGGCTTGACTTGAATGTGATACATGACAGAGACTAGTGCTAAAAACAAAAACAAAAAAAAAGGTCCTTTTTGGGGCAATTTTACATTTAAACATTATCAATAAAAATCACATGTAATTGAGCCTTGATAGAGCAGGTCAAATCACCCATACAAAGAAATGTGACGTCCCCGCGGGGCCCAGTCACTTGCATAAGGCACCATTAAGGTCAACAGTGCATTATTCCATAGAAAACGGAAAAGTACAAAAATGAAAAAAGCACATCCTCGTAGCATCAGATGAATGCAAACAATATGCAGGATCAGATAAGCAGTGGCGGCTTCTCCAGAGTGATGAGTGAATGTAGAAGAAATCATCAAGGCTTTATCTACAATATTGTAACATTTAACCGTTCGCATTTAGCTGCACTTTAATTGAACTATTTGCAGTCCTGATTACAGTGGAAACAGGAAATGAACAAACCCTAGAACCATGCAACACCTGTCTATGATACGGAAGTTATAGTATAGTTGTGTTATACCTCTAAGCACACAGCTTATACAATTGGACTACAAATGAGCTTTGTAGCTTGTAAAAAAATAATAAACCAGGCTACATAACACATTGCACATTTAGTAGCTGCACCAAAAAACACCAAAAAAGCTCCTGTCATACAGTGACCGGGGCGTCAGGGTCGAGCGAGACAGAGACCTGAAGGGCATTTGGACCTGCCCTCAAACCGGTCTGCCCAGGACCACAGACAGGGGGCGCTAATGACCCCGCTCCACCGGTTCGGGTGCCACGCGAGCAGGTTGACCTCCCTGCCCCAACCTCACATTGCCACAGGGCGGAAACACAAGTGCTCCTCGCCCCAAGAATCCCATTCAGTCCACAGCAACATGGCACCAGCCCCAGACCACCACGGACCGCCACATCTCCTGCACTTCCTGGTCACATGGGGCCGGTGAGCCAATCGCAGACATTCACAGTGCACACATGCTTACCTCAGACTGTTTTTGTAAAGTACCAGTGTATCTGCTGTCCGGGAGATGTCCCCAATTCATCATGCACCATACATACAATTCATTCATTCTTTTTGTCTGTCTTTTATGATATTTTTTTTTTTTTAGATTTTTTTGTTAAAAGTCCTTCTTGATCAAAAAGAAAACTCTTCCTCGTCCATGATTTTGTCCTCTTGTTGCAACAGACAACCTTCAGAGCGCCTTTCTCCAAAGAGAGGTCCCGGAGGCACTGGGTTCAGGTGCAAAACGGCATGCTTTGGCTGGAACTCACTCCCTACACTCTGCTCTGGGACAGTTCAACCAGAATCTGGTCGGGAGACGCGTCAGAGTCTCTCCTTAAACGTGGGGTGGTTTGCCCTGCTTAGATGTGCCTCTTCATGTGGAGGGCCAGATGGTCAGACCTGGAGAAACATCTGGGGAAACAGGGAGGGACAAAGGAGTTAACAACAATGCTAAAGAAATAGACTGCAGCTCAAAGGGACTCACTGCAGAGTCTTTGAGGGGTGTTTGAATAGGCTGCTCTAGCCTGACACACATGGCAGTTTGGGGAGAAGTAATAAAACAGGCAAGCGTGTTTCTTCAGGATAAATAATCTCCTCCCAATTTATTTTATCAACAGAATGAAACTAAACACTCCTTTGTCTAATCTGCTCCCATCAAAAGGCACTGTGCATCACATAGATGGATGCACATAGACTGAGGCCATCTATCTTAGTGAGAGGAACAAACAAAAGCTTATCAGAAGATGGACGACATCATTCACAGATAAAGGTCCTTCTCACCTGTCACAGTGACTGCATTTAAATGGCTTTGCCCCAGTGTGCTTCCTGAAGTGTCTGGTCAGCTCGTCGCTCCGTGCAAAACGCCACTCACATCCCTCCCATGAACACCTGTAGGGTTTCTCACCTGCAGAGGGAACCAGAGAGTTAATGCCATGTTTAATACTGTAAATCAACACCAACAAGCAACAATGAGCTTTTCTTTACCAATTCCCGCTCTACCCTGTTGTTATTTAAATATAGCCAAATCAATCAGCCTCAGGCCAGCACTGATGACACTGCCGACAGCCCTCACTCAGGACCCAGATCCCACTGAACCTGTTGCACCACTAACTGGTTTTCATGCAACCCGAAACATGTGAAGAATGTGCAGAAAACACTGGTGTGAGTATGAGAAAGCCACACGTGCAATTTCACGCTGCTAATCAAAAATAAGAAGCGGTCAAATGACCATTCACAGCCTTCCAACTCAGTGCCCCTGGCTCCACGCCCATTCAGCTTTCCCATGGTGAAACCCAATCTGTTTTGGAGGACTGAGGCCTTTTATCTCCCATGTGCTCCCCTCCCCCTCCTCCCTGCGCTCTCTCAGTCAGGCACATTCCACATAGATTAGGTCACACTTTAGGTATCCAGCCATGCAGAGCTAATACTCGCACAGCTCCAGCTGAGGACATCATGCAATGTGGACCTTTAATTACATTACACAATGGATGGACAATGCCATTACGATGCAAGACTGAATTAATAGCACTCCCAGCCTTCACTCTGTATAAACGGAGATGTTTTAACTGTGACAGTTTCACACCGAGCTCTGCATCCTGTGTGCAGGTCACCTCAGGTCATAGTTACACATGTCTCCAGCAGATGTAATGGCTCCATTATAAACGTGTGGGCCACACTCACCTGTGTGGGTGCGCTGGTGTGCTTTGAGGTGGGAGCTCTTCGTGTAAACTTTGCGACAGCCGTTGAACTGACACCTGTGAATCCTCCTCCGACCGTCCGGAGACGCATCCCCAGAGATGAGTCCGCTCTTATCCGACCCTTTGGTCATTCCGCCGGTCCGGATTTTGACTGGCAAGTGCAACTCCCCGTGCGCTGCCATCCAGCCACTGGACACGGCTCCAGGCTCCGAGTGGGCCTCCGGAGAGGACGGGGGCGTGCTGATGACAGAGGGGCTAAAAGGTCCAGAGCCCACCAGCACCGAGCCCAGCGGGTTGGAGCTAAAGCTGTGAGTAGGGGAGAGCTCCTCCGAACTGTCTGAGGCCTCACTGCTGACGTCCGAGTGCACGCTGTGACTGTCCAACAGCCCGCTGTCCTGATTGTCCTCATCCTGCGTCACCACGGGGATCTTTGGGTCACACTCGCCCTTGGTCTTGTCCCCACATGCCAAAATCAACTTGCTCCAGAGGTCCTCCTGTCCGTCAAACTTCAGGTCTGATGTGGACACGTAGGGTTCACTCTGAAGGTAGCGTTCCAACTCCAAACATGTCTGGAAAAACACAGAGAAATCGTGTTATTAGTATTTGCAGCAACACCACTAGAGAGCAGAGGTTCATTGAGAGACTCCTCTATGGGAAATCCCTTTAAATCATGCATGTGCACACAGCCCTAACCACTCTGAGCTCATTTTAGTAAACGCTGACTGCAGGAAGTTTGGGGCATTTTGGCTGCTTCTGCAGAATATGGCACGCTGCTCTAATCTGTATTGTAATTTGCAGCCTAATCACTTTGGTCATCGTGCCTATATTCATAATATTATCCTTAAACGCTTTGTAATCTCATATTTCCTGCTGACTGTGGTAAAACATCTGAACTGAAAAGAAATGATGCTACACCATTTCTATTTTAGTCTGCATCATCTAATCGCTGCAGTGATTGTGCTATATCCATAAAAATCCTCACATTTTCCAGCCTAGCAGCCGTCTATTAGCACTAAACACATACTTCACAACACTGTCATGCCGGAGCCAGCAGGGCCCCTGTGATTTATGTCCCCTGGGATGTCACCCTCCATAAACAGACTCCATCCTCCACCTGAGAGTAGCCCTAGAGTAAACTTGCATTGTCATTTGTGCTAGCACGTCTGACTCACAAATTCAGAGGTCCTTTTAAGGAAGCCAGCTCGCACACACTTCCCCTCACATGCAAAAGCTATTGGTGCTGCTTTACCTCCTGCGTACCTCTGACATGCTATCACATCCTTCCTCTCAGTCAGTGTCACCCTTCTCTCTCCCCCTCTCTCTCTCTCTCTCTTAGGCAGCTGGCTATAAAGATACAATTTACTACAGCTATTAAAGTTGGAAAAATACTTATATGGAAGGTGCACAACAGATTTGATGAGGCAGATGCGGGGTAAATATTTTCCTTTGGGCACTGGCTTCTGCGGGCTTACACGATGTTTTCCAGCTGCACTAGTATCTACTCATGCACGAAGCAATTGGCCATGGCTGACATTTGATAGCCCCATGTTGTTGTGTGCAGAGTCCATTCAAATCAGGACGTGCGTTTGGGATTCAAGTTTTTCATCTAAAAGCTTGTCAAAAATATTAAAATTATGCAAGTGTGACATGCCAGCTTATGAATAGAGATGAGAATCAAAATTGGTTTGGTGCCAGGAGTAATAAAATGACTGTATATTGGGAATGCCTGGAGCAATTTTGACATTATTTGAATATTGCTCATATGATTTGAATTCTTTTCGTTTGCGCACAAATGCATGGTCTTCTTAACGACAGAACAGCAGCAATTACAGTACAGTTTATAGGTTTCCAATTGCATTTAGTAGATAGATTTACAAGTTTGAAATTCAGTAATCTGTGCAAGCAAAACACGCAAATGTATTCGTGCGTTCTGCCCAGGAGAATCGCTAGTAGTGCTGCGTACATTTGCTTATCCATCTTACTTTGCGAAGCAGCACCACGCGTGATTTGTTTGAATTAACCAGTGCAGGAGCAGCCTGTACTACTGCCTCGTCTGTCTAGCTCCGATCCAATTCCCCCGTCAACGCAAACGACCCTCACTGCTGTCAGGAATGAAACCATGCACTCAAACCATGTGCGTAAAAAAAGAAAACGCACTGCTCGAAATAACGCAGCACTAACACATTGGCTGGCTGGCTGGCTTGTCTATTGCGCCTTGGTCTAAGTTACTCTCCACTCATTCATCTTGGCGCAGCGCTGCCTCGTCTCCAGCTGTCAGAGTGACACACTGATCCACTTCAGCCTGCCAAAACTTCACAACCCAAAACTGATCATGAAAAAAAAACCCAAAAAAAAAACGCACGTCTGGGAACAGCGCAGGTAGAGTGTCTGCGTCTCTGCGCCCTACACCTCTGCGCGACCCCTTTAACCATGACATTTTTAACTTCTTTTAGCCAAGTAAAGCACCACGGAGAAATATTACCCCAGTCACAAGCGGGAAACCAGCTTCCTTCCGCTTCCCAAAACAATCTGCTTTACGCGTAAAAACATATCGCATCGTATATTCACCTGCTGCCAGTACTCCTCCAAGGATGGTAAGGCTGAAAAATAGCCCGTGTCGTGAACTATTTGAAGTTCTTGAAAGATGCTGCACATGGGTAGAACATCCATTTTCCCGAGATAGGTTAGAAAAAGCCTAAATTAGCTGCGCGTAAAGAGTATAAAACACCCAGTGGAGCTGCGTAAAAGGATGGAAACGTTGCGCGTATCTCCTGCTGTATCTCGCATGCGAAGTAGCGCTTGTTTTCGGCTGCAGTCAGAGCGGCTCGTCCGTCCCCCTCCTTCTTCTTCTTCTTCTTCTTCTTCTCTCTCTGCTCTCTCTGCTCTCTCCGCTTGTGTTCAAGATATTTGCAAACACCGCACTGGACTGGACAGCGAACAACTGCGCTCTGCAAACTTCCCTATTCAAACCAAGAAGCCCGCCCCCCTTCCTCACGGCCGGATTACGCCTTCGACGCATCAGCCATTCAGCGACGACCAGGGGGCAGGCTTTGGAATAATATAACAAGTAACCAATCGTGTTTATCCTGTGACTTCATCTTGGTTTTTCTGTAATGCGATTGGCCGGTTTGACTCCCTGTGCCGCGCCCTGGTTGGATGGTTATTTTTAGGTGCGTATATAAGCGCACTAGACTTCTCTTCCTCTCGGTATTCTCCTGTCTGCGCGCTACATGTTTCGCCACAGATAGCGCATGTGAGCCGATGTAGTCTCACTCCTCGTCTCTCTGAGCAACTTTGGTACAAGTAAAGCTTTGAAAAACACCTCTGGTTAAGGGGGGGGATGACTTCAACTAAACTGAAACTGTGGCAAAGTGGTTTGTTGTTGCCAGATCCGTATCCAGGCAGTGGGCAATGACTAACGCGCTGTTATGGAGTTATCAGGAGTGACTTAAGAGGAAACATGAATGCGCACTTCTCTGTTACTGAGTTAAAATAGATCAACACACTTCTGCACACTTCTGCTTTGATATTGTGACGACCAGGTTCTTGTATCATTCTTTTTTTTTTTTTTTTTTTAAGTTTACTTCATAACAAATGGAAACTTCAGCTACTACTTGGCTACCAAACAAAACAAAGGTTGCTATCCAAATGTTATGTAACAACCGTGGAGAGCCTTGACCGTGGTATTTACAGTGCTTTATCGGATAATACGCTGGGTAATTTGTGCAAATGCGCACTTTAGTTATGTGCATAAAACCGGAATAAAATGTAATCATAGCAGAACTGTCAAACAAACTGAACTGTTGAGTCAATTTGCAACATTAATATACAGTAGTTTTGCTTTTCCTTTGGCTCGTTTTAGACATAAACTAACTTAACTACTCTCCAAAAGTCAATTTACCCTCATATTACCAGTCATATCATTCATTAAAAGCTTAAAGTTTAGGGAACTACTATATAGACTCGGGTTAGTGGAAAATCTGAAGTAACTTTCCACGTATGAGTCACCACCATAAATATTTGGTAACCCTTTGCTTGTGGCAATATGCAGATGTGTGATGACTAATGCTTTGCTAATCTAAGCCCAGGTACAGTACTTCTACCTCACATAGTGTGTTCTAAGGCGAGCGCCAATGCAATACTAGGAATTACTGTCTTGTAAATGTCACGTTCACATATCCTCAGAGCAGTTACAATTTGTCTAAAAACGCAGCTTTATTTCAACTTTTATACTTCCCCAAATAAAAATGTGATTTAGCAGCTGCAATTTTGTTTTCTATTTCGCTCCCTTCTTACAAATTCATTACTTTAATTTCTGAACAAAATAGTTTGGATCTTTAATCTGATAGGGTTTCACGCCGGCTAATGTAAATGACAACTCTTCTGTGACATTTATTGAAGCAGACTACAAAAGTGTACACTAAAGTGAAATTATACCCTTTCATAATCCCACTACTGTCTGGTGATCCCAGCTGTATTCCCTCATGAGCGACTCTCCATTCCAGCCGCATTCCATCACATATTTGGCAAAGGCAGAATACGTCACCCCTGCTCGGTCTTATCATTTCCTCTTTTGGGGCAGTAGCTACTCGTGTGCTCAAGTGAATGGCATGAATACAAAGATACACCAGATCAGATATTTTTTTTTTTTTTGCAGTTTGCAGTTTGCAGTTTGCTGCTGAGAACTGTGACATTTTAATTTTATATATATTTTTTTCAATAATATCTGTTAAATAAAAATTTAAAAATACATGCTTTAATAAAAAATTAAATTAAATAAATAAGAATATATTGATAATTATAATAGTAAATAAATAAAAATAATATAATAATAATAAATACATAAAAAAATAAAAATAAAAACTTAACAGAGGCAAAACCAGGAAATCAAGACTAATTTGGACTTAGTAAGGAAAATAATTATGATAAAAAACAGTTTTAGTTTTTGTGAGATAAAGTCACTATTGTATTATTGCTATGGATATTGACTTTTGTTTGTGATACTGATTACTTTTATCAGTCACTATTGCAATATCAATACTTTTGCGATATGGATACTCTTGATATCTATCTGATACTTTACTTTGTGATATATACTTTTGTGATAGCTATACTTTTGCGATATCTATACTTTTGTGATATCTATATATATCTATACTTTTGTGATACATATATACCTTTGCGATATCTATACTTTTGTGATATCTATACTTTGTGATATATATACTTTGTGATATATATACTTTTGTGATATATACTTTTGTGATATATATATATAGATATCTATTTTGTGATAGCTATACTTTTGTGATATCTATACTTTTGCAATATCTATACTTTGTGATATCTATACTTTTGTATCTATATCTATACTTTTGTGATCTATACTTTTTATCTATACTTTGTATCTATACTTTTGTGATATCTATACTTTTGCTATATCTATACTTTGTGATATCTATACATTTGTGATATCTATACCTTTGTGATATCTTGTGATATCTATACTTTTGTGATATCTATACTTTTGTGATATATATACTTTTGTGATACATATACTTTTGTGATATCTATACTTTTTGTGATATCTATACTTTTGTGATATGATATACTTTTGTGATAGCTATACTTTTGTGATATCTATACTTTGTGTGATATGATATCTATACTTTTGTGATACACTTTTGTATATATACTTTTTTGTGATATATCAATATCTATACTTTTGTGATATATATACTTTTTTGTGATATCTATACTTTTGTGATATCTATACTTTTATCTCTACTTTTGCGATATCTCTACTTTTTGTGATATCTCTATGATATTTATGATGTACGATCACAGCGATCCTTTTCCTGCCTCGCTCCTCTGCTCGTTGCATAAGTTGGCGTATAACATACAGCGAGCACTGGGACCAAGACTTCCATGGCACGGCATCCCATAGCGAGATAAACAACATCTCCACACAGCAGTCCCATTGTACTCCAAAGTGGCAGTATTTTCTGAGTAGACAACTGAGCCTCCTTTGTGCACCATGAGGCCATATTTGTCGCTAGTAGCATCTGATTCAGTCATATGTCCGTGGATGCCTTCAGAAGCTCGGAGCTGGCCCCTGTCTCCCTGCAAAGGAATTCCACCATTGCTTTTATGTTTCTAATAGGTCCCCATTCATTATGTCCCTGCAGGATCCACTGGACAGTCCGCTTTGAAGAGGGAAGCTTAGAGTGAATCCATGTCGGTTTAAAAGAGCTACTAAAATTGTCTTTGTCGCAATTTGTGATGTAACAAAATAAGGAGATTATAGTCAGGGTTGTTTTGGTACTTTTCAGTTTGAGGAATGTATAGTTCAGACGGATGTGGCTGGCAGTGTTTCTGTTGGGATTTCATGGAATATAAAGTAGTAAAAAAGAAAATAGCTGAACGTTTAACCTCTTCATGTTCAATACACCGCGTTTATGAAGCTGCATGGTGGGTAAAAAATGTATTTATTTTGGGATTAAGCTGCTCATTAGCTACGCAGCGTCAGGAGCTCTGTTAGTAGAGTGTTTGTCCACTGATCCGAAGGTTGCCGGTTCAAATCCCGCTCTTGACATAAACGTTATTGGTTGAGTGGTCAGAGCCATTGACTCACGGGTTGGAGGTGCGATTCCAGGTCCCACAGATGAATACTGTCCTTGGGCAAGACACTTAACCCATTTTCTCCAATGTCTGCTTATGAATGAACAAAGTGCTATACACAAATATGACCATGTGTCCTTTATTATCCGTCTGTTGCATCTCCAAAGCTCAAAATGCTCCGTTCCACCTTGTGATGTCACACAGTGGTAGTTTTCAAGTTATCCACTACTTTTTGTAACTTTTGTTCAGTAGAAATTGGCAATTCCAGGGCTGAAATCATCCGAATGATACTAGTGAAGGTGTATGGAGTTTAAAAACACAGTGGAGCACTTCCTGTATCACCACATGATGACATCACAAGGTGGAACAGAGTATTTTCCGTTTCAGAGAAGAAACCAGCCTAAATATGCAGGGTTTTTGTGTTTCATTTAACCATGATTAAAGTGAATTCAGCTGTGCAATACCCATTTTTTTTTTTTTTTTTTTACACAGCCC
Organism: Periophthalmus modestus; assembly: GCA_019594935.1. Lineage (NCBI taxonomy): Eukaryota > Metazoa > Chordata > Actinopteri > Gobiiformes > Gobiidae > Periophthalmus > Periophthalmus modestus. Next base: position 13,913,579 of record JAIEZT010000021.1, read on the forward strand.
TTTTTTGTCATCACCTTGCCCATAGAGTAAATGTGCTATATAAAAATGTCCGTTTATCGATCAGATTATATTTGAGCGATCTCACCAAAATGGAATGAACGGACTGCTAAACTGACCACAAAAACTGCAAAAAATATACATATACTTTAAAGTTTATACTCTAGTTTGAGCAATTACTCTGCTATTTCCTCTTCTTTTTTACAACATAGGCCGCTTTTTATATTCATGGCTTACATCGTCCTGTTTATAGACGACATTTTGAGGACTCAAAAGATATAATATTACCGTTTTAATTGTTAATCGCTATGAACCCCCATGGATGGACAACTCAATATTCAAATTTTGCATATCACCAAATGTATTCCCTCCTGCTCTATTATTAACCACAGCGAGCCTGCCCCGTCTGAATTAAACAGCACAGGGCTATAGAACGTCCCGATGTCTTCAGAAACCCTCCAATAATACCCCATCATTATTCATTCATTTACAAAGTTGCCCAGGCTTATACAGTCGAAGCGTTTGATGAATACCTGAGTGCTCCCAGGGTCCCCGTCGCGGTGCAAGAGGTGGTCTACAGTAATCACCTCCTCCGCTCGGCCTCTCCCGTGAAGCATTTGGAGAATGCGCCGGGTCCGCCATTGCAGGTTTTTATCTCGGAGGGCCAGGTCCGCAGCTTTATCATCGTTATGTAATCCAGCCAGACCATAGCCACAGGAAAGACCAATTACTGCACGACCCATTTTAATGCATCACTGTCAAACCAATCAGTGAGTCGTTCCGAGGGGTTTTTCTTAAGGAGAATGGGTGGGATCTATAGGGTCGGGCAAAGTGGCGATTTTTGCATGAGGCGTGTGCAGAGGTACCCAGACGGTCCAGGCTAATGCAGGGTCTTCATGAGCCAAACTGAATGTAATCTGTGAGCAGTTATGTTCTTGAAGTGGCTTGGATGAAACGTCTTCATCCCTACAACTTTTTGTCCAGTTGACAGATTTAACTTTGGCTTTATCTTTGTTTTAACTGTAACTTGAGAGTCTGAACAAGTTATAATCAGGGACTGGATTTTACTCAATCCCGAAATAGGTGTGATGCGTGAAATTTAAAGCAGACCTATTCTTGCAAACGACTTTTCAGATCTTTTATCCATGTTTAGTTGTTTCCCTCAACATTTACTCACCTGAGTCATTTTTGGAGCGATTCGTGCATGTTTGAGCAATCTTTAGTGGCTTATTTTCAAGACGCCATACTGCCCATCAACTCGTTTTCACCTCTAACGACACTTTGGACTTACTTTGTTCTCTGATTTAATCCAATTTAATCTGTGATACGTGTAGGATTCGGCAGTGTTGTGTAGACATATTGGTATTGGACATGCTGCTTGTTTCTTGTATTAAGCCGTTTTAGGTGAATATTGTGATCAAAATGTGCAAATTATAACATACTCATCCACAGGTGTCGTAGATTATAGTTTTACAGCAGATGCAAGCACAACAGATCTGCTTCATGACGTTAACTAATGTGTGAAATGTGTGATGTGCACCCAGATACTTAAAAGAGCCTGAAAGTGTTTAAACTGTATTATCAGTAATATCTATGGATGTTATTGGTTGTGTAAATGTATTTAAGTGTTTTATCTGATAAATGATAGAACAATTATCAGTATTATACTCACTGGGGACTTTTTCTTTGCGCTCGTGGGAAACTTTTCGGTTATTTTTCTGTACGATGATAAGATTTGAGCTATAGAACGTTGAATTATGACTCATTATAGATACAAACTAACTACTAAAGAGTTGTGTTATGTATTTATCACAGTTTATATCATATTTTAAGCGATTTTGTTCATTTAGAATACTTAAGAGGGGATAATTTTGCCTGGGAACGCCTTGGGGTCCCACCGGAGGAGCTGGAGGATGTGTCTGGGGTGAAGGGAAGTCTGGGAGTCCCTTCTTAGACCCGGCCCTGGATAAGCGAAAATGGATGGATTATCGTTGATCGTTTATATTAACTCCAGCGATACTGTATATCGCACTTCGAAAGGTGTTATCGTGGCCGACAAAAATCACACCCAAAATCAAAAAGTGATCGATTTTGGTGGTCAAAGCTGTAGCCGAGTCCACTGCGGCACCACCATCGCTATGGGCAACTGGTGAGACAGCGTGAAGCGTTCTCTGTCAGTGGGGCATCAGACACTGTTTTCTTGGACACCAAACACAGGAGAAAGTTTCATACACAAATTACAAGCTACAACTTTATTTTGTGCAGCCAGTTTGTTTACATATCCAAACCAGATGTTGCCGCAGCTGTCTATATTCAAGAGTAGTTTCAAAAAGCAACAATTTTCCAGACTAGGGATTTAATGATTCACATGGTCCGCAGGCATTAGAGCTCCGGCATATGTGAGCATGAGGTTATAAATGTAGACTCTCGTAACATGCAAGTAAACAACCTGCTGCTTTTTATCTCATTCTGTAATAGCTCTACTCGATGGTGACTGTACGCTATGGAAAATCTATCGCAATTATTTTTATATAAAAGTCACATGCGAAGCCACAATGTTGTACTTTATTATTAGTCCTTGTATGTCTCCAAAGCTCAAAATGCTCTGTTCCACCTTGTGATGTCATACAGTGGTAGTTGTCAAGTTAACAGCTACTTTTTAAGTTTTGTTCCGTAGAGATGGGCAATTCCAGGGCTGGAATCATCAAATCACATATGTCAAACTCAGGCCCAGGGGCCAAATCTGGCACATAGTTTAATTATATTTGGCCCGTGAGATCATATCAAATGATCATTAGAGCTGGCCGCCGGTATAAATTTTTCAGTAAATGTTGAGCTAAGCCCGTGAATTTGTCTCAGTTTTTAATTTTGGCCCAATGTGATTTGAGTTTGACACCCCTGATCCAAATGATTCTAGTGAAGGTGTAAGGAGTATAAAACAAGTGGAGCACTTCCTGTATCACCACATGACATCACAAAGTAGAACAAAGTTTTCCTTACTTACCAGATGTCTGTGTAGTCCCTTGTTTCAGAGCGTAAATGTGCAGGTTTTGTGCGTTAAACGTGCTTTGCTCCAAGGTCTGTGGTTCAGTACACGCGACGTCTTTCAGAACAGTATTTAAATGTTTTACAATTACACATTTATATAATTCATTAGTGCAATTAATTTAACCACAATTAATTATTTTTTTCCTATTACACAGCCTTTATTTTGTCATCGTCTTGCCTGCAGAGTAAATGAAGGATTGTGTTTTGTTTCATTCACAAATTCAACACAGAAACCCTGCATGTTCTTGAGTTCTTGTCTCTGATGGAAAACACTCTGTTCCACCTTGTGATGTCATGTAGTAATACAGGAAAATGCTCCACTAATAATAAAGGGTTACTCAGACATGTGTGAATGAAACAGAACACAACTCCGGATATGTTTTTTTTTTTAAGGACGTAACATTATAACATGGATAAAGCTCACGAGGGTCTATTTTGTGTAATATACCTTTAAAGTTTTAGCAGGGCCAGCGACTTCCTGTGTGCATATTTTTCTGAAGTTCTAAAGTCGCTGGCGTAGTTGCATTAGATTTCGTAGTTATGTAGGCCACGTGAGTTATTTTGATCACTGAAACTTTTTCTTTAATGTGTCATTTGGCCATTTCCGGTCTCACACCTTTTAGATCAGCAGAACGGCATGAGCGGTATGCAGTTCTACGTCATTGTTGTTTTTTGTAGTAATACTCGGTACATGTTCCAAACCAAATCTTTAGAATAGTTTAATCTGTTAGGACTGAACAATGTGTGAAATATAATATCCAGACGAATTCACAACGAGGCTGATATGTGAACTGATAAACTAATACAAAAAAACACAGTTCGAAATGTAAAAAAAAGAAACTGCAGCCTTTAAGATTTGCAAATTTCATCCATCCAAATTACGATTTCATTTCATAATGATTAATTATCCTTGAGAGTTGGAGATTGATTCCTAACCTAAACGAAATATACCGTTGTCTGGGTTGTAACAAAGAGAAAAACCACATAGCTTCGTCTGACATCTGTTTAGATACGGCTCTGATCTGTGCAGAGACTCCATCATTCCTGAGATGGCTCGTATCGATTTTCACCCCAATATATCCACACGCTGATGTATCGGGCCATGTGAATGCACGCACACACCCAATCCTCGCCCGCGTCTCCAAACATCAGCGGGGACTGAGCGATGGCTGCGCACTTGTCTCCTCGGAAACGCAGCATATAGGTCCCGCTCCCCCTCGCCAAGGTCAAGAGCTGGTTGCCCCCGGTGACAGGGCTGACACAGAGCACACATGTTGACGTGGGCCTTAAGGTGCTCCTGAGCTCACGATGCATTTTATGAGAGGATCGGACGCTGGTTATAAGTATAAATAGAGATGCGAGACGAATCGCAAGCTAATCGAAATCACAATGTTAATGAGCGAATCGCCACAGCTGCAGTTTTTTAAGTACCGTAATTTCCTCCAAACACAGTGACATGTCTTGTCTTATTCTGAATAAAACTGCGAATCCTATAGTTTAGATCTGTAAAACCACGGACTGTATAAAGAAGTGGACGAAGGGAGTGCGATGTCGCCCATAGCGTCCGATTCCAGTCAAATGAAGCTCTTCGAGGTTAGCGGTTATGGGGCGAATTTGGAGCCGAGGTCGGTGTTTGGAATTCCGACTTTGAGTATCATAGCAACCAAAGAGCCAATCAGGAGCGGAGCTGTTGAAGGTAACGCCTCTTCTCACGCTGGTTTGGCAGTGGACAGGGCACTTAGCAACGCTGTCAATCAAACCTGTTGCTAACGTAAGCAGGAGCGACCTCAGGGAAAGAAGGCGCCTGATTTGTCTGTTATTAATGCTCATATCTTGATTTACAGACACAATAGTGAAATAAAAATACCAGAATCATATAGAGTGGGTTAATATGAACATTTTAAGAGCAAAATGACGAGTTTGACAGCAGCAGATACAGAGAGAGGGGCGACACTTTTCCAATGTAAAGTGAATTGGAGCCAGAGTCAATGGAGCCAAAGTGCGCCCATGATCACATCTATTTGAAACATGGCGGCTAGCAGGTTAGCTATGTCCTTTTACATATACAGTCTATGGTACAAACATGTGATTCTTGTATCGCTTTGAACAGAATCATATAATTAAAACAAATGACAAATCAAATTCCACTGCTTTTTCAGAAAAATCTGTTTGATATTCTTCCCAAACGGTTCAGCCCTAGATCGGACACTGTGCAGAAGTGCAGCGCGGGGCTTTGGAGTCCTCTAAACACATTTGTAATCTGGACGCGGCCCGGCCCTGTTGAGTATGTAATCCAAAACCAGGCCAATGATTATCTCCCCTCCCCACGAGCTGACTCAATTCTGATTTATGACTCGAATGAGTATCGATTTCTCCCTGCTCTTTCCCCCCTCGCTCCTCTCTTCCATTTTTCCTTTTAACAAAAGAGTGAATGATGTATGTGCATTGATTTCCAATCAATTATTTTTATTCTCATTTTATTTAAGCTTGGACAAATTTTCAGCGGCCCCCACAGAGGCCCATGCATCTCCATCAATAGTGCTGTAGCTCATTACTAACAGGGCCGCTGATGGTGGAGCAGGCACATAACCAGAGGCTCTTATTCTCCGATCTGTCATGTCGGCGCTAGCATCGCGCCGCATTAACTTGTCCTCTTTCATTTATGAAATAATGGCAATGAAAAGATCCTCCATCACTCTGTGCAATATTTAAGCTTGTGTAGGCAGTACGTGTAACATGACTCACGTTCACCATATGGACGAGAGAATCGTGTTTATTTTTTGTTTGAAACATTAAACCCTTTACACGTCTTTCACATAATCAATTATTTTTTACACAAGTGCCAGACATGTCCCATTTGAGATTTACCCAGTGGTATAGTATTAAGGAAGCAATGACAGACTCTTGGCTCGCTCTCGGTGTAGAGGATTTGAAGTAGCCAGAGAGTTGGATGAAGAGACATGAGGCTGAAGTTCTGTTTTTACCATTAGCACCCGGGACTCAAGACATTATGACGGTGATGTGACGTTTGTGAACGAGTCGGCTCTTTTGAACAAGTGAACAATTGGATTTGGATCTCATTTTCTAAAAGAGTCAAATCTCTGCCTAATTTGTATACATTTTTACACTGATTAAGTCTGAACCGATGCAAGAAGCAGCACAAAAGCAGAGCAGGCGACACGAGTGAGGTTTATGCACAAAAAAAACAAATTTGGCATCATAATTACAGTTAATTTTCAGTGGATTATTATTGTTTTACTTCGATTATGCATAATTCCAAAGAGTGAACAGACTCCCACTCTCAGTTTGAATCAGTTTTAAATAGATCCAAAAGTCCCATCACTACATTATGACAGTATTGTCCGTTCCACTTTTCGTCTAACATCACTACAAACGCTTTCGTTGTAGGGAGCATTATACCTCTGATGTCATACGCCGAGATAACAAGGGCCGAGCTGGCAGTGTGGTGCTGGAAATGCAGTTTCCCTATCGCTCATAGCTTGGCAGCACTAACTTGAAACGCGTTAAGCCAAAATGTTGTATCGATCCCTAAAAAAAACGTATCCAATTTCGCTTCAGAGTTGCAGATTCACTCACTGCCTTGGCGTTTTCTTGTGTTAGATGATTCATTTCTTTCCTGTGGTATTGTTGCCCTGCTGCTTTATACACTCCAAACACTCAGCTTAAGACAAACACACTTAAAATATCCCATAGTTGACTGCTAGATCCATGGAAATGTTGACTAGAATATCAAGTTTGTTTACCACAATACAGTAACTAATGAGTCAGACGTGTTTTGCCCACTCAGAGACGTGCTGTTGTTGTTGGTTTACACACTATACTTTATTTACACACAGCATTGATAGTATTGAGTGTTTTCGGCGAGTAATGGCGACCGAAGCTGATTGACAATGTGTTTCTTTACCTTTACAAGTAAATAATGGGTTTGGAATGTCTGCGTTTTGTCAATTAATGGATACTTCACTAATGTCTGTTTTCCAGTCAATAGGCCATTTTAGCTGTCACTCACTGTGCGTTTAATGTGCGCTTTTAAAATGTGTGTGTCATTTAGACCAGTCTGTGGATGCTGCTTATGTACAGCTGGTGAATGAGTCGACGCTATATCGGTACAGTTGTCCCTCGTTATATCGCGGTTCAACTTTCGTGGCCTCGCTGGTTCGTCGTGATTTTTTTTTTTTTTTGGTGAAATTTAGCTTTTTTACAGCGTGTGAAGGTGCGTTCTGTTCTGCGTCCTGATTGGCTAAGAATGGCTAGAATGAGTTCAGCCAAATTTACATAAATTGTTGGGTCGCAGTGTGACTCTTAAGTGCTGTATGTTTGCAAGTTTTCTCCCCGACAAAACCCACAATGTCGATGAAACGACAAATTTCAGAAACGCTTTGGACTTAAAAGTGTTTCTGTGCACGGAGAGGCGCCTCTGTGGATACAGCTGGAGCAGAGACACGAGAACAACACATTTAAAGATCATCGAGGAAGAGGAGATAATATATACGAAGTTTGAACTTTGAGAGAGTTTAACACGAGAGAATGTGAGAAAATGTTAACGTCTGTGTGAGAAAGTGTATAAAAGTGTGTGGTGAGGGTTTTACAGCCTTAAAATATATATAATTGTAAAAAATAAAGCTGATACTTCACAAATTTAATCTATTACGGGTTATTTTTAGAACATAACCCCCGTGATACTGCGGCAGTTTCCTACTCACTGAATGAATGAGTAACTACACTACTACTTTAACTTTGATTTAACTACTATGTGCCTAGGTAATTCTAACCACATGAGAACCGGTTTAACTATTAAAAACTAATGACGCAACTGTAATGCAGCTCGGTTGAGTAATGTAATTTTGTCACATAAATGCTAAACATCAGTATACAGTGTATTAGTGATGCGGCTTTCGGCTCCTTTGTGGGAACCAAATCTTCGTATCTGTTCATGTCCAAGAGCCGTTGAAAGATGGCTGTTTTACTATTTATTTATATGACAGAAGCCGCTGTGAGAACTCATTTTATCTGCAAACTAATCACAGAGAGATATGACCAGGCTCAGATGTGTTTTAAAATGATTCAAACTGAGAGTGGGAGTGTGTTTACCTTTGAAATAATGAATAATCGGAATGAAACATTGACTTAAACAATAATTACTTAAAAGCTAACCATTATTATGTTAACAAATATGTTTTTTTTTGTGCACAAATCGCTCACTCGTGTCACCTGTTCGGCTTCTGTGCTGATTCTTGTGTTGGTTCAGCTTTAATCAGTGTAAAAAGGCATAAAAATTGGAAATGAAAACGATTCGGCTCTTTTAAAAAATGAGATCTGGATCCAACTGTTAACGTTAAGGAGCCGTTCAGAAGAGCCGACTCTTTCAGGGACATTACATCGCTATTATACATCAAAACTAATATGTAAAATGCACATCTTTCAAATTAGTAAGTAAAAAGGTGCTTTACAGGTGCACTATGTAACTTTTGTGGTGGGGAGGGTCTGGAACTTTGGCTGGAATGTTCCACAGTACGGCTTTAAACTTGTCAAACAGGTGTTTTTGTTGCATTCTTACCCCCCCCCCCCCCCCCCCCCCCCCCCCCCCCCCCCCCCCCCCCCAGTGAGCGAGGTCGCCTCCCCGCAGATCTAACCTGTAACTCGTCAAAAGTGGGCTACAGACCTGTGCGTCTTAAAGCAGCATTGCATAACTGTCTAATTGAGAGCCTGCCACTTTCTTGTCTCCATGGAGATGATATCTTCGCCAGAAACGTTCCTCACTGCGCCGTTAACGTTGTTTCTTCTTGTTTGTTCAATCGCAGGTGGCTACATCGCCCCAGAAGAAGTGGCGTAGTTTAATAAAACAGTAAGACTATTCTCCATCGTTGCGTCCTCGCTCATTTTGAACTCCTCTGTCACTCTCTTGGTATGACTTACAACATCCCTTTGTGCAACGCCTTGAGAACAATTTGCTCTTTCAATCTACACAGGCCCCGTCACGTCCCAGGCCTCCGTGCTAAATATTGCCACACAGAAGCCGCTGGAGGAATGTAATTATGACGCAAGCCTCAAATCAGCGTTAACAGACTGTCAACCTAATGTAACAGCATCAACCTCGTCGCGCGGAGGATCCAAATGCCCCTCTCGTTTGCACCGTGGAGCCGGGGCAAGTCCGTAGACCGGTGTTGCGTCCATGTTTTGACAACCGAAAATTAGCAGCTAGCGTGTGCCGCCTGTGTCGCGCAGCCTTGAGGTTAGCGTCGCGATGATGAATAGATACAACGTTATCTGCGCAGACACTCCTGTAGCCCCAAGGATGCTAACGCTCAAATGAACACAAAATACACGATGGTAACGTTTTTTTTTTTTGGCAAAAAGTTGACACAGAAGGAACCTCATGTGCCCGGCTCAAAAGGGAGATTGATGTATTCACGAGACGCACCAAAAAAAAAGTTGGAAAGAAATCACGTTTCACCTTCTGCAATGGCAAAAATTCAAATGGATCACGTGTTTTTTTGCAGTACTTGCGATACTTTTTGGTATTTCTTGTAGTACGATAAGATTAGCTTAAAAAAACCAGCGTTGTTGTGCCAGTGCTGGAATGATTTAGTTTCAATAATATTGTTAATCTTGATCATTTTGTGCAGCAGTAAGTCAAAGGTCAAAATTTGAATGCTGCACAGTAGGCTAAATGTAACAGTCGCCATAGAAACAAGTATGTGACACAACCAGGCACAAGTCAAAGTCTGTGGACACCTGTAATAGTAAGAAGGCATGTTTTTCAATGCGTTTTTCTTTTTTTTTTAACCCTCACTAGAAAAGTTACATAGTGTGCCTTTAACATCTCTAGGCATCAGATAACTTTGAACAAGCAGTTTTCAAATTTTCAAAAAAGGGACTGATTATACCAGATATTTGCAATTTGCATTAAACTGTATAGCATAGTATCACAAAACCAAGACTGAAAATCCATCCATTTTCTTCCGCTTATCGGGGGCCGGGTCGCGGGGGGCAGCAGTCTAAGCAGGGACTTCCAGACTTCCCTCACCCCCAGACATGTCACTCAGCTCCTCCGGTGGGACCCCAAGGCGTTCCAGGCCAGCCGAGAGACACGGGTCCCTCCACGTGTGTCCGGGACATGGCTCGGAACACCTCTCCGGGGAGGCGTCCTGAACTGACGCCCGAGTCACCTCAGCCAACTCCTCCTCCACCGTGAAGGAGCAGTGGCTCTACTCCGCTCCCCAAGGTAAACATTTTCCAAAAAATAATAAATGAAATGACGTAATGATTAAAGGCACACCGTGTAACTGCTGTCCATACTGTGGGAACATTCCCGGCAATGATATAACATCTCCATGGAGACAAGCAGGTGGAGTAACTTACGCAATGGGACTTTTAAATTGCCCTTGTAGTGATGGGAGTTACGCTAGACCATGGCAATCTGCACTTTGCGACATTTCTAGGCTTATTTGGGAAAAATAGATATATACATGGCGGACAATTTTGAAGGAAGACAGTGATCAAATATGCAATTTAGGCTACTTCAAATCCTAGTCCTTCTCCTCTGATCAGAAGGTTGCGGTGGAATCAGAAAACCAAGTAAACTTTCCAAAATAATAAAATGACGTAATGTTTTTCACAAGCACTTAAGTCAAACCTACAAATTCCATGACTCAAAAATGCCCACTCTTGGGTTATACGGACGCTCTTGACTCGCTAAATAATTGTAGGCTTAAATCTAAAGCCTGCTTCAGCTTAAGTGGCACTCTGGCAACAAACTGCACGTCACTGTTGTTTGAGGCCTGTGTAACGTTTAAGTGCTGCAGGACCGTTTTTCAACTGTTTGACATACGTTCTGCGAGTGTTTTTAACTTGTCGCTTGTCGTTAGCTGCGGTTTCAGTTTCGCGTCGTGGTCAGACCTCCTGTCATGATAATTATTACATCAACTTATCGTTCAGTATATTTGGGGGTCTATATTTATCGTGGGTATTTCTTTGTAGTACTACTGAGAAGTTCTTGTTATTTTTTAAGATTTGAGCTGTAGAGGGTTGACATAAAATAACTTCTATGAGTCATGTAGCTAAGTACCTAAGTGTTTAGTTCTGCTTTTTTTTATTGCATTTTTTGTTTTTTTAATCATATCCATAATATCTGCTATAGGATTATTGCGCAAGTGGCATAAATTTTGTCAGTATAATACTTTGTGATGAAATCATGCAGGGATGTTTTACATGTATGTTTTATGGCGGAATATTGAGCAGTTGCCATGGGTGACACATGCACACTGCCCAAATATTTAGAATTGTCTGAAAACTCAATAAAAAAAATATATATATAAAGGGATTCATTATTACTAATTCTGACGGCGTGAAAATCATGCACGGGGTTTTACATGTATGTTTATGGCATAATGTTCAGCTGTTGCCACGGTGACACAGTGCACACATTAGCAAATGCTGCCCAAAAAGTTTAAAAACTGTCTGAAAACTCATTTAAAAGAATATACAAAATGGATTTACTTATTAATACTTTGTAGTGAAATCATGCTGGGGTGTTTTACCATGTATGTTTATGGCAGAATGGTCAGCAGTTGCCATGGTACACAACGCACGCACATATAGCAAACGCTGCTCAAAAGTTTAAAAAATTACCTGAAAACTCATAAAAAATATATATATATAAATAAATAGATTTCAGTATGAATACTTTGTGGTGAATCACAATGGGATGCTCTATATGTTGTTTATGGCAGAATGTTCAGCAGTTTTGCTATGTGACACAATGCCCCAGTGGCCAAAATAAAATGTTAAATTGCCTGGAAATTCATTAAAAAATATATAAAATGGATTTCGTCTTAATACTTTGCGGTGAAATCATGCTGGGATGTTCTACATTTTTGTTTTTGGGCAGAAATGTTCCGCAGTTGCCATGGCGACGCGACGCACACACGGTTAGCAAACACGGTCCCAGAAAGTTTAAAGTGTCTGCAAACTCATGAAAACTAAATGTGAAATGGATTTAAACAAGACACAAGCTTAGGTTTCAAGTCTAGCTTCTGACAGGGCAGTGCCTACAGTTTAGCTTCACACGTCGTTTCTGTTTCCTTCAGCATAGATCATGCTTCAAAATGTGTTATGGTCAATGTTAAAGTTGTGAAAAGCTGTGAGAGGTTTGAATAGGTTTAGTTTTGACTCTGGGGGTTTTTTTTTTGTTTTTCCCCGCGCCGGTGCCAGCTCGCCGCTAAAGCTCATATACTGCCATTATACAGGGTGGAGAATGTTAAGTATTTTCATTATGGTTCTGCCAACCTCTGTGGGAACCAACTCCACCAACTCTACGGCGAAAAACCCCCAAGCCCAACCCACTGATTAGAGAAAACTGCGACGCATTCACGGTACACATTCTTCGGGTGTGGGACAAGACGGGGGGAGGAGGGAGTTACGATCGGTTACCGTGACCATGAACGCACCGCACTGGCGCTGTGGGACCGGACTCACCTCTCACCCAGTGCCAGTTTAGTTCAGGACGATACTGAGTCAGAGTTTCTCGCCGAGTCGCAGGAATGTACAGTCCCCCCAGTCACTCTAGACACGGCGACTGTTTCAATGTATTGTCCCACATGTTCTTTGTTATATTCACAATAAGGATGAAACATAGGTGTCAGCCACGCACATAAGTACATTTAAAGTACACTGTAATAGCTGTCGCACTGTGGGCTGGCGTGGGGAAAATACTCAATTCTGCTTACTTAAGTAAAAGTACACAGACACCGGACAGTGCTCAAGTAAAAGTATCACGTGGAAAAAAATCAGCTTGAAAAGGTAAAAGTACTTGTTTCAAATGAGTAAAAAGTAGGTAAAAGTATTTGATGCATATATTGAGTCTTATAAAGCTTCAAATGTATGATTTTGATAAAGTTTATGCTGGCTTTTGCTCAATAGAAACAATTGCTGGTTTTTATTTGTAAATTTTTTGCTCAGATTATGAACGGGTTAAAATAAACTCCTCAGGTCTCGACTATAATAGAAATAAATAAAATAAAATAAATAAATGAACAATAAGTTATTAATATAGTAATAATAATAATATAATAATAATAATAATAATAATAATAATAATAATAATACAAAAAAAAAATCTAGTAGTAGAGTAGAAAGTAAGATATCTACTCACAAATGAAGTAAAAGTAAAAAGTATCCACTGTAAAAATGCACTCAAGCAAAGTACAGATGCCTACATTTTTTACTTAAGTACAGCGCTTTACTACTTTTACTTTGTCACGTTTCCACCGCTGACTGTGTAACATCACCGTGGAGACGAGCAGGGGCGTCCTCTTAGACCTGTCACTATAATTACTGTATCCACTTATCGTTCATTACATGAAACTTGGAACAATATTTTGATTTTGAGATCCTCAGTATTTATTATAAGTACTTTTTTCTTTATAAAAGTGGCAGATTTTGGGGTATTTTTTGTTGTAATATTAAAAGATTTGAGCTGTGGAGCTGTGGATAAATCCTTTTTATGGCTAATTATTGTTCGTTCTGCAGTTTATTTGTTGCAGCTCATGTCTCTTAATGAAAAAGTTCAAAATGGTTCACTGGGATTATCTTGGATTATTTAAATCTTAATTAGTGACATGAAGTAGTTTCAGTATTATCATTTATCAAATATTTCTCTGTATCGATATATTATGCTTCAGAATTTCTTAGCGTGACAGGACTATATCCTCTATAGGAAAAGTTAACAGCGCAACTTTAAATTGCCTTTACATGTAAGGGCGATTTGGGGAAAATAAAACAGATCTGAACCTATTTTGGGTGAAAAAAAACCATCAGATTTTTCCTGACCAGGTGATTTTTGACAGTAGCGATAACAGCAGCTCAGTTGGTAGAGAGGTTGTTCAGTGAGCGGAAGGTTGCCGGTTCGAATCCCGCTCTCAGACGTAACCATCATTAGTCGGCGCTGGTCCGATCCAGAGACTCACAGGTTGGTGGTGTGATTTCCAGCTCCCACAGATGAATGCTGTCATTGTGTCCTTGGCAAGACACTAACCCACCTCACCCTTAGTGTCTGGTTACACTTGAGGCCTGAAATGGTGAGTGTTTCCTTGACGTAAAAGTGCTTTGAGAGCCTAAAAGGTAGAAAAACCTATATACCATTTTTACCCGTTAATAAACTAAACTACCATCTTGATCGAATACTTTTCAGAACATGTTTGACCACCAAAGTCTCTCCATAAAACTACAGACCTGGTAGTACTTATATCATACAATAAAATAATTGTATTGGTTCAGAAATTGAGATCCCTTTACTAACTTTTCTTATCTTTTAGGAGGCAGCTGGAGCGATATCGAAAAGGACAAAGCAAACTTCGCTCAAACTGATCTGAGGTGGTGACCTGGAGACCGAACCCCCGACCGCTCCACTGAGAGGCACGAGTCTGCATACTTTTCACCTTACAAATGGGCCAAATGTCCTCTCATTACCCGTGTTTTATAGGCGTGGGGCCTTTGGGTTGACGTGACCCCCGGTGCTTCGGGCCAAATCGAGTGGATTTCCTGAGATGCGTTTGGCTCCTCTGATCTGCACATGTTGCGGCTGTAGAGGACCTGCCTTTGGGCTTAAAAACGTCTCTCTGATAAGTTATAGTGATGGATTGTCTGTTCTGCTGGTGGTGGTAAGTCAGCTGGGACAGGCCACTAGCTCCCTGTACCCAAAACAGACCCGTGAATTCCGCCTTGTCTTACACAGCATATACAACTCATTACCTTATTCCCAGCCTCACAATGCGTTTTTATCTGAATCTGAACGGTAAAGATTATAAAGAGCTGCACTTCGTTTATAGGGCAAATATTACAACACTTTTTATGTTGTTTCTCCTCGTCTCAAACCAGACCTGGAGTTGCGTTTTGTTTTCATTCACCATGTTTAAAACACACAACCTGCAGTTTTTTCCTCAAACAGAAACACTCTGTTCCACCTTGTTAGTGATGTCATGTGGTGATACAGGAAGTGCTCCACTGTGTGTCTTTTAAAAAAACTTCACACACCTTCACGAGAATCATTTGGATAATTTTCAGCTCTGGAATTGCGAATCTCTACTGAACTCTAAACGGTGAAAAGTAGCTGTTAACTTGAAAACTACCACTTCATGACATCACAAGGTGGAACAGAGCGTTTTGAGGTTTGGAGATGTAGACGGACTGATAATAAAGACTTACTCAAAACATGCGTGAATGAAACAAAACACAACTCCACAACGTTCGAACTAGCGATGTGACGTTTTGTGAAAACGAATCGGGCTTTTTTGAACGGTTCTTTAAAACGAGTATCTCTCTAAAAAACGGATCCGGATCTCTACCATTTTTAAAAGAACCAAATCTTTTTCTTTGCAATTTCTCTGCATTTTTTTTTACATTTTTTTTAAATACGAGGATCCAACACGAATCAGCAGAGCAGAGCAGGCGACACGAGTGAGAGATTCGTGCAAAAAAGAACAACATATTGACATCTTAATAACATTTAGTTTTTCAAATTAATATTATTATAGAGCAACCTTTTATTTAGATGTTCATAACTGCAAAGGGTAAACACACTCCCACTCTCAGTTTTGAACCATTTTTAAACACAACTGAGCCTTTGTCCTATCTCTCTGTGATTAGTTTGTAGATAAAAATAAGTTCTCACAGTGGTTTCTGTCATAGAAATGTCAAAAGAAGCCGGTGTTTCGAACGGCTCTTTGAAACGAACAGCTCCAAAAGATCCCACAAAGGTTGCCGAAAGTCCCGTAGTTCTAACATGTCTTTAAGAGTCCATTTTGCGTCATATAGAACCTTTAAGTTTGGGTTGACCCTGTCTTAGTTTTTGTGAAATGTAGGGTTTGACTTGAGTTGCTAAATCTGTTCATGGTGATTCGTGCTTTGCTCACTGTAGTATCACTGTAGTATCATGTGCAAAGTGATGACCACAGTAACACCATGGGTAAACACACGCTCTCGCACTCACACACGGACGCTTGCACAATGCCTGGGTTTCACCAACAACTTCAACTCACGCCCATGAGTATTAATAGTACATACTTAAATCAGTCGTATGTATGTATGGTGCCCTTTAGTATGTGTTTTTTGGCCAAATATCAGACTAAAACAAAAGCACGTTTAGTCATTATGGGTGATTTTTAATTGCACTGAAAAATGAAAGAAAAACGCTGTCCTCACGAGGAGCAGGCTCGCATCTCCACAAACCTGACTCCTAGCTGAGTAAGCACAGTGTTTAGATCCAAAGTTTGGCGGTTTGAATCCCAACATCATCGGTAAAGCGGTTAGATCCACAGACTCACAGGTTGACAGTGCGAGTTCCTTCATGTAAAGCGCTTTGAGTGGCTTAAAGTTGGAAAAAACTACTACGTATAAAATGTGAGTATATTACCACATATTTAAGCCCATGTATGGATTTAGCTTTTCCATTTCCCACTGAATCACGCAAGTCGACCATACTATCACTTTAAATTGTTCAATTCCATAATTTGTTTCGTACAGTTTAAGTCTTAAGTTAGTCAGTAAATTAGTTTTAAATTCCAACTTTTTTGTCGACATCCAGGCCCAAATTCCTCACGTACGATCGAATACTTTTCAATTTTCCCTTTTTGCATGTGCAGTTATTTACCTAATAAATGGTATGAAGCCAAAAGCAGGATAAGAAAAAAAAAGACAAAAAAATCACACAACGTAAAAAAGGTCATCCAGCTAACTCAACCGGCGAAGTACTTTTTACACATTTTCGCCTAGTTTTTGTCACAATACTAAAATTTCAAACTCTCTATTCAAGTACTAGGAAACAGACTCGATACTCTTTTTTCAACTTTAAATCCTTTCTTTTCGATTCCCGTGTGTCCTTATATCCCCGTGTAGTCTCCCCACCCCCTCAGTCGTCCAGGTTCATAGTGGTCCATGGGCGTGTACAGTAAAAGTATTTATTCTATTCTTTAATTTAACCTCACTGTTAACCCACACTACTGCCTCCAGTCAACTCGCTCACCCTTCCTTCGTTTTTTTGCATTGTCCTGTCTTCTGAGGTGTGATTGGCCAAGAGATACTGTGACAACAACCATCAAAACGCAGCTCGTATGTAGCCGATACGTGAACTTAGAGTACTATACATCGCTAAAGTCACCGCAGTATTGTTAAGGATACTGGGGTCAGCTCGGACGCATCTTATCAGGTTGTTATTGCATACCTTTACTTAAGAACCTAATTACTTTCTTTCCAAGTTATGCAATAAAGATAAGCATATTAAATAGCTTGAATGGATGTAAAGTGTGTTTTTAAACCCTGTGATACAAGTGGGAACCCTTATGACCTCGTTATTAACCCTTTGTTACTTCAAATTAACAGGAAATACACAATGACACAGTCTGTTACATATTTAAATAGAACGATTCCTGCATTTTTAACCCTGACCTACAAGTTGGAATCCGGTTTCCTTGGTTTCTGGGGTTCGAGTTACAGTGAGACAAACAGGTGTAGTTGGTCATATGTAAATCCTTACGTATGAACTACTACGTGAGAGTTGTTGAGGTTGTTCCTGTTATGGCGACTTACTAACTTCTTTGAATTTACTGAAAAACCCTCAAATATCTCCAAGAAACTCCAATGGATTTCGTTGCTCATTGCACTTTTTTTTTTTCTCATTTAAGATGTTTAATATCAACACCTGTCTTGTTTTGTGTACTGCAATGACGTTAAAATACTCTAAATACCCATAATAACCCCTAATGTGATTCTGCTACTTGTTTCTGATACAGTTCCAAGATCATTAAAAATCTATTAAGTGAAAAGCTTCATTTTTCTGCCTGTTCCTGGTGATGCGAGTTTTTTTTTTAGCATCGGATCTAGTTTTGGTATAAATAATATCTAGTTTTTGTTACCCCCGTTTTTTCCCCACCGCCATTAGTTACATAATTCTTGTCACTTACTACAGAGCCCTGTCCAAACTATGGCCCCGGACCCAAAAGCGGGGGACCCTCAGATCAGTGTTTCGTGGTCCATATTACCTTAACACTACTTTTACACATTTTTGCCTGACAAATAGTTAGTTGTTCTATGAGATCTAAGCCTGATAATGTCGTGGGTCAATCTACTAATTTGTACATGGTTTGACAAGATGGCATATCTCTAAACTCAATGGATTTAGGTTGGCCATATTTTTTCACTTCGCACATCTTTTCTATCAGACCTGCTTGTTTGTTACTGCTATTA